>JAJMBV010000041.1:0-108211 GCA_030585085.1 Petasospora xishuangbannaensis | reverse complement strand
TTCCTCGTTAGTAACCACGTCGCTGTATTTTCTCATAATACGTTCGACCTCTGGTAGTTCTTTTCCTTATTTCTGTATTCCTGACTCTTCCAGTCTTATCTGTATCAGCCCAACCTGGCTTGTATTGCCTTTGGCAGCTCTTATAAACTGTTCCTCATTGATCAGTTGGCTGTCAATATCTGTCCCGTGGAGGTCATCTTCTTCATCTGATGCCTACACTGTGTCGGTCATAGCATCACTTGTGCTCATGACTGCGTCAAAGTTGTACTCTGTACGTACACTCGCTGTAGCTGCAACTTCCTGCTGTAGCTCTATTCTGTCCCATGAAAAAACCTTAGCGTATGTCTTCACAAATGGCAATCCAAGGTAAATCTGATCCTTGATCCCATCGACAATGTACGCTGCAATCGTAGTTGTTATCCTTATTTCATTTTCTAATGTCAACTCGGGTGTGATCGGTACTGCCGTGTCTGTCGTTCTGCCTTGATCTTTCACGGCAACCTGTATTGTTATATGTGTAACTTTCTTTGCATCAGTCATTAGTCCGACTTCTTCGGCTAATTTGGTGCTGATGAAATAGCTCTGCGCTCCACTGTCTATGAGAGCAGGGACGCGTTTCTTGCTCTCTCCTTTGATGATTGCATCAATCACAAGAAGTGCTTCGTCTCTTGGTATGTGTAGTTCGTTGGGCTCATGTTTGGTGACCTTTTCTTCTTCTTGGATATCTTCTATTCCGAGATAGTTAAATTCCTTGCTGAGGAATTGTGAATTTCCAAGTTTTGTAGTTCGACATGGCTGATTTATGTTTTCTGTGTGTTTTTGTGTTTTATTAGATTTTCCTTCTCTTAGTATACTATACATGTCAGGGGTTTCTTTCGATATGTCTGGTGACCCTATATTTCGCTTAGATGGGTACTTAGATCCATCTAAGCTATCTAGTTTAAATCTCGATCAGTGTGTATCCTGGTTGGACAATTCGAAGACCAATGTCCTTCTTGGTTGCAGGTGTAACATCTATTGTTTCGATTGTTCTTGATCGCATGGTTTGGACTGCTTCTTCTTGGAAATCTTTTATGGCTTCTAGTTTGGTTATTATTGTGGTCCTTCAATACGACTTCATCGATATCCACAGCGTCTGGATGTCTGGCTTTGTGGAATCCATCGTTCCTTTGCAAACTATAGTTCATTGGTGGTCTGGAAGTATTTTTACTTGCTCTAGTTTGTTGTTTTGAATTGATGTAGATCTGCTGTATCTCGCTGTCAATGTCGTGTGCTATGGTCATTGCCTCATACAGATTCTTTGGTCTGAGATGTACCATATATATCTGAATCTTGCTTTTAAGTCCCTTCTTGAAGTGATCCATCAAGTATTCCTCATCTTGGTATCTTGGTGGCACTATCGTGGATAGCTCCCTAAATTCTTCGATGTATCTGTCCATGGATGTGACTTGTTTCAGTTCCTCCCAGCGGATCCATTCAGACTCCATGTAGTTAACCGGTAAGTAACGCTCCTGAAATGCTTTTATGAAGTCCTGGTACGTGATTGTCGAAGCATCGCCTTTATCCATGTAAATATTAAACCACATTAGTGCTGATCCTCCAAGGAAACTTTCAAAGAGAATCATTTTCCTTTGTTCATCAGTGATGTTGTTGTATCTGAAGTATGACTCTATCTTTGCCACAAATGCCCGAACGAAAATAGGTTCGTATTCTCCTGTTCCTGTGAATACTTGGATCTTGTCGGAACCAAATTGAGTACCATTGCTATTGTTATTGTGATTATCACGGCTCTGTGATTGTAGTGCTTGTAATGCATTTATCCATTGTTCCTCACGCTCTTGTGTAGTTCTTTGAGCCTTCATAATCTCCTCCAAAATTCTTTGGGTTTGCTCGATACATGCTTCCATTTTGTCCTTAGGGGTCTTTGTAGTCTTCGGTTGTAGTCTTCGGTTGTAGTATTCTGTTTCACTCCCGAACTCTGGGGGTGGTGTCTGGGTGGAGACGCTACCAATTGTAAATATACACTCCCGATAGTACCTGTACGCAGCTATATTCAGGACAATACCCTCAATGGAAGTCTTCTTTATTGCAGAGTGTAAATTTATTGCGTTGGCACTTATATAAGAATAAGCACTCTCTTTAACTAAACATAGAACATATCTTCGTCTGTTGGTTTTAGCTGCTTATATAGTATTCTTTCCATACTGTTTCACCTGAATACTTCTCAAGTCATCCGTATCATCTTAGGTCATGGCCTGTCCAAATCTATTCCAATTCAACACTTCTCAAGCCATTTGAGTCATCTTGGGTCATGACCTGTTCATATCTGTTTGAAGTCGATCGACACTTCTCTAGTTAGTAGCATAAACCTAGGTAATCCATTACCTAATAACGTCAGGTTTTTCAAAAACATATTTCTCACAGTTGACTTACCACACCGCTCACTCAGTATAGCTGTGTCGCGAGTCGCGAAGAGCAGATTATAGTGTGCGGATGTGTGGCTGCATGCAGGTTGCCATGGCAACAAGAAGATCTAGGCCCCGGCTTCGCGAATGCGATCACTGTTTTATTTTTGGAGTATTGTTTTTGTTTCACAAAAGCACACACCGATCCCTTCAGCACATTACCACAACACCGCTCTTTCTAACGACCCATCCCCAGAACGCAAGCAACAAGAGGTTTACCATGCGTTTCTCTACCCTCGTTTCTATTGCTGCGGCCGTTGTGTCTGTACAGGCCACTGGTGAAGTAAGTTGACCCGTGTTGTGTACTTTGGCGATCTGTGCCACTGTGTACCTTCATATCCCGCCGCGTACTTGTTGACTCGAGTATGCCACTAGGTCGTTGTATCACTAGATCGTTGTACAGTTAGGTGTGTGCCATTACTAACGTATGAACCAGTTGGCCATCAACTTAGGTGTCCAGAATGCCAACGGGTGTAAAACCGCCGAGAACTACGCTAAAGAATTGGGCATTCTTTCTAGTTACACAAAGAAGGTGAGAGTCTACGCTGCCTCAGACTGTAACACCTTGGAAATTTTGGGTCCTGCCGCGGAGTCCGCTGGCTTTACTTTCTTCCAGGGTATCTGGCCTACAGACGACGCTCACTTCGAAGAAGAAAAAGAGGCTTTGAAAACTTACTTGCCAAAGATCAAGAAGTCCACAATCGAGGCTATCACCGTCGGTTCTGAGGCTTTGTACCGTGACGATCTAACAGCTTCAGGTTTGGCTGAGGCTATCGAGGAGGTCAAGGACTTACTTAAAGACATCACTGACTCTGAAGGAAACTCTTACAGCGACATGCCAGTTGGATTTGTTGACTCTTGGAACATCATCGTTGACGGTGGCTCCTTGCCAGCGATCCAAGCTGCTGACTTTGTCTTCGCCAACGCATTCTCATACTGGCAGGGCCAGACACAGGCTAATGCTTCATACTCTTTTTTTGATGATATCATGCAAGCATTGCAGGTTATTCAGACCGCCAAGGGCGAAACTGACATCACTTTCTATGTCGGTGAAACTGGCTGGCCAACAAATGGTACCCACTACGAGAACTCTGAGCCATCTGTTACCAATGCTGAAAACTTCTGGCAAGACGCCGTCTGTGCAATGAGAGGCTGGGGCGTCAATGTGATTGCCTTTGAGGCATTTGACGAGTCTTGGAAGCCAGACACATCGGGTACTTCTGATGTTGAGAAGTACTGGGGTATTTGGGATGGTGACTACAACTTGAAGTACGACTTGTCGTGCAGCTTCACCAGTTCCTAAATTCGGAACCATTAGCCTAGCATTTCCATTATAATTCTTCGGTGAATTACTTTTTCTTTTTATTGTTTCCACACAATCATTATTACGATCCCAAATCACCATCCAACCCTTTTCTCCTACAAAATAACAAAATTCATCGTTAACCTCCACATCTTATATATCTTTCACGGTATGAATAGCTGGTTTACCAAGATTGCCATGTATTCCACTCAATTTTCTTTTTGCATATACCGTGAATGCACATTTTTTGTTTCCTCCAGATGAGGATCTTTTCTACATTGCAATGCTAGCCCTCTTCAGAAATGTGTTAATCCCATGATATCCCGTTATTATAGTACAACTTTGATGTAGAATAACTGATCTATTAACAAGAAAAAAAGTCTTGCACATCTCTAGATTCCTATTCCCCTTTTTCTGAGAGGCTCTTCGAACATGTCTTAATCTATGGCTTGCCCATATTGTCAATAGCCGCGAAGATGTCGTCATCATTGATCTCTTCTCTTGATTCCTTTTCCTCAGCGGTGATCCCAGAAATCCAGTTTAACACCTTGGAGACAAAGTCCTTGGAGTTAGGCACAAAATGACCGCCATGGTGTTTCAGCATGGTTCTCTTGGACTCCTCGCACGCATCATACAGCCTGAGAGATCTGCTTTCTTCAACAACAGTATCAAGCTCGCCAATGACATGGAGCGAAGGCACCTGAATCTTGCTTGCGTATATGGCATCAAACCGTGATGGCATGAGTCTGAAACCCGAGAAGAAGATGGCAAATTTTAGTGATGGCACGAGTTCTCTGTACTGAGCAGCGACGAACCCACCGAGTCCTGCACCTTGGGAGAAGCCTATAATCCCTTCGACTTCGTGCTCCTCGACAGTTTTTTTTATGAGAGAAAGAGCCTCATCCGTCGAGTAGTCCTGAACACCATAGGACCACCATCCTCGAAGATCTGAGTCGTCTGATTTGGAGTGGATCTCGTCGGAACCTAGGCGTAGTGGAGCGTTGATGTAGATGGTTTCATATCCGGCTTTCAGAAGCAGTTTACGTAAACCACCGGTCTTAGCAGAAAATATCTGGGACGACTGAGCGTACCCATGAAGCATCAGAACTTTCTTGGAGGCCATTTCCGATTCAGGAAGCAGGGTTGTGGTCGTCTGAGGTGAAGCACACGGTTCCAGATGGTAGGAACAATGTCCGGATCAAGAGAGTAGAATCGGCGCAAACAGAACACGCAAAGAACCCGTTCACTACTAGTACACTACTCGTACGCTATTCCACAACCGAAACCGGTAAAATCCGTCCCAAAAGGTCCAGTTCTAGTGGTTCCGTTGCACTGCCTGTTGACGATCGCTCGTCCCTGATGCCTGATAGCGCCCAAAGTTAATTTTTTCCCTTTTGCGCGTCACAACAAGATCGCTATCACCTATCGTATCGGCCACCATAGAACTCCCCGCGTTGTGTTAAGAAGAGTCGGCAGCACTACTACCAGGCGATTGTAAGAACCCAGCGGAGCGCTTAAGCGAACAACAAGTGGATATATGAAGGATATACGGTGTTTAAGAGAAATCTAGAGACCTCAGTGAGGAGAATTGGTATCATCATAGAGAAACAGCGGCGATTAGGAAAAATCCAGAGGTTTGCTAAAAGGAGTCTTTGAGAGACCTAGCAAGCTACGAGCACATTGAAGCAAACCCAGAGATAACCAAAGGACGTTTCAAGCTCACAGCAAGGATGATTGTCGCAGCAACAGTGGGTCTGGTGCTTTTAACGGCGTTCGTACTGCTTCCACGAACAGCACAGTTGTTTGAACTCTCTATCGCTGACTCAACAGAAGTCGGTACTGCTCTCCGTTTCCTACAGAACATCCGCTACCGACTGCTTACGCTGATGCACTTAGGAAGACCACAACATACCGGTGTTGTGAGCGAGGTACTGGTGTATCCTTTCAAGTCTGTGTCTTTTCTTCGTGTTAAGCAGTGGGAGGTCGACCAGCACGGGTTTAAGTATGACCGTCAATTCATGGCTGCATACTGGGACAATACTACAGGGATGTATCAGGCGTATACCCTTAGAAACGCTCCCAGACTTACTCTTGTTATGATGCGTTATAGCCTAGAGGAGAACTGGTTCGAATTCACTTACCCGTTACTTGATAACGAGGGAGGCAATATCGGTGGAAACAGTTATGCTTCGTTTAGGCTTCCATGCGACGTTTCACAAGAGTTCATCGATGCTAACCTTACTGATACCAATGCTAGACCCACAAACTTATGGGATATCCACTTCGATGCGTACAGTATTGGTAAAGCTCTTCCACATGATTTCCGGGATTCCATGAAACTCAATAGAGACGGTACGACCCTGCTGTATACCTCCAAGGGAAAGCTGTGTCGAACGGGATCCCCACCAGAACTCGGACAGATGAGACGCACAAACTTCCAGGACTACTACCCACTGCTATTTATGTCCAAGGGCGAGATTGACGAGTGTAATCGGCGTTTAAGAGAAGATAAGTACGACAGGCAGATCGAGGCTGTTCAATTCCGTCCGAACCTGGTGTTCGATATTGACCACAGTATAGACGATGTCTATAAGTTTAGAATTACAAACCCTGTTACAAAGGAGTCACACTGGTGGTCTGTTGCTCAGAAGTGTCCCAGATGCTCAATTCCAAACGTCGACATGAAACTTGGTCAGTTCGACAAGAAGAATGCTGTCAGCAAGACACTTCAAGCGTATCGGCGAGTCGATGTTGGCGAACTCAAGTTCCATTTTCTGGGACAATACGCCATTCACCACGATCAAGGATATACAGTGAGTGTGGGTGACAGATTTGAGGTTATGCAAGAACGAATCCTTCTGTACCAAGGTCTACACTAGCTGGCCGACTTCCATAGGATAATGTTTGTTAGGTTTTTGTGGTCACAGGTGAAATTCAGGATTATAGAAACTCATTAGCCTTGATCACTGTCAAATATAGTTATATGCGATTGGTTTTAACGAAGCTCGAGATGGTTGAACACAACCATTTACTGTTTATCACAACCAAATACACCGAAGAGCATGCAAAACTGTAGTCTTCAGCATGTACAATAAATGCGGCAAACTCGAGCCAACAATAACTAATTATAGACCATAATTATCAAATATAAAAAATTATAAGTGAATAAAACCAAATAAGTTTTGGAAAAAAGGCATTTACTTCTACGGGTGGTTCTTGTGCGAGCTTATCGGGGATCCTTCTGTTTCCGGGAATCACGGCGTGGTGGAGGAGCTCTTCCACTCACTGAAATGAGTCACCATAATTAATTTAAAAGGGCAACGATTTACATCAACAACCAATTAGCAATACTTTATAACATCGTGAACAGGTCCCAAGTACTACAATGGCAACATACGCTGAGAAAGACTTTGATTCGGATAACTATGACGCTAAGAGACCGCGTTACCCACAGTCTCTCTTTACATCGATATTCAAGTACCACCAGGGCTCTACTACAACGGGTCTTGACGTTGGATGTGGGCCAGGAACAGCTTCTTTCCCTTTACTTGAGAATGTTGACCGGGTAATTGCGACAGATCCTTCAGAAACGATGATCCAACCGGGAATTTCGGTGGCAGAGAGCTATAATGGCCGGATCGTCTTTAAGGTAGCCCCAGCTGAGGATCTTAGCATAGTGTGTCCTGAAGACGGATCAATAGACGTTTTAGTTTCTGCTGAAGCTCTTCATTGGGTTAAACACGCTGAGTTCTTCAAAGAGGCCGCCAGAGTTATAAGAACTGGTGGAACTCTTGCGTACTGGGGATACATCGAGCCTCGATTTGTCGGGTTTCCGAAGGCTAACGAGATCTACGAAAAGTACGTATACGAAGACGAGAGGTACATGGGTCCGGCATGGATCCAACCGGGAAAGAACTTTCTAAGGTACTTCTTTGACGATGTACATGTTCCCGAAGAGGCGTTCTATGACGTTGAGAAACACGATTACTACCCTGGGGTTACAAAGCACAAGACTGCATATTACCTTGGAGATAAGAAGTACACTCTAAAGAAGTTTGCAGATTATCTGTCGTCATGGAGCGCCGTACATACGTGGAGAAAAACACATCCTGGAGCTGAAAAGGACATCATTGAAATGTTTGTGGCGGAACTGAAAGATGTCCAAGGATGGAACGACGATACTGAGATCCCTACGGAATGGGGGACTACATACATCTTTGCTAGAAGAAGGTAATTGAAAGAACTAGTGTATTGGCTTGCATGATGATATAATCGCACGATCTAGAATTGGTCCTTTTCTGAGTATCCAATTGGTGAATATATTGACCAAGCATTACTACTGTTCATCGCACTACGAAGAGATGAAAGTCTCCGGAGATTCCGGCACTAAATATAAACTTCAATATACTGAAACTTAAAGACATGGGAGTACCTCCAATACTCCATTTAGATAAGAACAAAACTAATTAGAAAGTCTACAGTGTGTTACCAACCTTCGTAGTTATCCCATCGTCCTTACCCCAAAGGTGTCATTCTGACATTTACGCGTGTAACTGCAAACAAGCCCTCTAGGTCGGGGCGTAGATACCAGCACGCGACTCCCCGATCGTGCGAGAAGGCTGTCTTGAAACCACTCCACTGAACCCCGTTTGCCGGTGGAAAGTTCCAATTACGGCGAACGCACCTGCAGAATTGCCGATTGTCTTGTTCAGGAGCTATTTAAAGCACTGGTTATCGCCATTGAACTGTCTGATTGAGTTCCAGAATGTCGTTTGAAGTGAGTGTAGCGTAGTGTAGGGTTCTGGTGGTGATAGAACCGAACCACACTTTCAATCACGATGCCGGGATTACTAATGCCATTGGAACAGACCGTCTACAATGTCGAAATGACTTGCGATAGCTGTGTTGAAAGTGTGAAGGGTGCACTTTCAGAGGTCGGTGGAGTTGAAAAATTCGACATTGACCTTCCTAACAAGCTCGTATCAGTGGAAGGGACCGCAGCGCCTTCGTCCATCATCGCAGCTATCCAGAACACTGGCAGGGAGGCCATCATTAGGGGAACAGGAAAACCTAACAGCGCCGCTGTATCGATTCTGGAGAGTTTTGATGACAAGGACTTGCTGATTCCAGTTAGAGGACTCGCCAGAATGGTAGCTACCAACGAAAAGAAGTTGCTTGTCGACATCACGCTTAATGGTGTTATGCCAGGCACTTACCTGCCTAGTTTCCATTCTTCAGGCAATATCTCTAATGGCGCTTCTAGTACAGGGTCCAGTATTTTCAACTTTGAGCCGATCATTGTTGATGATTCTTCTGCTAGCCAAAGTTTCCAAAGTGCTGATATCCCACTCCATGAGCTCATTGGCCGGTCGTTTGTCGTACAGAAGGAAGGGTCGCCACTTAAGGAAGCCCTTGCTGGTGTCATTGCTAGAAGCGCCGGCGCGTGGGAAAATGATAAGCAGGTGTGTAGTTGCACTGGTAAAACTGTGTGGCAGGAACGCCAGGATGCTCACAAACATGGGCTGAAGATCTGAGATGGTGACCAGGAGTACTAGCAGTTTTGGAGTATTGGATCCCAACGGCCGCAATAGTCATGCCAATAGCTATTTCAGGGTGCCAATGTCTATGAATAGTGATGCCTATGAATAGCGATGTTTACAAATAGCGATGTTAGGGAATGACAATGTCTATGAATACGAGTATCTACGAACTACAAACGAAATGATCACGGTAGATGTAGTACCGTAGGGAGAAGTTTCCGTATCTTGTATAAGCACAATCTAGTTTCAATCAAGCAAATATCTTGCCGCCTCACTGTTTCTTTGTGTTGTCGACTTTGACTTTGGCATTGGTATCGGCCTTAGCCTTAGCATTATCCTTAGCCTTTGCATCACCCTTGACCTTATGATCATTCTTGACCTTAACGTCGTCCCCGGCCTCAACATCGTCCTCCAACTTAGCATCGCCCTTCACCTTAGCATCATCCTTAACCTTTGTGTCATCCTTGACATCGGTATCCTTCATCTTGTGAGCTTCCAGATCAATACCAACACCGTTACGACCCACAGCTCTCTGTTGGACAACTTGTGGCGATCCAAAGGGTAGGACATGTAAGGCTTGAACATTAGGATGGTTACCCGAGTCTGGGCCTTTGCCAACTGATCCTGGAGCAGCCTGACCAGAGATCTTCTGAAGAGACTTCCGTGCCTGGTGTGTCTCTTTATCGTGTTCCAACGAAGTCGGCACACGCGACACCTGTGTCATTTCATAGATAACAAGTCCGAAACAGAACAGTGCCACAAAGTACACAATGAGCTTCTTCATAGGTGTCGTCAGGTACCCGGATTGGCGTGGGCGAAGGTTATAAGGGTGTGGTAACCCTGGCATCTTGGATTCCTTCATGTTAGCACTTTTGTAATTTCCTGGCTGTGATGAACCCTTTACTATTCTCTTAAAACCCTTAGACTCAAAAGCTTTGTTTCCCCCGTGTACTTTAGTATTGCTGAACACTCCTAACAAAAACCACAGCCTGTCAAAAATCACTGGATGTTGATGGAAACCACTGTGTTCTAATGAAGACTTCTTTGGATGACTTCTTGGATTGTTGCTTGGCTGGTGGTACCGTGTCGCACTGTTTTTTTTCCCACGTAGCGTGTCGCATCGCCCGATGCCTAACGTCTTAAAGGGCATTCAAGGCTTTGCAGTGGAGTTTGCGTGACTTGGAATGCCATAAAAACGTCGATTATGAGGTGCAATGATGATAAAACCCGATCGGATTGATGGGGCTAATAGTTGACCGTTGATTGCTGTGTGGTTCGTTTTGATGGAGACTGCGATGCCTGACTGGCGGAAAGGTCGTATCCTCGGCACATGCGATAGTAACCGATTGGGATGGAACAGCACCATTAATGCGGCTGAGGATGCACTTGAACGGTGGTTCTAGATCTTGGAGGTGATAGGCCAGCAGTGAATTATTTGTTTTGTAGAGGGAAATATGGGTACAGAAAGGTACATAAGGGTGTATGGTGTAATGTGTCGGGTATAGAAGGCGTACTGTACAGACCGTATAAGGTGTGTGTGGAATGTCATGCTGACTCTGCAAGCCGTAAAGTAGAACAGTGATTTTTAAATCGTACACCTGTGTTAAGTGTATACACCTTCAAATAAGCGATTCCCAGCAATTTCTAATATATTGAATGGAATTGGTTGGAGATGGATGGAGAAAAGGGTATACGTAGTATTTCTGAAGTACGGCCTATCTCCGGCTGAAATGAAGACCATACCCAAAACACAACTCGAAAGAAGCAAAAGAGAGCAATAGTACGTTCTATTACAACATATAGAATACATAAACTGCCACAATGTACTCTACAAGGCACAATCTGGACTCTAAATTACTAGGGTTGTAGACTTCTTGGGACGTTGAAAGCCCACGTATGATATGATACACTGCTGCTTACGGAAATACCTTCAGAATGTAGAATACCGCACTACGGCTACAAACCAGAGTTTCCGAGTTTCCCAACAGTTCAGTATATATCAAAACATATTCAATATCTGGGGCTGATTCCATCACGGGCTATGTTTTAGCCTAACAACTCAGAAAGATGCGGTCAGTGGAGACTAGGCTAATGAAACATCTCATTTCAAATATCTCACAGAACCAGCGTAGATACTAGAACACCGGAATAAAAAAGATATAAACGTATGACGTTATGACGCTGATGTGCTTGCAATGTATCAAAGTCTTCTAAATACCAACAAAATGGTAAATGGCTAGACCTCTAAACCTAATCTCAATAATTAAAGCAAACCATCAATTCTTCTACTTGAAAGCATACTCAAAAGAGTGACGAATTCGCATACTTTGTCAAGGATTCTTCCTAATATGACTTTTCCTAAAGACCGTTTCCATGTATATCTTGCACTGTAAATGAAATAAAACCAAAGAGTGCCAATACCGTCAGAACATCAACCTGTCATGCTTGTTTCTAGATAAAGACAAAAAAGCATAGCCTCTACAAGTGCAAAGAGTCGAACAAAACGTGCAAACTTTAAATAAAGTGGGATGGAAAAGAAAGGAGGTTAAATATCTATCTAATCAGATGAGGAAGTAGCTGACTGAGCCCACACTAACCATACTAACAGAAACCCACCACCAAAAATCATGATCAAACCGAGACTTTCTGACAGCTCTTGTTCTTTCCTTGTTTTCAAGAGATCTTCTCACCAATCTCTTGAGAGATGTGGAAGTCGCCTCGGTAGCACCTGAAGTCTTGGTAGGGTTCAGTGTCTCTGTCGGAAGCATCATTGGTGGTTTGTAGGCGAGGTATAAGGGTTGAACAGGGTTGCCATCCCATTCATAGAGCTGGAGCTGGTAACGACCATGGTATGCATTGACGCTGACAGCCCACTTGAGGAATGTCTCCGTCTGGTTATATCTAGAGTAGACTGATACACCGTTATCATTGCATGGGTCGCTCAGCAGCTGACGACCGTCCACTTTGAATGGCGTGAGCACAAGTGTGAGGTTGTCAAGCACCTCGTAAGTTCCATGCTGGTAAATCAGTGCTGCAGTAGGGCACGAGTGGTTCTTTGCGTTCGAGCTAAGCTGGTAGAGCGCCTCTTCCCAGTATCCATCCTCCGTGAAAGAGTATGCGATGCCTGGAAGTGCCGGCTCAATCAGAAGCTCATCAACAGGGTCGTAAAAGCCTGAACCAGTGAAGACAGTACTGGATTTAGATGACCATGTTCCAACAAGCTGTGAAGTATTGACACCGTTAATTGTCTCTGCAGAAGTAAAGCGACCACCGAATACGGCTGCTGTGAGAATCAGCTCGCTGAACCGCATTGTATGAGGTGTGCCGTGTATGAGAGAAATGTGGTAATGCTAGCTTCAAGATGTCCGGTGATGATCCTTCTTCGGGTAAGGGGTTTCTCGGAGGAAAAAGAGAGTGAAAAGGTTAAAAAAAGAGTACAGAGCAAACACACACGTCTTTCAAAGCCTTTGTAAAGAGCTTTTACGGCTGTTTGTGTACTGCTACGCGTCCCTTGCGGTTTGTTGTATAAGTGAAATGCGTGAGCGTTTTCTCATAGCACAGCCTGGGCGCGGGCCACATAACCACGAGCGCTTATAGCCACCACACCTTAATCACTGCTGGTGTTAATCATTCGGTAGGGATAATCTCGGTTAAAACCCGACTCTTACAATTTGGCTATTAACAGTAACAATGAATCCTTAGCTATTAAACTTTAAATCTAACCCACCAATCACAAGTTGCAAATACTGGTCATTCACGCTAAACCCCTAATGACTAACTATCGATGTATAACCATTAACTCTATCTAGCCATGCCTTGACAGATAATCACTGACACGAAAAAGAGTGTTAATGACATGGACAAACATAACAACCACAGTCAAGGATGGCGCGAAAGTGAAAGCAAGGAGGAATATGTCAAACCAGAACATGTACGTACTTCGGCCCCGTGGATCGATCGTTTGACTTCGAAGTGCTTTTCACGAATTGCACCCAACACTCGTCTAAATTGTAGTATACAGCGATCAGTTCATGGAAGCATGGTTCCATAGAGCATGGGTACCTATGCCAGATGTGGTGGGAGCAGAAAGTTTGGAATGGAGTTTTTGATGTAGTAGATGTGGCCGCACACTCTGCACTTCATCTCACCTTCTGTGATACTAGTCTCTAAGAGAAGCGTGTGTAGGTCCTTCAGCAGAACAAGGGTCTCCTGGGACTCGGGATTCAGCTCTTCTGGAAGACTCTGTGGAAGTGATGTGTTTCCAAGATTTGCAGCAACTTTCAATACAGCATGCCAATCCAGACGTGGGAGGATGTTGAGCAGAAACTCGGGCACAAAGTCCTGTTCTTCTTGTACAAGAGTACAGTTATCGTATTGCAGTGGGAAGTTGTCGACAGTTGCATCGCAAGCCTTGGAAACACACTTGACAAAGTTTGTGGTGAGGAATTTCATATTGAATCGACTTGCTTGATGAGGTAGTATATGGAACTGTTGTATGGAGATGCTAGGAGCTATCAAGAACTATTAAGGATCGGTCGGAGTAGCTGGAGCTTGTGGTTTGGGACAGCAACACGTGTTTAGAGCTTCAAAAACTAGTACTACCAGCACAAAGCCACTTTTAACACGATAAACCCCACAATTAAGGCGAGTATCCTAACTATTCAACATATAAGTCATTGGCTCGTGCCCTACACACACCAGAGCTCATCACTGGAAATTTTTATACTGCGCTTGCGGTCCGGGCCACATCATCGCCATTATGGAAAATTTTCCACTTTTGGTATTGTCCTTTCCATCTTTCTGTTACAACTTTAAGCACCACTAACGAAAGAGTAAGTAACCTACCGATTTTTGGAGAGGCCCTTTAGGTGCTATATTGGTACCGTTCCGAATAACACCCCGGAAGCTCTTTTGCTTTATACACTTAATATGATTATAAACTCTGTCAATCCACTGACTTGAACCTGGGGAAAGAGCACCGTGCCCAAACGAGCCAGTGTCGCCCCGGCGAATCAGAAGATAATTGTGTCGCATGAATTTCGTATCAGCATTGGTTTTCCAGTGGTGCTATCGGGAAGTTCCTACTTTTTACAAGTTTTCTTCTTTAGCTGTTCACTAACACTCGCTGACAGTCTGTGTTTTCTTGTCTGTTCTTTGTTTCTTCTATTCTTTTCGGCTCACAGCACATATATTCAGTACCACCACACATTCATTCTTTCTGGGATAGCTTGAGTGTTTCGCTTTAGTTTGGTTTACAGAATGTCCGTACCTCACATATCCATGAACTACACAATTTTCTCCATAGTACTTTTATCGTATGCATCCGTAACACTAAATTGTTTCCTATTTACCATAATAATCATAATTCATTATTTGCCCAGAGTCCCAAGTGGTGTAGCTCTGAAATCAACTGTAACATTTCCGACTTGATCTCAATACCCTTTTTCACCTTAGAGGCCACTTTCTTCTTGACAAGATCGGCACACCACTTCAGGACGTATTCATTACCAAACTTGACGCCAATCTTCAGCACCACTTCGATGAACTCGACTGGCAGAGTTTCCCAGGCCTTTCGAGCATTGTATGTTGCTATTGGGTCGCCTTTTCTTATTTTGACAAAGACACGGTCCTCGTCATTAAAGTCAACTCTCACACCAGATAGAGTGGTATTCACCGCTTTCATCACAGAGCTTTCATCGTAGTCCAACTGAACCAAACCATCAAGAAGCTCAATATAGGGCTGTAGCGACAGGGAATCACCACCGTTGGTGACATTATAAATCAGGTTTTGCGGATACGCCTTGTCGTCACTTAGGCGAAGACGATGAAGACACTCGCCAAAGAGAGCCTTATTCTCGGCAGTGATCGCCAGACGGACAATATGGATTAAGTTGCGCTCCGAGAAAACGTGGTTGTTACTCAAAAATGCGTTCCCCAGCGTGTTTCCTAGAATTTGGAAGTTTTCGTTCTCTGGTTGTGAGCAAAGCACTGTGAAGAGTTTGTTGAAAGGGAGTGCATTAAATGAGGTATTCAGCACCGCAGTAGCGGCAGATAAGAGAAACGTGGGTGAGAATTTCGGTGTACTGGAGAACTGAGAGATAAGCGGTAGAAGCTGGTTATTTTGGTAGTGTCTCTTGTACGTTCGTGGAGTTTGTTCTTGTTCTTCGTAAGTTGTGATTGGTCTTCTCTCGGGATTGGAATGCAGACTCTCCATGACAACTTTCGGCGAGATAGAGCATATATGCTCGGAGATCGTTTCCGTAGGAATTCGATCCAACAGATCTTGGAAAGAGGTGATGTCTTGCTCTTCCTGATCAATCATATCTAGTAGACGCCTCAAGACATTTTCCTTCTCGCTTTTCTCGAGGTGGTGCAACTTTCCGGCATTCAGTCCGTTCTCAAACAGCATCGAAAGATCGTTATGGGCGTGGTAGATTGACAGCAACTCATCGACAACGGCATTCTGTATGCGTTCGGTTTTGATATCTCTTACAGAGTCTGGTCCATAACTGTTGAGCTCTTCCTCGCTAAGAGGAAGATCAGCATCTGTACCAATAACCGATCCTCCTGTTCCTGGGTCCCTCACCGTCTCCTGAAACACGCTTGTATCAATTTTATCCAGTATACTGACGTTTTTGGATGGAACTGGAACAGGTGACAGTTTTGTATTGTTGCCATTTATTCCCATTAGCTCGTGTTTCTCCATGACGGGCATCTCTCTGTGGGCTTCAACACCTGCTTCATAGGACGCTAGAGTGCTGAGTCCACGCCATGTGGCAAGGATACCGAACGTTATGAGGTTGGTGGAAACAAAGACAAGGTTGGATGGCGCGGTGAAGTATGTCCACAGCACTTGCCCTGGATGTCGTAGATGTAGGTGTTGAGGTCTTGGGCGTAGCCTATTACGAGGATAGAACTGGCCGTGCACCCAGCGTCTAAATGCCGTTCCAAAGGCCATACGACTTCTCTCAGGCCTTACGTATATAAAAAACACCATCAGCGCTTCACTTTCCTTACCCCAAAGGTGTTTTGTGGTGCTTCCATCAGAGAGGATGTCCTTATAATCACCAGATTTTTTCCACACGCTCATTCGATGGAGGAGCCGTCAGCTAGCGGTACGGCCACCCCGCGCACCCGCACTCCGCGATCTTCAACAACGTTTTAGCATCTCCGAACCACAAACTCACCTTTGGAGTTTCAGTGAGTTTGAACTACTCTTTAATTTATACCATGGTGTTCTATCTGAATGTACGGGCCAATTTACAAGGTCTAAGCGATCTGAGGCCTACAGACACAGAGACCTGTCCTTTCGAGTATACTTTTGAAATCCAGTGTACGTCATGCCGTGAGAAGCACGACAAGGCCATTACCATCAACCGATTTGAGAAGTACGAGATTGCAGGATCCAGAGGCGAGGCAAACTTCGTTTCCAAGTGCAAGTTTTGTGGAAAAGCATCGAATGTCCAGATTATACGGACCAAGAAGGACTACACGATTGAGGACTCAGAGAATGGACACCGCGTAGCGATCTTAGACATCGAGTGCCGTGGTGTCGAGCTTGTGAAATTCGTTCCGCTGGGCAACTTCGAGGCTAAAGGTTCTGAAAGTGGAACTAAGTTCGATGAGATTGACTTATCTGAAGGCGAATTCTACGATTATGATGATACCAAGGGCGAGGAGGTCTCTATCACAGAGGTGGTGTGGGAGATCGCTCGTTCCTAGTTTGTTAATGGATGGATATACCTCCACAGAGGAAATATCAATAGAGAGTTTGTAGATTTATTAGAGAGGAAATAGGCCCCAAGGGAAAATCTAATTCCCCAACTTCATATAGAATAATGAAGAGAATAATTTACTATCACATCAGTGCCGTCGACAAAATCAATATACTTCCAATTATTGCATTGAAACTATTGGGGAGTAAACGGCCACCACTATTGAATGTAGACAGGGTCACTGATCCAGTAAAGGTTTCAGGAACTGACCCAGAAACTAAAGTTGTTGATTGCTGCCTACTCACTGAAGTGGACAAAGTAATCATCGATGTATCATACCCAGAGAGATTGGTAGCACCTGTTGAGGCCTGTCGCGTTGATGTAGTTGATATCAATAGGCTAGAAATAATGTTGGAAGGCGCAAGCATAGTTGACTCAGAGAGTATATTAATGTTGGTGCTGATTTCACCTGAAGTAGTCTTTGGAAGAGCAGTGAGTGTGGTTTCAACCGTTCCAACAGTTGAAGTTGAGGAAAGAATTATTGTAGCGACTGGAGTATTGATACTGGTGGCACTCATTTTTTCTGAAGTGGTAGTCTCTGGGAGAGTAGTTCCAGTAGTTCCAGTAGTGCCAGTAGTTCCAGTAGTTCCAGTAATTCCAGTAGTGTCAGTAGTTCCAGTAATTCCAGTAGTTCCAGTAGTGCCAGTAGTGTCAGTAGTTCCAGTAGTGTCAGTAGTTCCAGTAGTTCCAGTAGTGCCAGTAGTTCCAGTAATTCCAGTAGTGTCAGTAGTTCCAGTAATTCCAGTAATTCCAGTAGTGTCAGTAGTGCCAGTAGTTCCAGTAGTGCCAGTAGTGCCAGTAGTGGCAACTGTTGTATTGATAGGGGTGTTACTCATCTCACCTGAAGTAGTGGTATCGGAAGTCTTTGGAAGAGCAGTGAGAGTGGTTTCAACCGTTCCAGCAGTTGCAGTTGAGGAAAGAACTATTGTAGCGACTGGAGTATTGATACTGGTGGCACTCATTTTTTCTGAAGTGGTAGTCTCTGGGAGAGTAGTGCCAGAAGTGGTTGTGACAGAGGACGCAGTTGTGACAACTTGTGTATTGATATGGGTGCTTACAGTTCCAATTGAGTTGACTGGACTTGTATCTTGGGTCTTCGGAAGAGTAGTTCCAACAGTGTCGATGGGGCTTACAGCCTTCGTGACGGAGAGAATAGTTGTAGGAGCATTGGTATTGGTTTCAGCTGAAGTACTAGTATCCTGAAGTTCAGCAAGAATAGTTGTTGTAGGAACGACAATAGAAGTACTTGAAGGCATTTTAGTAGTTAAAGTGGAAGAAAATGCATACGGGTGTATGAATGCTATTGATGAGATAGAAGATGAAGATTTTATGGATAGTCGGGAAGAAGCTGAGGTTGCTGTCAAAGGGCAGTAAGTGGTGTACAAAGTCTCCTGACCTTCATTTGTGGTGGTTAAAGTGGAGACAATGGCCGAGAATGTTGAACACTGATCATTTAAGCAAGAGGTCACAGTAACGATGACTGCTGCTGATACGGCAGTGAGCGTAGGTGGTGTCCGTGACAAAGGGCTAGTTGACTGTTGAGTAGACAAGGAGACATTGGAAGTTGAAACAGTTTCAGTAGATACTGAGATACAGGTAGAGCAGGATACTCTTACAACGGAATTTGTTGCTGTATATTCTGTATTCTGAGAAGATGGGCTACGGTAATCCTGGAAGGTAGTGAGCTCACTAGGGCTTACAGCAGTTGAAGAAAACCCAGACTTGGTAAAAATAGCGGAAGAAAAGGTGCTAATTGCTCTAGTAGGAGTACCAGAAGCGATTAGGATTTTAGTAGTCTCCTGAATAGGGCTCAGACTAGTGGACACCGAGGAGATAGATGTAACAGCAGAAATTGAAAGTGACGAATATATTATTTCAGTTTTGCTATCATATGACACATAGGTTTTCGAAGTAGTAGATCCTGGATGGGAGGTAACGGTAATGAATGAAATGAGAGTCGTAGTAGTATCGGTACTGCTACTTGGGATCAGGCACTTTCCATTAGAACAAGAGGCTGTAAAATAACTCGACGTGGATGGTTCTGGTGCTGTCAAGACTGTAACCAAACTAGTCGTCATTGATTTAGTTAAAAATCCAGAGGTTAACATTATGTCGGTAGACTCAATTGAGAGAGACAGATTAGGTGTAGCGGAAACAGAAAAGTATGATGTCGTCACAGCAGTCGATAGAGAAGAAAATTCCTTAGCATTGTAGGACGATAATGGACAGAAAGTGGTATAGACTGTAGCAACTCCATTTGTGGTTGAAGTTTTGATCGTAAGACCTGTTGTAACAATTGAAGTAGAACAAGAGTCCCCAGAACATGATGTAAGACTAATAACAGTGGTCATTGGACTGCTCTGAGTAACCGGCCCTGTCTTGAGCAGTGATTCAGAAGTCGGTTTGCTGCTAGTAGAAACACAGTCGACGGAACAACTCGACGAACTTGTCTTCGTGACAGAGAGAGGGCAGAATGTTGTGTACTCAGTTATAATACCTTGAGAGGTAATGGTAGCAACTGTTATACCAGTTGTTACAGACAAAGTGAGACAAGAGTTATCCGAGCAAGATGTGGTCTTGATCACCGTGCTACTTTGAACTGTTTCTTGAGATACTACCCGAGATGTAGCATTTACAGAGGACGAACTTCTCGAGGATAAAGAAGACTCTGCATGAGATTCAATAGAGGTGGGAGTGAAAGGGGAATTGGAACTACTGAGGGAACTATCTTCGCCAGCTCTAGCATAAACCCCAGTAGATTTTGATGAGGTGATTGAACCGGCATAAACCGTATCTGAACTAGCTGTGAACATTGTTACAACAGAGGGAGAGGAATAGGAAATATCAGATCCAAGCGTAGTAGATGCAACATCTGAAGTTGAGTAATATGTAAGTGGGCACCAGGTTGTATAGATTGTGACAATTCCATTGGAAGTTGTGCTAGCTATAGACACCAGAGCTGGCGAAGTACTCTTGCCGCAAGTACCTCCAGAACAAGATGTTAGGGTAACTAAGGTGGTAGTTCCATGAGTTTCAGCAGTTGGTTTAACAATCTTCGAAGTAGATGGGAAAATACGGTTGGATGACTGGAGTTTTGAATCTGCAATACTGCTGGATTGAACAAAATCTGGCATTAAAGTACCGGTTGCGACGGATGTTATAGCTGTAAGTGGACACCATGTAGTGAGTTCTGACAATAGACCATAAGATTGAATGGTTGCAATAGAGACCAAGGCAGCCGATATCGTTTCAAAACAAGCATCCTCCAAGCAAGATGTTACTGTTACTATTGTAGTCTCCCCAAAAGTTTGAGTAGGACTTTTCTCATCAGAAACCGATGAGAAATCCAAAGCAAACGATTTGCTTGTTGATTGATGGAGATAAATATCAGTGGACTTAGAAGCAGAAGAGTGATCCAGTTCCTTAGTAACGAAAGGGCACCAAGTTGTATATACGTTGACCTTTCCGGAGTATGTACTCGAAGCAAGAGAGATCTGTGCTAGTGATGCTGTTTCTTCACAAACATCATTAGAACATGAAGTGATGGTGACTAGAGTAGTGGAGTCCAAGCTCCCCGTAGATGCAACTGAAGATGGATAATACAAAAAGGAACCCTCATCAACACTGTCAGATAATGAAGACACATCAGTTGAGTAGTTATAGTAAAGCGCTGATTCAGCGGTAGCTAGCGATGTAATGGCCGTGATGACTTTGACAATCTTCATAGCGAGTATGGGCAAGGGCGGTGCTACAGAACAACCACCACAAGTAAAACCTACAAAGGGGTCATCAATTAAAATACCAATACATACATATGTTTTTATATATATGGAACGCAAAAATGCACTTGGTGGATGGGATTGACTATGGCTACAGCTTCTTTCAGCTTTGAAACCAATTCTTTTCAAGGTAGGTCTAATCAAAGCGCCAATGCCATCAGTGACCTGCAGAAAAGATGCAAGCATAGTAGTTCTTGGAACAGGCGGAACATGCTGTTACTGCTTTTGTACACTGTCTTCACTGCTTATATCTGGCCCGCAGAAGTTTCGCTCTTGTAATTAACCACTTTATGTTACAGGTTGGTTTCGGCATGGCACACAACTCTCGTTCTAGAAGTGGGCATATACAGGAACCACCTTCCTGGTACATGTGAAACCACGGAAAAAGCCACGCTTCTCCCTAAAATAGAAACAAGAGATGGAAAGTGCTATGGACGTTTGTTTTTGTATAATTAACCTGACGTGGACCGTCCGTATACACGTACCGATTCTCTATGAAGCGTGATGACATGAGGCGAGATGCACGAGACGATCGGCGAGCATCGAGGAGAACATCTCACCACAAGCACCTATAACAATGGCAGTCCATATAGCGAACGGGTTTCAGCATCCATTAACAGATGAATCCTAAGAACGGATCAAGTCAGCTGTCCATCAGCCACTTCTTTAAGAGTGCATCGAAGAAGATAATTAGCAAACCACCTGCAAAAGCTCCAAAAACCCCTAAGGAAGATGACAGTGAATGTCCCATCCCCGACCATGCCATCGAGGTGATCGAAATCAGAGATGAGGCAAGTCCACATGAAGACCATGAAATCCTACATAACGAGCCGATTTCTTCATATGAACAGCCTCTTCAAACTACTGAAGCTGTCACAAAACGGCACAAGGAACCAGCCAATCCGTGCTCTCCTCAAACATCTAAACGCCTTGGTAAATTTGCATTCAACATCAACACTATTACATCCGCTCCAACACTGGAGCAGCGATCATCGAGAGAAAAATACAGAAGAAACTTACGAGTTGAGTCACCTATGATACATTCAAAGGAACTGCAAAATCTTGAAGAAAGTGACGACGAGAGAAACCAGTATGAATCACAATCGAAGAGGCAGAAAACGTTTGCGTCGAAGTTAACGCCACTGGATGAACAAGTCAAGCAAATCAAACTTCTACATCTTGATAAAGTGCTGGCAGTCCATGTTGGTTACAGATATAAATTTTTTGCAGAGGATGCTGTGAAAGTCCATAAGCTGCTGAACATAATGCTGGTACCTGGCAAACAAAGAGTGCTGAAAGAGACGGCTGTCGATAAGCTGTACACTAAACTGGCATACTGCTCAATACCGGAGAATAGGCTACACATACACTTGCAACGTCTTCTTGACAAGGGATTGAAAGTCGGTATTGTACAACAAACTGAAAGTCGTGCAATTAAGGATTTTGAGAGTACCAACAAATCGAAGCTGTTCAAAAGAGAGGTTACCGATGTCTACACAAAAGCAACATACATTGAATATAAGGATCAAGAGGAAATTTATAAGGACGAAAAGGGGATCGAATCTCTAATCTCGATCATTGAAACAAAGAAATCTGGCTCTGAGGTGACGTACACTATTGTGTCCATGCAGCCACTTACTGGTGAGATTGTGTTTGACGAGTTTGATGATGATTGTTTGAGAAGCCAGCTTGAAACAAGACTTCTATACCTTGAGCCCCTGGAAATTCTCCACTTTGAAGGAAACTTCTCACCATTAACTGTCAAAATAATTGACAGCTTTATCAGACAGCACTCCTCGCACATAAGGACAGTCACATATCCACCGGTGAAAAGGTCTTATTACGAAACCTTTATGAGCAGCTATATTACTGATTCGCTCAACCTTATTGAATTTATTCACTCGAAGTCAAAGGATTTCCAGACCTGTTGTTCGCTTCTTGTTGAATATTTAACCGAGTTTCAACTCGATTCTGCATTCAAAATTTTTGAAAACTATAGCCCATTTAATGGAATCAATTACATGACTCTCAATGCCACCACACTTCAAAATCTGGAAATATTTCAAAATAATACGACATTTGATGAATATGGGTCTCTTATTTGGCTATTGAATCATACCCGAACCAGATTTGGGTCTAGACTTTTGAGGCGTTGGGTGAGCAAACCCTTGGTTCATCGAGAATCTATCGAGAAGAGACTGGATGCCATCGAGAATATACAGCACCACTTCTATCATTTCTTGGAGTGCTTAGCTGAAATGATGAAGAGTTTTCCCGATCTTCAAAAGATGCTGAGCCGTGTACATTACGGTAAAGTGAAACGAAAGGAGCTTTACATCTTTTTGAGTAAGCTGGATGACCTATCAAAGCTGGTTATAAAGTTTGGTAAATTCGACATCCTGGCCCAGATTAAGTCTCCATTATTGAAGGAAATAATAGAAAGACTAGTTCGCCTTACTCTTGAGTTGAATGTTTCTGAAGCAGCTTCAATGATAAATTCCCAGTACGCTATGGATGACCGAACCGAGGATTACATCCTCAAATATTTCAACCTATCCAAATTGGTTATCAACCAAGATGAAATAATTTTTGAAAGTCGGTCGATAGATAATATCAAAACTGAACTTCACGAGGAACTTTTGAAAGCTCGTGCTTTGTTCCAAAGGTCCTCTCTGGAGTTCGTAGAGAAGAACAAAGAATCGTATCTCATTGAGATTCGCAACAGTATCCTTCATTTGGTTCCCAAGGGCTGGATAAAGATGAGTTCTACAAAGCTTGTATCGAGATTTCGTTCACCCAGAGTAAATGAGCTCTACAGTCAGCTGAGATATCATAGTGAACTCTACTTCCATGCATGTGATACGGTCTACAAGAAGTTTGTCAAGCACATCGACGAACACTACACTATCTTCAATGACCTCATTAAATGTCTAGCCCAATATGATTGTCTGACCTCATTATCGGCAGTTTCTTCAGGCAATAACATGTGTCGCCCTACCTTTGTGGATTCTAAAGCAATTCGAATTCAAAATGGTCGAAATCCAATAATTGAGCAGCTAAATAGTTTTGTTCCAAATGGTATTGATATGGATCCACAGTCCCGCTGCATGATTATAACAGGTCCAAATATGGGTGGCAAGAGCTCATATGTGAAGCAAGTAGCATTGCTAGTCATCATGGCCCAGATTGGATGTTTAATCCCAGCGGAATCTGCAGTTATTGGTATATTTCACTCCATCCTGACGAGAATGGGTGCTCAGGATGATTTAATCAAGGGTGAGAGTACGTTTTTCACAGAGATGTCACAGATGTTACATGTATTAAAGAATCTGAACCAGCAGAAAGGAAACTCCCTAGTGATATTAGATGAAGTTGGAAGAGGAACTGGTACCATTGACGGTATTTCTATTGCTGATTCAATTTTGGAATATTTGGCTCAAGAAGACTTTAATGCACTAGTGCTATTCATCACTCATTTCCCTTCCGTATGTAAACTCGAGGAAAAGTACCCCGACGCTATTAAAAACTATCACATGGGATATATCGAACAGAAGGAACATCAAAATGATTGGCCCCAAGTTACCTTCCTGTACAATTTAGTAAAAGGAGTTGCCACTAATTCCTATGGTTTAAATGTTGCAAAGCTGGCACTTATCGATGATGATATTATCCAGAAAGCTTTTCATGTCTCTAAAGAAAGACAGCGACAAGTGGAAGAAAGCCACATAACTGTGGATGCAATGAGACTAGGGGTTGTCTTGAAAAAAATTCTTGATAAACCCCAAGATCTGAAAGAACTTCAACAATTGCTTCATACTGTATCGGTATAGTTACTAAGTTAACTGAATCCAACCTAATGCAAATCGTTCATTTTGTGTTTTTCTGCCCATGTATTTTACAAAAGACACATAAGCCGACTTTGTACAAATAAAAACCAAATAAAAAACAATAACTTTAAAGACCATACTTAGAATTTTGTCTTAAACAACCCCTTGCTATTCGTTCTTGGTCTGTTACCGCTTGTTAAAGTGTAACTAATGCTTCCATACGAATTACCAGCACCGTATAGAACTGTTTCATCTGTACTACCATCATGAATCAACGTCATTGAGTTGAATTCCTCAAATGGATCGTTTACATGAGTCTCATCTTCACTGACTACTTTCTCTTGTGTGATATCAATGGACGAAGACTTAGCTTCGTTGTTCTTGTGGAAATCTGTACCATTCTTCGAGAGAACTGGAATCATTGGAGGGGACTGGTTTCGGAGAAGTGCCCATTGTAGGTTCTTAAAAAAGGGATGATTCTTGATGTCCGAAGCACCAAGTTTAGAACCAAGGCGTTTGTGCTCATCTTTAATGAGAAGCTTCTTGATCAAGCTCTTACAATTGGACGTGATATTCTGAGTGTCAGGAAAAACCACATCAGACTTTAAAATGTTGGAGAAAGTTTGATTTCGACTTGAACCTTTGAAAGGAGTTGTTCCAAACAACATCTCGAAGAGGAGTATACCCAAGGTCCACCAATCAACCGCAACTGTGTGACCTTTACCTCTTATAACTTCAGGGGCGATATACTCCTCTGTCCCAACAAATGAGTTTGTTCTGAATCCATCAATGCATACTTTAGTGTCTAATGTAAGTAAATTCTTGTTATTTGAGTTAACTGACATGGAAGGATTCTTGATGGATTCTGTCTGCTTAGACAAATCAAAATCTGACAACATAATGTGTCCGGATTGGTGCAGCAGAATGTTCTCTGGTTTTAGGTCTCGATAGATGAATCCCATCAAGTGTAAGTACTCTAAAGCAGCAGTGACTTCCGCAGCATAAAACCGGGCGTCTGGCTCAGAGATACATTTGGACTTTCTCGTCTGCAACGCACGGAAGAATTCACCGCCCATACAATACTCCATACATAAATACAGGAATCCCTCACTTTGGAAAGAATGATAAAGAGTGACAATGAATGGATGGTTGGAGGTTGCAAGAATCTCTTGCTCGGCTAGGGCTCGTTTAATCTTGTTCCGCTCAATCATAACTTTTTTACTCAGAACCTTCATTGCATAAAGCCTGTTTGTTTTTTTCTCACGAACGAGGTAAACCTTGCCAACATCACCTTTACCGAGGAGTCTGATCTTTTCAAATGATTGCGGTCCTACTTGAAGATCAGCCACCTTGATTGAATTGGAGTTCAAAAAGGACTTCTTACGTGTGCGAGTTGACAATTCTTTCTTCTCTTCTATATCGCCCAGCTTCTTCTCTGCATCCTGAAGAGATTGCTTCAGATTCAATGGTGCTGAAGCAACTCTCCTCAACTTCGGTTTATCTGTCGTAGTTGAGTCCTGTGTAGAAGTTGTTGGAAATTGAGAGGATAGTGTTGGCTCTTCTTGGATTTGGTTCAAGGATACCTTGGAGTCACCATTTGTTTTTCTCAAGGAAAAGGGAAGTGGACCTTGTCCATCGGACTGGAAGTCGATCTGAGTTGTAGTTGTGGTGTCAGCATGCGGTGGAAGACCTTGGTGTGCAAAGTATGGCTGTGATGAGACAGTATGCTGATTGGTGTTTTGAGACTTAGGGTCGGGTTGCATTGATTTGGATGGTGGGTTTGGTGAAGAAGGGGAGCGCATTCTTCTTACAACTGCGAATAAGGAAGATGCTGACTTTTGAGGATTCAGTGGAGTTTGATGTAGGTAGCGCTCCTCTAATGGGATTGAGCGGTCGGCAACCTCTTTTACGGGATACTCTGCGTGGAGGTTGACATCATAGACCTTTGCAGGAACCTCGAGCTGAAAGTCCTCAGTGTCATCCAAGTTCTTAGCATCTTTAGAGCCGATAATGGGTGAGCTCGAGTTCGAAGAAGAGTTGATCCGGAACAGGCTCTTGAGCTTTGCGGTGAGTTTCTTCTGTTCAGCGTCGGGGGTTTCCTCTCTTTGTTTGAATGAGTCTGACTTGGTACTTTCCGAGTTAGACATATGCAATGGCTCTACGGATGGGGATAGGTGATCATGAACCACCGCATCTGAAGGAAGATAGCGCATAAAGTAGCTGTCATGATCGGGTGTAGCTTGTGGGGTGGTAGGTCTCGACTCTGTTCTGTCCGATTTCTCGGAATTGAAACTGAATAGTTTTCCCAGAGACACAGACCGGGTTCTCATCTTGGACATAGACCCGTTGGGAGTTGAGTTCTGTCTGGATTCCCCGGATGAAACCATCGGTGTGCTGGTGACATTAAGCGCACTCGGTGTAGTTGATCCTACTGCGCTTGTCATGGTCGATAGGGGCTATCCAGAGTGTATGGAGTGTATCGCGAGCTTCTCTGTGAGGATACGGGTAGCCCAACAAGCAGCTATAAAAAGCTCTCGACGTTGGACTCTGATCACAAGCGAAGTACCAGAAGGATCGTAACAATCAAGGCGGTCCAAAGGGGAAGGACAGCCGCCTATGTTGGGTTTGATCTCTTTGTTGCTTGGGCGCGTCAAATGACAAGGGTAGCGAGCGGGTAGGCACCACGACACCAACGACACACCAAAAAGGGAACAGGTGAGGGAACAAGTGAGGGATTGGAATGGCCCTGGAAACTGATTGTGAAGACGTAGCGATGCGTTTTGAAACCCCGCGGAGCTCTCAGTCCGTAGTGGATACTCTTATTAGTGTGAGAGCTCTTTCTGGGCTACCACTCAGCCTTGATTTGGGCGGTTGCTGTAAAGGACCTTTGGACGGCGCGGTTCGGCCACCGTGTATGGGGAAAGACCCGTCTTTGAGGACTGCGAGACTTTGTTATAAGGACGAAGCCTTGGAAAAGAGGCTTGAGAGAGGGTAAATCCAGGGGAGCGAAAAGCTGTGGTGGTACAAATTGGTGGGATTTGTGGTTTCTGGATTCTTTGGTATAGGGTACGGCACTGTTATTCTTTGTGTATCTGGCCTGCCTCAGGGGTGGACAGGGACCATGAAGGATAAAGCCTAACTTGGCCAAAAATGGAACACCGTAAGATACTCTTGTGTAAGACCTTAGTCTCTTGGAATTACACATGTACATGGCCATTACTATGGCGGCGTTTTGAGGTGGTGTTATATTATGGTCATTAGGATCTAGCTGCTAGTATGCATAGATTACGATGTGGACAGACCTCATCGCTACGTATGCTTGACAAGAGGGCAGCACTACTGGTCCCTGGTTCTAGATATCTTGGTGGAGGTGGCTATGACGGAATAGCTACGTGGTTATTACGACTTCCACCACTATACCGGCAGTTTCTGGTCATCAGCAGCCTCGAAGACAGCATGACTGCAGCACGATTGCGATGACATGAAAAGGGTCCTGTCATCGTCTGTGGTACTCTGTGCTATTCAATGCCCGTCTTGCGATGTACGGCTTGGCGTGCTCTAAGATAGGCATGCTACTGTTAGGCCTTTCTACGGTGCCAGCTGAATACCTGGGGTTATATGTATGCACAGGCACAGATAGTGTTGTGACAGCTGCCGATGTCAAGTGGTGGGCTGCTCATACCATACCCAGGCGATACCCGGCCGGGCTTGGGGGCCCAGCCAGCGGTGTATAATGAGGCGTACCAGGCTCAGTACAGAAGTATCAAAAAGGGGAGGAGGCAAAAAAGATAACCCCACTCGCCAGATCCGGTCATGAACTAGCACATACTCTGGCTCACTCCACACAAAGAGAACAAAAGATGGTCCACGTCACCAGCACCTCTTAATCTAGACGTGGTGCATCAGTACGCCCAGACCGATGCATGGTTTTGGTGTGCGGGTGTGCGGGTGTGCTGGTCCAAACAAGACGCGGACAGAACGACACAACTCCGGAAATGGAATTAAGATGTGGGTCTCTGGGGAAAACTGCTTGGTCGGTTGTTTTAGAAGCAGAAAATGGGTAGAATGACCAAGTTTTGCGGCACTCTCATTCCTCCAGTCATTGCTTCTGCTGCCCCTCACGCTATACTAGTTGATCTCTGGTCCAGGTTGTGCCACCACACGGTGTCTGGATGTTCCTTTAAGTGGTGTTCGGGTGTTATTCTAGTGATTAGATAATCACGTCATGACGTCACGCGCTCCGGGTGTTCCTGTTAGGGCCATAGCGGATACTTACTTCCATCTTTTTTGGTTATTTTTATCCAGCGATTGCGCGGGATTCTCGGAAAGGTAACAGGAAGGGGAAACCACACACTGCTCGCTGGGTGACTCCGCTGACTACTCCGCTGGAGATTTGTTGGGAAAGTATGGAGAGTTCTGTATTCTTCCACTAGATACGCTTTGATCGGGCCATTGATAGTAGCGAAGATTGTGTGTGGAAGAAGGTTGCAGCTGGACCGCCTGGGGTGTGGGTGTGGGTGTGGGTGTGGGCAGGATGCCTATGGGTCTGGGATATCCGGGTCTGGAATATCCGCGCCTAGTATGTCTCGAGGGTCTACTCCGAGACCCTTGCTAGTGTATCTGGAGAGTGCCATCGATGCATTCGCCTCGAGAGCTGTGCCTAGAGAAAAGCGCCTAGAAAACGGCTAGGGAACGTTATGGCGCTACAGTACCAAAGGTCCCCAAGTTGGCGGCCGCCGACCTAATCTCCACCCGGACGCGGGCGGGATTGCGGATACTAGTCCCGGAAGACCTGTGAGACTGGTATTGGTGTCTCGGTATTGGGGTTTTCGTATAGGTGGTCTCGCAGTGCTATGTCCACGCCCTAACAACATCCACGATTCCCTAAACACCATACGTAGGGGAGCGTGTTCCAGAGAGCCACAGCCATAGCAACAGACACCTCCACGCGTCTACACACCACCCAATGACGTTACCCTCAGCACTAGCCCCAGTCCCTCCCCTATCCACGGCCCTGGCCCTGGCCACGTGTAATCAAACCACGGCGCTTGTGCTGCGCGAACCGGGCCGGCAGACCACTGCCGGCACCGCGCAAAAGAAACCAAAAGAGGAGTTCGCCCGCTGGGGTCTGCGGCACTGTTCTGTTCTGGAGAGAGAAAAAGAGTCCTGGGCCTGGGGTTTTCTATCTGGGAGGGGACTAGGCAGCGTGTAAGCAGCCTCGTAGTTGGACATGGGATACAGTGCAGTGACTAAGCGCACCTCCACCACACCTCCAGCCGAACAGTGAGTAAAAAATTCAGTCCATCAGTAGATCCAGTATATCTAGAGCCTCCACCACCTCCACTGTTGCTGTAAGCGTTGTAACTGCCTCCCGTTCGCTGTCCTCCACTGTCGCACTGCGCTGCCCCTACCTCTGGCTCTGGCTCTATTTTCTATTCGCTGCAACCTCCCCAAGGCTCAGTCCAGTCCCCCCCCTGGTAGTGATCTGATCGCCTAGGCTCTCCCCCGGGAGTTCCCCCCCTTATCGCCTTTGTGGACTCGAAAAAAACACGACCGGAAAGGTTGTTTGGACAACCACCACACAAAACGGCCAATCTCACAGATTCCGAGCCACAGGCGGTAGTCCGACGGGTCCAGAAAAGCTGCAGAAAAGGCACACACAAAACCCCAGAAAAAGTTTTAGAAAAGGTGTTTAAAGAAGGAGATCATAAGTGTTTTAACAAGGTTCTAGAAAGTCCTATAACACGTTGGAAAAGCTCTAGGCCTTAAAGGTTCTGGAAAAACCTACTAGGCACTCCCCCCGAATATCGCACAGGCAGCCCACGAGACTCACACGGGACTCACACAGAGAAAGTGTTCTCCCCCCCCCCGAGGACTCATCCAGAAAGGCCCGCTAAACAGAGAGCCACACATCCCAACTCACCGGCGCTGGGTGTTTCCGGTTCCACCAACCGTCGTCCAGTACCGTCGAGGACTGTTACAGACGGTCTACCACTGCTTAATAACATCCAGAAGTACCGGAACAATTAATATCCCCACAGAGATACTAGCGATTTGAGAGCATTTGGCCGTATCGGACAGATAGTCACCCTGAAGCACTCAGACGACGCTGGAACAACGAAACAGATCAGACTGGCTCCTCAGTGTACTAAATACCCACTTCGACTCTTCTAAAGACAAACAGCGGACAGAGTGTCACAGAACACAGAACAGTGGCCAGTTGCTGAACAGTGTCTAATCTTGCAAAGGGGAACCCAGCCAGGCTCAAAATAGGCACACAGACTGATAGCGACCGAGTCCATAGGCACTCACAGGGCTGCACAGAACCCATACGAAGAAAGCCATACGATCAGGCACACACAGAATCCCATACTAAAGCCCACAGGCACGCTCATTGGTTGCTAACGGACTCACATAACATCCATAACAGCCCACATACCCTGCTAGCACACTGTTTGTGCCCACGCTGCACACACGATGGCGCTCGACCACCGAGTGATGCCTCCACAGCTGACCCGCCCTTCGGGTACACACTCTCTGTACCAGAACCCATCGGCGAAGAGCAATTACCCTTCAACACCAAGAACTGCTGGAATTGCACAACCACAGCTGTACATTCGTACAGAGCATAAACCCAATGTTCACCGTACTGATAGTTATTCGCAACACATCCAGCGAGAACGGACTTTCTCACTGCCTGAGAGCCTCGACAGTTCATGCTGTCTAGAGGAAACCCCTGTGTGCTGCAGTGGAAATGGAAGTGGAAGTGGAAGTGGAAGCGGCGGTGGTGATGATGATCTCGATATTGATACCTCCTATACCTCTGACGAGGAAGTAGACTACGATAAGGAGGAAGACGCCTCAGAGTATTGTTATGGAGGGTACCATCCTGTTCGTTTAGGCGAGCTCTTTGGGTCTAATAAGCAGTACCGTGTTGTACGCAAGCTGGGATGGGGCCATTTCTCTACCGTGTGGCTCGCATTCGACGAGGTGATGGACCGCCATGTTGCGATAAAAGTGGTACGTTCAAGAGCTAACTACACCCAGGCAGCAATGGACGAGATCAAAATTCTCACGGCCGCAGGTAATGCCGGCCATGACCATCCAGGGTATAAGCACCTTGTGAAGATGTACGAGCGGTTCTACCACGAAGGTCCTAACGGTAAGCACGTCTGTATGGTGTTTGAAGTTCTGGGACAGACGACGTTGGGGCTCATTGAAGAGTGTAAGAAGAGCAAGAAAGAACGCAAAAAGTGTGGCGGCAGTTCTGCACAAAACGATGTTGTTAGTCTGTTATCGCTGGAGAAGTCGTATGGTGGACTTCCTCTGGTTATCACAAAGAAGATCGCCAAACAATTGCTGCTAGCGCTTGACTACTTACACCGTTGCTGTGGTCTTATCCACACAGATATAAAGCCCGAAAACATTCTTATCGAGATTAGAAATGTTGAGAAATTTGTGCGGTGTCTACGGTGCTCTTCTGCCAATGACCGTAAGATGCGTAGAACATCAGGTTCTCCTGGTTCAAACTCAGCAGACGGTTCCAGATCACGCTCTGCCCGGTCCCGTCACCGTAACAAGTCGTTTACAATGTCGGATTCGCCAATCAAGTGCTCCAAACCGCTTCCTTCGCCGCTTACGACGTCCAATAGACTCAATTTCAGAGACTACTTCTCTGATAACTACTCATTGTCATCACCTGCAACGACAACAAGTCCTATCCCAGAGCGTGAGTCTCGGTCACACGGTTCTGTAAACTACTATGAAGACCCTCCTTCTGCAAAGCCAACTACTTCTGTGTCGATATCGCCTTCGTTGGTTCACCAGCAGTCAAACCTATCGTCGTTTGTAGTGTCTGCCTCTGAAGCAGATTCCGAAGATGAAGACGACTCAAACTGCTTTGACATGTCCTATTCGACCACTCCGTCAACTTCCATCGCTCACCTCGATGCTAAACTTTCGGCCATTTCTCTCGATGAAGACGATGCTGCTTCTCTTATCAACATAAAGCTAGCTGATCTTGGAAACGCATGCTTCTACGATCTCCACTATACGAACGACATTCAGACTCGCCAATATCGGTCACCCGAAGTTCTCCTGGGTCACCGGTGGGGATGCTCTACTGATATCTGGTCGACTGCATGTGTAATATTTGAGCTCATGACTGGTGACTATCTTTTCGACCCAAAGAGTGGCAAACATCATACAAAGGACGATGATCATATTGCACAGATCATCGAGCTGCTAGAGATTAAACCTGACCAGAAGAAACAGTTTTCGCAGTTTGTACGCGAGAGCAGATACGGTCCGGAGTTTTTCCACAGCGACAGCTTCCACATGAGAAAGATCGAAACAATGAAGTACTGGGGACTATGTGAGGTCTTGCAACAAAAGTATAAGATGGACAAGAATCTGGCGCAGCAAACTACAGATTTTTTGTTCCCTATGCTGAACTACAATCCTAAGTATAGAGTCGATGCTGGAGGCTGGAGTAATCATCCTTGGTTAAGCGATGTGAAAGGCTGTGGAAATATCGAAAGAGGGTGCGGTTCTCGAGGTGAAGATATCAGGGGTTGGTACAAAACCTATCGTAAATCTCGTTGTTAAATCACTCATTTGTTACGTTTTATTATTTTATTTCTTGCCAGTGTTATGACTAAACTGGTGCTGTTAACTAGGGTATTTTTTGAACTTTTTATTTTCTGTTTGTACAAGGCATGTGTTCATTCTCTGAGAGTAAAATCTACATCATAAAAATAGTCCTTGTATACTGTCCTTTATGTGATGAAGAAGAGATCTACCACGTTCAAGTTAGACCTGAGATTCTCTTCATGTAGATGTAACAACAGGTCGCAAAGATAAACATGCCCAATGCAATGCTCCAGAACCAACGTAGGCCTTCAGCTTCTTGGCCAGGGACAAGAACGTTCATACCCCATAAACCGGTCACAATGTTCATTGGCAATACAACTGTACCAAGGAGAGAGATCTTTCCTAACACATCATTGGTGTCGTTATTAACTTTCGTCATATCGATGTTGATTTGAGCAAGGTAGTTGGAATGAGAACGAGCAAGCAACTTTTCGTAGTGATTTAGAGATTGAACCATTGTAACGATATGATCTTGAATATCTCCGAGGTACATACCAATCTCGGAACGCGGAGCTACTTCCCATTGCTCATTACATCTCTTAGCGAATCCCTTGATAACATCTACCTTGGATCCGAGCAATCTTAATAATGACATGACTCTTTTTCTGGACTCGGCAATTCGTTTCAATAGATCACCCTTCTTCTTCCACTCAATAACATTGGATGATGTCGACCTAGTACTTGCAGAGCTCAAACTCTTAACAGACTTGCCGTCAATGACACTACTCTTTCTGTTTCGCAACAACGATCTTTGATCAATAGTTTCATAGTCGTCATCACTATCACTGGCCTCATCATCATCAGAATCATTTCCAGGGTGCATTCTCAAGATCGCATCTTCAATACTATTCACATCGTCCTCAATACTCTCAATCATAGGCCCAAAAGCATCTGTAATATCATCAATCAGAGCATAAGCAATCCAGTCAGCACTGACAGTCAAATACTCCTTCAACAGCCTTGCTCTTCTGCGGACGTTAATGAGATGTGGTGTTGGTGCAAAGTGAAAAGTAATCACAGCATGACGAAACACAATAATATACACATTGAGGGGCTCGAGCTCATCATTCTTTGGCATGTGCTTCTCACCTGATTTCCGTTGATACTTTTCACGTTCTAATTGTTTGCGTCTTCTTCTCTTAGACGAAGTCTCAGACTTGAAAGAAAATGCAGACTTAGTCGATGGTTCGATCTGTTTGCCGAATAGACGGGACCAGGCTGTCTGCTTAATGGATTGTTCATCCGAAACCTGTGACTTGCGACGATTTCTCTTCTTTTTACGTGCTTCGTTGATATCAAAGGAACGGAAACACACGAAGTAATAGTCTTTAAATAGTTCCACCTTTTCTCTCGTTTCACCAAGAAAGATATCTTCCGTAGTCAAAGGATGAATTTGGAAAGTTTTACTAATGACTTTCATCTCTTCTTCAGTTGGGTTCAAGACATCAAGCCAGAATGGCGATGCGTCTTCTGATGCGGAAGAAGACTTACTCTCAGATGGTGCTGGGGTAAAGTCACGCACTGGAGTAGACGATGTCGTTGGAACTTGAATGTTTACCGTAGAGCCTTGCTGTGAAGATTGCGGTTGTTGCTGTTGCGAAAATGACTGCTTTATATACTCTCTCCAATCAAACAAGTCCGCAAAGCTCTGTCCTGGCTGTAGGAGGCCTGAGATTGTAGGGGAGTGAACTGTGGAATCAAGGTCTTCTCTAAAATATGTGAATCTAAAGTGATCGGGATTTTCATTGATGATATGCTGCGGGTATGTGATTGTGTTTAGGAATCCAGCACTGCCACTTCGATACTTGTTGTTTTTGTCAAAAGGATTGATTTTTGGAGGTCTCAGTCTTCCACTGAGTGTTTCGGTCTCGTTGATCTTCTGGTTGAAGAGCTGTTGTGACAGTGCTGGTGGCTGGGAAATCGAAGCTGATGTATCAACCTTGGTTACAATGGGATGGGAAAATCCGACCTGAGCTGACTGTGTATCAAAGGATGTACTGTCTGAAAAGTCGTCGAAGCCCATGTTGGCAGCAGCGGACTCTCTTGTTGCCTCTTCTTGTAATCTTTCCATCTCCTCCTGCTGGAACTCTTCTAATACTGCTAAATCTGGCCACTCCCTCGGGCCCTGTATATCATCCAACACATCTAACGGAAAGCAAACATCCCCTAGTGAACTTGTATCGGAATTACGCCTTGTGCTTGGTTTTGAGTCGAGCTCTTCATCATCGCTTTTAGAGCTTCCGCTACTTCTCGTACGGTTTGCACGCTCAAAATGGTCCATATCGATGACAGTCTCACCGGCACGCATAGTTGAGCCATAGTGTGGGCGTGTAGCAGAATTCTGGATTATGGACTGTCTTGTGATCCAATGTTCAGCAAAGCTTGGACTAGCATTCTGCGCCAGTATAGGACTCTCACCAGAGGAAGAAAATCGACGAGCAACAGACCCACGGCGATTAGGCGGGTGGCCACGGAGATCGTAACTACGAAGGTCTCTGAAACCACCTGTTGACGTTAATGAGTTGGCACACGACGTCTCTAGCAGGTCATCAGTAGCGAAGGTGCCGCGGGTGTCATGGGCAAAGACAGTGCCTGAAGGAGCGGTGATGTTCCCTGGGAGGGTTGTATGAGCAGATCCTGAAGATCCTGAGAACGAAGGACGGGTAAATGTGCTTCGACGTCGTCTCGAAGGCGAGTTTGCAAGACCACCATCGGAATTATGAGAACTATGGTGACGGCTAATGCTCGTCGAGTCCTGAGAGGTAGACTCAATCACGGGCTGCTCGCTCAGAGGGTCCTCTGGGAGTAGTGGGTCCGTCTCTGTGATGTTATCCTTGTCCATCTCAGCCGCTTGGAAAGGAATCTCCACCAAAAACGGCGTTCTCTTGTGATTTTGAGTGCTATTACTGGAAACGCGTGCTTACCATAGCCGTTTTCTATGGCTGTTATAGGTAATTCTTATTGATCGAGTTCTCGATGCAGCAACCCCCGGGCCGGCGATGGGACCCTTGTTTTCTGGTTCGACTCCGAGGGTGAGCATGTCTTTTCTAATCAATCGACCTCTAGTGGTGGCTACGGGTTTAAGAATGGGCCAGACGGTGTAAGCTTGGTGAATGGCAGAAGAGAAGAGTTATAGAACATTTTAAAGACAGTTTTGAGTACGATTCCAGTAGAGCTCATCATCTGTGGAAACATCCAGGCAAATGGTAGTTTGTGTGCCACTTCAGTTACTTTGTCTTTTTAGACGATGGTCCTGCTATAAGCTCCTCCAGCGCTGCAGTGATTATGTCCTTGTTCTCTATGAGGTTGGACCACGCCTCCTCATTCAGGCTGATGCCCTTTTTACCAGGTAGAAGCTCGCCCTTTCTGTCTGCATAGAACTCACGGATATCGATGAACTTCGATCCCTTAAAAGTCCGGACTGTCACGCGTTTGCTGTCAGATAGCTGGTGCTGGTGTTAGTGGTTGTCATCCAAGGAGAGTATACGTAGTACGAGGAACTATACCCACTTCAAGATACTTTTCACCTTGTGAATTCGTTTCCATGGGTTTCGAAGACATCTTGTCAACTAATTGTGTATCGTCCGCTTCACGCTTCACTGCCATCTTTTCTTTATATGCTGTGCTCCCAGACTACGTCCTACAGGTGTGAAAGTGGCGATCCCAGATCTTTTTCGAGCATCTTTTGGGCTCCTGGTTCGTCTCCCATAATAATGTAACACATACCAACACCACAGTGCCACTGATCAACTACTCGTTCGTGTTGAAAGCCTCTAGTATGCCCCCAAATTCTCATTCAGACGCTCTTAAGCCAATTGGTCCCTTTGGAGATGCTGTTTCCGGTCGCTTGGAGGACCTGCCGGATTTGGTTCTGGGCGGAGCAGTGTTCAACCAGCAGTTCAATGATAGCCCAGAGCAGCTACCTGTTGAAGAAATCGTCCGAATTGGATTCACACATGGTATTAGAGCTATTGATACTTCCCCATATTATGGACCGTCCGAGATCCTTATTGGGGAGGCCCTGAAGAAGCTCAAACCGGAGATCCCAAGAGAAAACTACTACATTGTGACCAAGTGTGGCCGTCTGCAACTCGATGACTTTGACTATTCTGCAGACTGGATCAGAAAGAGTGTTCTAAGATCACTGGAGAGGTTAGACACAACGTATTTGGACTTGGTTTACCTCCATGATATTGAATTTGTTGAAGAAGATACCATCTTTGGAGCCCTGCAGGAGCTCAAGAAGCTGAAGGATGAGGGTGTCATCAACAACTTCGGCCTTAGTGGCTATCCCGTGGATTTCCTATATTTCATCAGCAAAGAAACTGTAACCATGTCGAGCATAGGGCCTCTTGATGCTGTTCTTTCGTATTCGAACTTCAATCTACAGAACGAGCGTCTGGCCGACTACATTCCAAAGTTCTACGAAGACTGTCGTCTCAAGAAGCTACTCTGTGCCTCTATTTTGTCCATGTCTCTTCTCAGATCGGGACCAACGCATGAGTTCCATCCTGCTTCGAAGGAACTGAGAACAAAGTGCCAGGAAGTGGCCGAACTGACAGCCAGTGAAGGGGTCGAACTCGCCGACTTAGCAACCAGATTTGCAATGAGAGAGTTCTTGCCCCATGGACCTGTTGTCCTTGGAGTTTCCAACGTCAGAGAGCTCAAGAATGCAATTCAGCAGTACGTTAATGTCAAAGAAAACGCAATTGACGATTCCGAGTTAATCAAGAGAGTTAAGGATACTCTTGCACAGCACCACAATGAGGTCTGGGAGTCTGGCATTCCACACAAGATGGCCTGACCTACCATCTAGTTCATACAGCAATGATGTATTCATATACATAGACAAATAGATAGATATATTTTGTATTTGTTCATCTTTATTCTGATGTGCCTAAAGAATTACGTCTCTACCTGTGATAGCCTAGTCGTTCTTCTTGTCCGATTTGGCGCCAGTATTCACCTTATCAGCCAATTCGTCGTAGCTTCTTTCCAAACCTTTTTTCTGTTGACTCAAGCCTTCGATTTCTTTGTCCCTCTTGAATAAAGTGGCCTGCAATTCTTCAATTTTATCATCGACCCTCTTTGGGTCTTTCATGGCCCTGCTCTGCTCCTCGTACTTGATTAGTCTCTGGATTATGTTGAAAACAGTAGGAATCGCCACACCGATGAACATAACTGCACCAGCTATGTATATGTTTCTCTGCGCATAGAAGATTCTCGCCATAACCTCAGAGCTATGATTGTAAGTGGATTGGTACTGTGATGGATCATATGTGTTGTTGGTTTTCAGCTTCCAGGTGGTCTTCAGGGCATCAACAAAGAGCAACGACACAAATAAACCAACAACACCAAAGACTGTCCGCACCTCTCGGTTCAAGTACAATTTATTGTACAGTTTAAAAGAAGATTTCCGGAGTTTAAGAGGCAATGGGAGCACAAGTAAGGTCAAAACGGCCATCTCAGTCACCAAGGTGGCGAAGAGCTGAAAAGAGTTAGTATTAACGCTCTGACGAACAGCCAACGCAAAAGAAATCTAAAAACACATTATAGGAACATACCAATGACATTAACACACCCATTCTGATTTATATGTATATTCTATTGTTGGTTCAAACGAACTGCACCCGTCTTGAATACTCTTTTCTTTGGCCAACCGGCCGGTGATCCGCTAGAATTCTATTGATGAAATTTGTTACACGCGACCCGTGCCGTACTCAATACAAGCCCAGTTCTATAAAATGCCGACCAGCGATTTTTCTACTTTAGCTAATAGGACGGGTAAAGTTGTTCATTATCATAAACCCTTGTACAGTTTCTTGATAAACAAAAGACAACTAAGAAATGCAATGTTCCCACCAATCAGGCCGATAACAGTGGAGATAGCGAAATTTTGGAGGACAAATAACTTTAAAGAAGCCATGTCACCAAAATTCCACTTAGTTAGATAAAATGAGTATAGTAACGTGTAGAATCCCACTGATGACCCGCTTAGGAATGAGAACCAAGCCCACTTCCAATTACCCACGCTTAATCCAAAGTAAAGGTTGAGCACGGAAATGCTGGATACCAAGGTGATGAGTAAAGCCACGCATACAGTCAGATATGTGCCTGCATAGAAGTGGTTGTACCATAATGATATATATATGGAAGACAGAGGTACCAAAATAACACCGAATGGGAACAATCCGGTTATAACCATGTTAGGCAGTGTGCGGAAAGTCATTGGTATCTCTGGAATCTTCTTTGCAATCTGGGAAGTAACACGAGGCTCTGGTTTCAGGAACCAGAGGCCTGCAAGAAAAGAAACAAATGAAATCATACCGTATCCCACAGAGACATGTTGGAATCTCTTCAATGAGATGCACAATGGAGATCCGACAGAAGCATGGATGGAGTTATAGTACAAGATAAATGGGAAGATGCATAATGGAAGAGCCGATGAGTTTGCTGCTAGGATAGCAAACAACTTCATTTTCGAAAGTTCAGCATATCCAAACATTTTGTGCAAATAACAATGCAAGAAGGAGAATACAGGTACAGTGAGCATAAAATTAAAAAGAATAGAGTACTCGAACTCGTTGTGAGTTCCGTGGATGTTCAACGTGCCAGTGAAGTGGTGTGCCACAACAATCAAAATTGTAAGTGTAAGATGAGTACCCAGTGAAACCATGAAAAAGAGAGCGCTGTTGTATTTTGGATTTCTGAAGATGTCATGAACAAGCGAAGGCCAGGAAAAATCAAGATCATCAATTAGTTCATCAGAACCAATACTATCTTTTAAGTCGTCGCTGTCATCCGAAATGGTGAGCTTCATTTTTTGAATCACCTTGTACTTTTCAATAGTCATGGCATTGACAACTGTCATGAATGTATAGCCTCCAATTATCATACTAAGAACCACAAACATAGTGACAATGGATTTATATACAATTGGTTTGACAATGTCGTTGTGGTAGAGATTCGCTGGTTCCTTCCAAGATCCATCAACATGAACTTCCTTCCACAGCAAATCATACGAGATTCTGTTACCGTTATAAGAATAATCATTGTAACGAAGCAAAAGAGGTGGACTTAGGACACAAGTCAAAGGAACTTGTGGGATTCGAGTGAGTGATTGTGTGGACACAGTGGCGTACAGGATCTCATACCTCTTGCCAGTGGATTTGTAATAAAATACAAATTGGAAGTGGTTGTAGAGATGGGGAATCTTGTCCACGTCCAAGTAGCCCAATGGGATCCCTCGGTCAATGTAAAACTTCTTTGTCTCAAAGTCGTACAGCTCATGGCCAATCGGGATATCGTCAATATAGAAGTTGAGTTTGTAATTCTTCTTAATAAGTGAATTAATTAAAGACACGTTAACTTTGTTATAGTTTTTATCACACAAGTGTCGGCAATTTGGATCCCTATTCAGAAACGTAGAGTTAAAAGGTCCGTTTTTGAAGTTGTTGTTGAAGAAGGGATCCTGGATCAGTATATCGGAATCTTGACCTTGGTACTGTATTTTTGGTGAGCAGGAATCCAGAGTGGGATTATAGTAATCTATGGGATAGAGATAGAGTTTATCATCAAATGATCCGCCTCCTGGCGAAAGTGGTTTAACTGAAAATTTCACTTGCTCACCTTCACGAAGCATTCTTGATGCTGTTGCCAGCTGTGTAACAACAGGGAGAGTTAGTGTGATTCCGGAGAGCAAGTTGGCCGTCTTCATCTCTCCGGTTCTAGGTTTCACACCCTAGTACTTGTTGTTGTAACGTGGTCGTGGTCGTAGCTGTAGTTGTCGTTGGGACTGTGGGCAGGTTCGTTGTCGTTGTAGTGGTTGTTATTATGTAGAGAATAGGAGGAGGGAAAACAGAATTGACCTAGAAGCCCAACGTTATGGATGATTCTGGTTTTGAAATGCCGAAACTCCTCCGACTTTTTTGTGCCACTACTTGAATGTGATAGTGTGTTGTCAGTTACACACTGTAACACAACAGTTTCGTACAAAAAGTATCTTTCCTATATAACATAGCTTCTAATATAAGAAGGAAGTCGTGTGAGTTTATGAAATCGAAATTTTTGAGCTTGGCTTGAAACGCGTTAGGTCCCTGTGAGTTTTGTCCACGAAGCACCATGTCGGCGTATGCAGGGACATACATGAGCCCGCAATAAATGCACAGCGATCACTGTTGTCCAGCCGTCTGGTTCCTCATCTTCGGCAACCCCTGGGTGATAATGCCGTCATATTCGAATGCTGCGCTGGGATGATCCCCCCAAACAAAGTAAACGGCAATGATCGTCATACCCAGCTTTAGAATTGAAATCGTAAGTTTCTCACTGCCGAGATGACGTCCTAGTACGCGGGCCTCTACAATGTGCGTATTCTTCTCGGTAGAGCAAAGAGGTCCACAGGTCACCGCACCGGCGTTCCTCTACTACTGTATACCCTTGGCATCGTTCGGAGTTAATGACCCATTCTGACAACTTTATGCTGCACGCTTACCACAACTGTACGGGCGCAATTTGTCCGGACATTTGGCGAAAAGTGTCATGTCCAATTGCGAAAGAGTGTCCTGATTCAGAGAAGAGCGTTCCCCAATGTAACTAAGAGGCTGCGTGTCGTGATGAGCTCTAAAATGCCGGAACATTAACTACTGCGCTTTTTACGAAATTACCTGGAATTTCAAAACGTTAAAATAAAAGAGACAAAAATGGAATGCCGCTGCAATCCCGGCAAACACATAGTTAGTTTTGTTCCCACTTAAAATTTCTTCTTCTCAAAATGTGAAAGAGGCTGTTAAAGGTTTAGGGCCGCGCTGTATGGTAAGTCTTCTTAGAACAGGGTTGGTTGATACCCGGGACATTCTACAAACCTTATGCTGACGGCGACATAAGACAGCATGGGATTGTGAAGTGTACGACGAGAGGGGCGCAAAGAAGACATGCGAATGTGGAAGAGGGATAAAAAGGGCAGACCAAAGAGCACCGCACTGTCCAAAAAGGCATGGTACTTAACAACTAGTCCTCTTAGGTTCTCCTCCGCTCCTCCCTCGACGCATTTGGATATATCTCCTTCCTATAGCTAATGCTGTAGCTACTTTCCTTCGCTACTTTTAAATGAGGCTAACCATTTCATCTAGGAAATGCCGGGGAGACAAAGCTGTAAGTCCCTCCATGCATGCAGCAGAAATGTCTTCGGAATTCCACGTCTTTTGAATAGCGGCTCTCCCTTAGAACTTGGAGCGTTATACGGATGTTTGTTTCTTTTGATAAACGAGTTAGAAAAAAGTCTTTTCCAGACATTTGGACAGTGTGAAACACCAGACCAATTTACTTAATGTTATGTAGTATTTGTTTACAAAAGAGGACTGGGCGCACGTAAAAAATAACGCATGGAAATATGGTTCCTTGAAATCGATTATCTAGCGATAAGAAATTGATTGTAATATCAACAACACAAATAACGAAACAAACATTCAGTTATTCCCATATCAGCATGCCTAATGCATTAGGGGTAATCCGGCTGGAGTCTTTCTTTGTACTCCTCAAGGCAATGTTGGAAATCCTATTTCTAACGTCTCGAACATTGCGTCAAGGAGGCAAAAAAACACTTTGCCGCGTACTTAAACCCACAAACAGTGGGCTGGACCGATTTACAGAAATGCGTACTCTCCAAGCTCCTTGTGCAGTTCTGAATGAAGTCAAATCGCTCTGTCCGCATACTTCTTCTTTCGACTTGGCGCGCTATTTGGGTTAGGTTTACCTACTTCTCTCTGAGGAAACCCCTGTAGTGCAAAAGTCATAACAGCCAAGGTGGTTCCCCACCCCTTTTTGGGGATATTCTCTTTAGTGGTGGCAGCTCTACTCTGATCATAGAACTGTATTCTATAGTATACCAACTTCTGTGCAAATTGAGCGTTTGTTCACGTCTTCTTCATTCTGCCTTCCTTACGTAATCCCAGGCAGTTTGTGAATAACCATAGCAATCGACGTATTTTTTGTACCCCCTTTTTGCAACTATGAACCGAAATAAATAGTGGAGTACCATGGTGCAAACCTTCGATGTCTGCATATTTCTACAGTCTTGGCCGTGTTTGCTGCTGCTGATCTGGAACTTGCATTTGCGGCGTTCTTTCTCAAAAAAGCAATGGGTATCCTCGAGGTGCTCTTGACAGGATTAGCAATCACCAACTTATGGGATTAAAAAGATGCAAAATTCGAGAAAAGTAATTACGCCACTCCTGCAAACATTACTAGGTAGGTTAGAGCATTATTTTTTCAATAGAATTGAAGAATCAGGAATGTCTCATACTTATTTGGACAAGAAACCATAGACTGAGTGTCTCGGCTTGTTTTGAACACCTGAACTTTAATCGTTCGGCCTTGCTTTGTATAGTATTAGGTTCTTTCCAAATAGAAAGGCTGGTTTCGTCATTACGATAACATCTGAAACACCCTTAAGGTTTTAAAATCACTTAGAACCGACGAGTTGAATACGGCTCCAAGGTTATCTGTATCACTAGGAGTTTGGACCCATAATGAATAGATAACGTGATTGTCTTTTCTACTTAGTCCACATTGTATTGTTATGTCATTACTTTGCTGCTTTGATTTCTTGTATAGCAGTTAACACTAATTATAGCACTATAGAATTATACTATTTAGTTATTATCTCATCTTCTTAAGATATTGAGATAAAAGACAAATCTATCAATTTTATATTGTGTTCATATCTGTTCAAGAGGACTTAGAATTCTAATTCTTCAACGCTAATTACAATATTTTAAATTTGAATGACAAGCATACAGTACTGTCTTACATATAGTTCTAGTTTATCATTAGGTATTAGAAGCTATACCCTCTGTGTTAAACAGGAAAAGACGAAAAATAGGGGCTTGTTGGTACTTTCTGGTTAATACTATCCGTAGCAATTTGACTCTAGGTTTAATAGTTAGTGCTTTCATAACGGATGCATGAACCCTGCATTTATTTAAAGCTATGATTATTAAACCTTTGCTTATAGCAGCTCTAAGAGATATTTCTGACTACAATTATCCAATGTTTAGGTTGAATCATTCAAGAAGTGTCCATTGGACAACTCTACTGAAGTGAGCACTAAAACTCGCTGAAACTTAAAACTGGTTTTGAAGAGGAATTTGAAGGAGTTTCAGAAGCGCTCTACTTCTAGCTTGACCCTTAGGGGGGTCAATCTCTGTCGTCTTATATCTAGCCTTCGAAAAGTGGAGTGTATTGATAATTATATTTCCTTGGCATCTGTGGTTCCCAGAGTAAATCTGGCCTCGGGATACCCATTTCCGGTTTTCGTATCGATTCCATCATCCTATATTTGCTATTTTACTGTAATTTTTTATGTTTAAATTAATTAATTATTCTTTTCATTTTCCGACACCTTTCCCATAATACTGAAGTACGTTCTTCTGTACACACACGGCTAGAAGCCTGAATAAGGTCGCTGATCATTCTATCGTAAGCTATCTTTGGAGCCGGTAAAGACCTCTAAACCAAGGCCCTACAATGAATTCAGGAACTTCGTTGAAATTTCAAGACATTCAAAGTAATTTCCGTTACATCTAATGCCCAGTCTTATTACGTTCAAAAATACTTGATTATTGAGCTACCTAGCTACTCTTTTTTGTCCCTCAGAATGTATCATATCTGATTCATAATTTCATCATGAATATCGGCATGACTCTTCAGTTTCACAGCTTAGCACCACCAAGAAGGTTCAGCGCAGCATTGTTGATAACACATACATTTCTTTCCGCAGACCAAGCTTGAAAGATCACCCTGTCGCCGGTTCTCCAGGCCTTCACCTTCAAATGCTCCCCAGGGAACATTACGTTAGTGAAACGCACCTTGACCTCCTTGAAAGGACCATATTTCTCATATAGTTGCTTCACAGCAAATCCGAACGTGCATAATCCATGAAGAATTGGCTGAGGAAATTTAGCCTGGGCAGCAAACTTTGGATCAATATGAAGTGGATTGTAGTCGCCAGATAAGCGATAGATGGCCGCTTGGTCCTTCGATGTAGCAACAGTTTTTTCGAAATCTGGTACTATCGTTGGCGCATTGTGAGAAGAAGAAGCAAACTTGGTTCTCGGAAGATACATCTTGTCATCACCTTGTGCACCTCTGATAAATGTTGTCGATTCATTGTAAAAGATCTGCTCGCCAGAATTCTTGTCAAAAGTCTTAAACCCGGCAGTTACAACTGCAGCTTTGGAGCCTTTGTTAGAAACTTGAACTGGAAAAGCTTCTGTACAGAGATCAGCCGAGGTTGGAATCGGGAATTTCTCAATTCTCAGATACTGTTCCCCGTGCAATAATAAAGCAGGGTTAAAGTTTCTCAATAATTTCGTAAGATCCAAGCCACCGCTTTCATTCATAAATGGAATAACACCATAGGACGGAATTACCTGGAAATCTGGTGAACCTTCATAAACGTACTGAAGTTCGGAAGCTTTCGCTCCAATACCCAAGTTGTACAAAATAACATCACGTTCAGTGTAACAGAATGCTTTCTCGGTTTGCCCTTCTTCATCTTCATCATCCTCATCCTCATCCTCATCTTGTTCATCTCTTCCTAAAGCGCCTAGAATATTTAACGTTGAGTCTTGTGTGCTCTTGTTGTTAACAGCATTAGAGAAGTCAGTAACTTCGTCCCAATGGTCTCTGATAAACTCAGGTTCAATGTCTGTATCGTGAGAAACGGCGCCTTTAGCAGTTTGCCATCTCGTATTACCGATCCACCCAGCACCAACCTCAAATATCTCACCAGTAACCTTGACTGAGTCGGAAGAAGCAAGCACAACAAATGGTGAAACCTGCGCTGGATCGAACTTATTAAAGTCCTCTTCTCTAAAAATGGTAGCAGTCATGGCAGTCTCGGCATGTGGAGCAATGCAAATAGATCTGATACCATGCTTAGCACCCTCAATAGCTAGAGTCTTCGTGAAACCTGTAATACCACATTTTGCCGCAGCATAGTTAGCTTGACCAAAGTTACCATATATTCCAGATGTTGAAGTGGTATTAATTACAACACCAGACTTCTGTTTTAGGAATAAAGGCCAGACAGCCTTAATCAATCTGTATGTGGCCAGGATGTGAACATCCATAACATCGTTCCATTCCTTATCGGTCATCTTGAGGAAAGATTTGTCTCGAAGAATCCCAGCATTGTTAACCAAAATGTCAACCTTGCCATAAGTGTCCAAAGCGGTTTTCACAACTCCATCGGCATCAGTGACAATGTTAGACTTGTTTCCAACAGCTTCACCACCATTCTTCTTGATTTCGGCAACAACACCACTCGGATCTTTGATATCGTTAACAACAACCCTTGCACCGTATTTACCAAAGAGCAAGGCATGAGCACGTCCGAGACCGTTGCCAGCACCGGTCACAATAACAACCTTACCACTGAGCGACACCTTCTTCGAGCTTTGAGGATTCTTTGGGAGAGACTTGGAAGCCTCAACAAGTCTTGAGTAGTCACTAATCCCCGTTGGGTAGGTCACATCATTGAAAGACTTGTCTTCAAATTTAAAAATGCTGTCCCACTTAGCAAGAATTGCCTCTGGAGTGAATGTCTCATCGATCCTAAAGAGTTCTCCAGAGGATCTCTGCCAACGAATTTGGCCATAGAAGCCGGCGGCAACTTCATAGATAGAGTTGGTTGCATTACATGAGGCGTGAGATAAGTAGAGAACCAGGGGAACAATCTTCTCGGGGCCCAGTTTCTCGAGCATTTCCTTAGGAAGAATCTCTTCCGTCATTCTTGATCTGGCGAGCGGAGCAATAATATTGCAGTGTATGTTATACTTGGCACCTTCCTTGGCCCAGGTCTCACCAAGCCCAATAAGAGCAGACTTTGCTAAGGAATAATTGGCCTGACCAAAGTTACCAAACAGCCCAGCAGGAGAAGCAGTGTTGATGATACGTCCGTACTGTTGCTCCCTTAAGTATGGCCACGCAGCGTGTGTGAGCTTGTATGCTCCATTCAAGTGAACCGCAAGAACAAGCTTGAAGTCTTTCTCCGTCATATTCTTGAAACTGGAGTCCCTCAGGATACCAGCATTGTTAATAATAATGTGTACGGATCCAAAAGCCGCAACAGCTGTCTGTATGATCTTTTCCCCAGACTCAACAGAGTCATAGTTAGGCACCGCCTGGCCTCCAGCTTTTCTGATCTCATCCACTACAACATCTGCCGCTCTAGAGGACGCACCACCATCGCCTCTAAGAGACCCGCCTAAGTCATTTACAACGACCTTAGCACCGCGCTGTGCAAATGCAAGCGCATACTGTCTTCCTAGGCCGCCTCCAGCTCCCGTGATCACCACCACTTTATCCTTAAATGAGAGCTTCTCCGTCATTTCGTGAGTCCCTTGGAGTGTTTCTTTGTAAATAATTAACCGGCTTGCTTCGTTGAAGTCTGTATATTTCCTATCTTAATGTGCTTGCTTGGTTGGTTACTGGCAATTTGGCTATGGAAAAACAGGCTCCCTTTTACATCCTTTTATAGCTTTGCCGCTGTCCTCTCCCCCGCCATCATCACCTAGTTTTGCGGGGGACAGGCGTGCCTCGGCTCGACCCGCTCAGGCAAAGTGGCCTCGGCTTTTGGCTCCCGGGCAAAGGACAAAGGGAGAAGCGAAGGCGAAGAAACAGTAATGAAAGGCAGTGATGAAGATATAATAGAGAGAACTCGTGACAGAGGAAACACAAACATTATAAACTAGTTAATAAGTGTGCCTGTAGTGGGGGTGTTATAGGCAGTGTATTACGCAATGGAAGGAGTGAGTGTAATGTCGTAGAAGGATTAGTACCAGGATCATTGAGCATGTCCCTTTGGAAAGGATAGAGAGGAACAATAGATAAAATAGGGAAGGTGTACAGCAGGAAGAGTACCATAGAAGGATCTCTACAAAACGGATCCTTCAAGGAGTTTAGGAGGAGATATCTTAGAGATGGATTAGTGAGGAGAGACGGAGAACGAAAGGGAAAAAAGACAAATTAGAGAAAGGACTCTGAAAAGAGAGCCGTACTAGAAGGAGCTGAGCGGAAGAATCATTATTTACCATTTTACAAAGGCAGTATATGAGGGATACTAAAGAGGATTCTAGAACTTGTCTGTTCCCGTAACGACAAAGCTTAAGCGTCTTGAAGGACTCCAAGAATTAGAAAATTTGATTTTGTAAGTTCTGACTACAATAATAGGCACCGTAGAAAACATAAGATTGAATGAACCAACGGATAAACAGCTGATAGAATGCAGAGGTATTAGAACTGCAGACCTAGAGCTCACGTTCATATGGGTTTAATCCGCATCACACAAAGCTTCAACAATAAATTCAACATCACGATTAGTAGCGGTCAGTTGAGTGAGTATGGTGTCACCAAATACCGAATGCTTAAGCAGCAACGGTGACCTCGACATCTACACCTGGCTCGATGGTGATCTGGGTGATCTTCTTGACAATGAGGGCTGGGGCCTGCAAGTCGATGACTCTCTTGTGGATTCTCATCTCGTAAGAGTCCCAGGTTTTAGAACCCTCACCGTTAGGAGTCTTTCTGGTTGCAATCTTGAGAACCTTGGTTGGGAGTCTGACTGGACCCTTCTTGATCAAGTGGTGTCTCTCAGCGTTCAAGATGATGTTGGCAGAAACCTTCTCCAACTGCTTGACCTTGGTGGAAACCAAAGTGATTCTGATCTTGTGGATCTGTGGCTGATGTTCCTGGTCTTTCTTTTCAATGTCGGCCATTTTAAATACCTTTTACCTTCTTGAAGTTGGTTGAGAAACTCCAACAAGAGTTGTGTGCTGAAGGCTCTAAATTTTTCACTGGTTTAAAGAAAACTTTTTCAGAGTCCCTGGTGTCCAGGTGTTAGTGAATCGGTTTCGACACTACGTTAACGGTACGTACAGCAGAATGTGTTGATCACGTGACCACTGTATTTTCCGTCGGATGCCCGCCGGCGATAAGCCATTGTTTTCGACCTCACTCTATTACTTCTTATCGAGGAGCCATATAAAGGGCCGGAGCCCCAGGTCTCAAAGTTGTTCCGCAATATGATAGCACTACCTTATACACAGGACAGACCACCAATGACCGCAGATAATGTCGAACGTGCAAAGAAACTTCTGCAGATTCCCTCTGTGCGTGAGCGAACTGCCCCAATCCTCAAACTTGCTCTCGATAACAACCTGGACTACTTCGATGTCGATCTCGAAAAGTTAGACGAAGTAGTTGAGTTCGTCGCCGCAGTTATCAACAGGGATTTCGCTGGAAAGTATGAAACTATTCCACCACATGGAAGGTGGGGGCACTTGAATGCCGGTGGTGAGCAACGGGTTGAGACCTTGATCTCTGAGTGGCGATCCAATGGGATTGATGAAATTGAGATCGGGAAGAAGTTGATCGATTTGTTTGTATTTAGTGTGCTGATTGACGCCGGTGCTGGTAACGAGTGGAAGTATACCGAAAATGGAACAAACACTGTGTTCAACAGATCGGAGGGACTGGCTATTGTCTCTATTGATATGTTCAAGGGTGGCGAACTAAGCGATGATCTAGATGACCCACACAAAGTAAATGCTTCCAAGCTAATGCAATTCAGTATGGAGGGTCTTATCAATGCATTTCAGTTAAGCGATACCAATCCACTGGCTGGTAGAGATGGCAGAGTAATATTAATACAGAACTTAGGTAAAGCTCTAGCTTCGAAGGAAGAGTTCTTCGGTAAGGATGGAAGACCCGGTAACATGATTGATTACCTTCACGACTGTTCAGACAACGGCGCTGTTGATTTAACGTTATTATGGGACACCCTTATGGAAGGGTTTACCTCCATTTGGCCGAAGGGTCGTACCTCTGTTGATGGCATTTCTTTGGGTGATGCATGGCCACTATCTACTACTAAGAAGACTGGCGCTTCCAGTTTCATTGATACGATCATCCCATTCCATAAACTCACTCAATGGTTATGTTACTCTCTTCTTGTTCCATTGAAGACACATGGCTATAAGTTCCGGATCACTAACGAGTCACTTCAGACTGGTTTGCCAGAGTACAGAAACGGTGGATTGTTCTACGACTTTGGTGTCATTAGTTTAAAGCCTGAATTTTTAAAGCAGGGCCTTGCATTTTCGAAGAATATTCGATCGTCTACACCAGAAATTCCGAGCTTTAATCCTGACGAAGGTGTTATTGTTGAGTGGAGGGCGATTACCATTGGTTTCTTGGATTATCTTCTGCCTCGAATCAACAAAAGAATTGATTATGAGCTGAGTCTCCCACAGTTGATTGAAGCAGGAAGTTGGAAATCTGGTCGTGAGATTGCAGCCAAGCTGAGACCGGAAACTAAGGGTCCACCAATTGATCTATACTCTGATGGTACAGTGTTCTAAATGTTGCCTATAGATGTTAAATTGAACTTAGAAAAATCAAAAACACGAATCATTAATATGTATGGTTTGAATAGGAAACAAAATGCTCAGTAAGCTCTATTTGTTAACCCAGCAGCTTGCCACCTTTTATGAACTCATCGGGATGAGGTTCCCTGATCGAAGCGTCAAAGTCTTCTTCCTGATCCATCATATTCTTCTCATACCAGCCACTCTTACTCAAGAACTGTTCCTCTGGCATCCCTTTAACAGGTGAGATCCAAATCAGAAAGCAGTACATGCAGAAAGACGAAATATAGCCTGCAAAAAAGGACAAGTTGTAGACGTACGTTGCACCAATAGGAACAGTAGCACCACATGCACCAACAAATCCTATTACGTTAGGCATGATTCCGCAGATGTAGGCAATGTAAGCTCTCCAGTTAACTCCATAAGAATAAGAATAGTTCAAATCCTTACTGTAAGAGTATAGATGAAACACGTTGATGTATCCTCTTCTGACAACAAGATAGTCTGCAGCAATGACTCCAGCAATGGCACTGAGAAACACTGAGTAAGCACTGAGGTAAGTTGTAAAGTTTGCAGAGCTGGACATGAAATGCCATGGACAAATAGCAAAAGCAATAGCAGCACATACAAATCCACCTCGACGGATATTAATGTATTTGGGAAGAAGCGCAGAGCCATCTGTTCCGGCAGAGATAGAGTTAGCAGATATATTGGTTCCGATTTGGGCAATGCAAAATGCTGAAGCAATGAAGAAGACACCAGCACGGTTACCAGGAGTGTAGGACTCAACGTATCGGGTAAGAAGATCAAGCGGGGACCAATATACTTCGCCATACATATCCTCTGAAGCGGACGAAGCAATGATACCAATCAGTGATGTAAGTGCAAAGCAAATTGGAATTGAAAGAAGTTGGGAAAGTGCAGAGGCACTTGGCTTCTTTGCCAGCCTTGAAAAGTCAGATGAATTCAATATAAAGGTTGAAAAATTAGCAAGTGAATTCATTGTAGAGACTATGAACGCCCATGCATGAGCTGACCCCTTTGCCTCAGTACCCTGTCTCATTATTGAACCAATACCATCAGCACGGACAATAGTCCACACCAGGAAGGCAATTCCTGCAGTTGAACAGAGATATGCCTTTGCGGTAAAGAAATGTCTAATAGTTTGTGGTCGGCAATATATAAAGGGAAGTGAAATGAAGGAAAAGAGAAAGTAGCACAAAAACTGAAAAGATGTGGTGCCAGAGGTTGGAATGACATTATGAATTCTACTATCAAGGTCGGCGCCAAATATGGCCTTGAGCATGAGTTGGACACACTCAGAACCCAACCAGGCTTGAACACTGTACCACACAATAGCCATAACGACTCTGTTTAAAACAGGCCAGATGGAACCAAATGTTCCAAACGAAACCCGACATCCAACCGGGAAGGAAATGTGATAGTAGGAGCCTGCTCTTTGAGAGATGAACACAAAAAATGCAAGAAGTGAGTAACCTAGCCAAACTGATATCCACGTTTCCCACCATGAAAGTCCTGATGTGACACCTGTTGAAGCGATCTGCCATGTATTGATGTTAAAAGACTCTGAAATCCAAAGAAAAACAAAGTTGTACCAAGACCATGGTCTATCCTTCTCTTCTACCGGCTGCAGGTCCTTGTTGATGAGAAAAGACTCGCTTAGAGTCAAGTTGTCATCCTGAAGAGAGATGGAATTTAGAATTCTTCTTAGAAAAGATTTTTCTCCCGCGTCATCCGATACACTGATAGATTCTGTCGAAAGCGATACTTTGTGGCCGCCAGGCAGTTCTTTTTGGTTCGACATTTCCTAAGAAAAGGTTCTCGTAGGGAGCGATCAAATTAGGAAACCAATCCACAACTATTACCTCAACTAGATAAAAGGTTGTCCAGTTTGGAAACTTGTCCAGGTCATTGGATTCCGATTATTTTGATGAATGGATTGAGACGGCAGGAGACTTCTTGATATATGAAAATTTTTGATAAGAGATATGCAGCTTATTGCCGCATCATCGGTCCTGCATCAGGGATGGGGATAGCAAAGCATGAAACAATAGGTTTGAAATGGTATTTAGAGCTCATTAGTATTTTGCTTCAGCATATAAATCGGCATTACAAATCAAGTCTATCAACATCTAGTTAGTCTCTGCTTTTGTTTACCTTGTACAATTGTGAAGAGCAATTTGACGTGTGAAAGCAGCCAGACAAGCAGCCCGTCAGCCAATGCAACACTGTTTGTTTTTTTTTTTGTGCAGGAGAGACAAGCAGGAAAGACGAGGGAACAGCCCATGTATTTGAAGGGCATTCTTATCTCTTTTTATCTATGAATATGGAGAATAGAGACTGCCGTTTCTACTATAGATGTGCTTTGTGCTTTTTTTAAGATTAGGTAATCAATAAAGAGCAAAGGTCTTCAATGATTAATCGGATACTCGCATAACACTTGCAATTGTTTAACCAAATCGAAAATGATAACCATCTGTGATGGCATTATCCTTTAATTCCTAACTAACGATATATATACAGACCAGTAAAACGATTGGAAGTAATCGGGAAGAGGAGAGGATATCTTCAAAACGCTTGGCAAAAAGCAATCTTAAAGATAACCACAAATCACCTTGTAGATATTTGCTCGAAATATTCGGATGTATGGGTTTCTATAATAATTTAGCATTGGCCTGATATAAATCTTTATAAGTACAAGTATATATGGGCTCTTACTACTTGTATTGGACACTAGAAACTAAAGCAATATACATAAAAAAAACTAAAGCAATATACATAAAAAAAACTAAAGCAATATATATATATAAAAAAAACTAGGAAAATAGACGGCCATAGATATTAAAGGCTGGTTATCTGAAAAGCTTTGTTTGACCCCTTTCAAACTCATTTGGATGATCTTCATTGATCTCAAGCATGAATTCCGCGTCATTGTCATTAACAAAAGTCTCGTACCAACCCTTCTTTGACAAGAAGTTCTCCACTGGAAGGCCCCTTATTGGGAAGAAGTATGTCAGGAGTGCATACACCGTAAAAGCACTCAGATATCCAGTGAAGAAAGACAAATTGTAAACATATGTAGCACCTACCGGGACATTGTTACCGCAAGCTCCTGCAAATCCAACAACGTTAGGAATAATTCCACAAATGTATGCAACGTATGCTCTCCAATTGACACCAATTCTGTTGTAAGTATAGTTGAGCTTCTGGTCAGCAGAGAACAAGTGCCAGATGTTAATGTACCCTCTTCTGACAAGGACATAATCACTTTGAATAACACCACAGACAGAAGACAGGAAGACCGAGTAGGCACTGAGATACGTTGTAAAGTTGGCAGAAGTGGAGAAGAAATTCCATGGGCACACACAGAAGGCAATAGCGGCACAGATAAAGCCACCACGGCGGATATTTACGTACTGTGGTAAAAGAGCCGACCCATCGGTACCAGCTGCCAAAGAATTGGCCGAAATATTAGTTCCAACTTGAGCAAGAGCAAAGGCAGAAGCAATAAAAAAGACACCAGCACGATCACCCGAGGTGTACGATTCGACATACTTGGTTAATAAGTCTAATGGAGACCAATAAGTCTCTCCATACATCACCGTTGATGCTGATGATGCCAAAATACCAATAAGGGATGTCAAAGCAAAGCACGTTGGAATAGCAATTATCTGTGGCAACGACGCAGAAGAAGGTCTCTTTGCCAATCTTGAGAAATCAGGGGAATTGATCATTAGAGTGACAAAATTTGCAAGACAATTCATAGTGGAATTAACAAAAGCCCAAGCATGCGCAGATCCTGTGAGCTTTGTCTCCTGGTGAACAACTGGACCAATACCACCTGCTCTAACAATAGTCCACACAAGGAAAGATATTCCGCCAGCGGAACAAATGTAAGCCTTTGCCGTAAATAAATGGCGCAAGGTCTGTGGTCTTGTGTAAATGAATGGGAGCGAAAATAGAGAAAATAAGAAGAATGACAAGAACGCAAATGTGGTGGTACCTGAGCTTGCAATTCCGTTTGGAACTCTTGTATCTAAGTCAGCACCAAAGATTGCTTTTAGCATCAAAGCAATGCATTCACCACCAATCCAAGATTGGACAGAATACCAAATGATCGCCATCACAACTCTGTTTATGACAGGCCAAATGGATCCGAATACACCCCAACTAAGTCTGCAAGCAACTGGAAACGTCAAGTGGTAATATGAGCCGATTCTCGAAGTGATGAACAAGAAGAAGCCAGCAATGGAATATCCAATCCAAACCGAAAGCCAGGTTTCCCACCATGACAACCCGTTCTGAACGCCAGTAGCCGCAATTTGCCAAGTGTTAACATTAAAGGAATCAGCAATCCAGAACGCAACAAAGTTCCACCATACCCATGGCCTATCGCTTTCATCGAGAATAGGTTGTAAGTCTTTGTTGACGAGGAACTGTTCTGAGAGAGTCAGCGAAGTATCCTTATGAAGAGAGATCTGGAACAAAAACTTGTGTAGCCACAGATTCTTCTGCGATTTCGAATCATAGTAAATGTCAGATCCGCATTCATGGTCTTGCTCTGTAAGTTCGTACTGTTCCCGTTTCTCTTCGAGCTTGTTCTCGTCGTTGTACGAGCTGGACGAGTGTTTCTCCATTGTAATCTAGTGTCTTACTATACCTAAACACCTGTGTTATATGGTATATAGTGAACGGTTTTTCCATCTGGATAATAGCGATTCTGTTCGCTCTTCTTATACGCCTGACATACATTAATCGAAGATTCGAAGATCTTTGGTGACGCAAGTGCGGCGTTGATAAGAAGCAAGCGTATACGCCGTCTCGCCGGTGTCTTACAATCTTTTATTTTGGCTCTATAAAGAAAAAGAATGTGTTAACAGCTAACGGGGTCTTCCGAGGAGCGTTTTTATATCTAAATCTCGTATTTCAGGTAATATATTTGGCTAAGTTTTGTGTACAGTGGTCGGATTAAAGCCAAGCACCTTCTTTAAGGCATGCTGGAATAATTTGCCTCGGGTCCCTGCTTCTCTATGTAACTCTCGTTCTACACGCACACACAGACAACGATACGACAATTCTACAACAATTCGATATTATCGCTCGTAGAGAGAATTCTTATCGTCGCTATTCAAAACCTCAGCTTTGATCTGAGTAAGAAACTGGCTGATTAGGGTATTACTCCATTCATTACTATGTGGCACCTCACAAGGCACATCAACCACACGGAGTTCTCCGAGATTTCCTGTCACGGGTCAAACACCCCTCGAGTTATTTCCGTACTTGGACGATCGGAGATGATAACCCACAACGAGCTTGATAGATTTGCAATGAGGAGCAAGAAGACATAGCTAAGGTCGTGCATAAGGACACCAATAAGAGCTCTGGACTAGACGGATAACATGTGTTGTCTAACTCGGTGAGACACCCGGTTTGTGCTCCGGCGAAAGAACGGAGGAAGCCACGCGACAGACTGGGTGATGTCTTGCTATTATCACCCTATCAGCCGTAGACCGTGGGTATTACAAATGAAGCGGTGGTCATTCGCTATTATTGGTCAATCATCACAACTGGATTCCCCCAAGTGTGCGAAAAGCATCCCATCCCGGTGTTGTTTCGTGTTCTTAATCACGTACAAACTATATCTAGCACCGTAGTATCAAACATGAACTCTAGCCCCACATTTTCCTGCTCATCCCACACAATCTTCAAGTATCTCAGCACCTTCTGTGCCAAACTGGAGCGAATCAGTCCACTAACTGTAGTGATGAATTGCTCGAAGCAGTTTCTGTGACCCTTGTCAATTGCAGCACTTCCACCTACGAACATGGCCCATAGCGAGAGCAAATGTTCTTTATCAAGCTTCGATGAGTATTGCATCTCCGAAATAATGTTCCTTACATCCTGTTGGATTTCCTCGTCAGCAATACCGATACCATGATTACATAGCCGCCTTAGTAACACTGAGCAGGCATAGAGCTTGGATCTGGCAAAGGCGATGCTTTGTCTCTGTGCGTTGCTGAGCTCACCAACTGACAACAAATCAAGTCGAGTGAGCTCAGACTTCATTTGTTCACGGAGTTCGAGCGCTCTGAGTGCATCTTCAGGACCTAGTGGGAGGTTCTTGGTTCGCATCAACCATGTAGTTTTCGTACATATCTCATGGGCCTTAAGACTGACGCCAAGTATTGGATGGTTAGTCCACTCGTCTTGTCCAAGGTTTAGGTCAGTAAACGGGCGAGTTAGCATGCCACCAAACTGCTCAAAGAATTGGAACGGCGATGGAACCTTTGAAAGCATATCATGACGGCAGAGTATGATTGTGATAGGAAAGTTAAAGATAAAATGTTCCGTAAGGATGCGGTCCAAAGGAGAGAGACGAAGACCGTGAACACCTTGAGTTGCACGCTTAAGAAATCGTTTCTTTAGTATCTCGTAAGCAGCGGCAAGGTGTCCAGCACTCTTTGTGGCATTCAAGCCAAGAGACTTATCTCGAAGACAGAGTGTTTGAAGTAGCTGAACAGAAATAAAGAGATGGTCTTCGCATCCATCGGTGGATTGCTGGATGTCTGACACAAGCAGATTGACAGATTTGACGTATCGTTGGTGGGACTTAGCAACAAACTCGTCCTCCGAATAAGCAAGTTGTGTAGCACCACAAGCCAGGAATATCTCTCTGACTGTTTTACTCTGCACCGCGTAAGGTAGTAGGAGCGTCATGGGAGAAAGAAGCGGGTCGCAGTGGGCAGGGGTAATTGAATTGATAAAAGTCTGTACAAAAGCATCGTAACAACGGGCCTGCTCATGTGTAAGATCAATTCCAGGTATAGAGTTCTCGAACTCTTCGTAGGTTGTGGATGTTACGGTCGAGGAAGACCTCCGGGACCGGGATACACCCATGAAGTCGTCGTCCTCGATGTTGTTCTGAATGTTGAGGAATTCGAAGAGTAGAGGGTCACTGGAAAAGAGATCATTGATGGAATCGTCAATAGCCAGATCGTTGGAACCGGGAATAATCCGAAACTCGTCTAGTTGAGGAACGGGTTGTGACTGTGATGAGGGCGTTTCATCCTGAGGAGAAGATTTTGTCTGGGTGGTATCATCAGCATGTTTGCTTTTGGCAACTCCTTCGAGAACATGGTTAGGCCAAACACAGGGAACACATTTTCGTAAGCACCCAGCACAGTCTGGTTTACCCTCATCACACTTCTTGCGTCTCGTCTTGCACACCAGACACCCATCTGCTGATTTCTTGTAGTGTTTGCGAGCCCGACGGTACTTCAGCTTCTGATCTGCATCCTGGAGGTCAATAATCTGTTGATAAGAATGATAGGTAAGATCCATCTCTTCCGGACAGTTGCAATATCAGCTAACCGCACGCACGGTCGCTCTTCTGCGCTTGCCTAAAGAGTTAACCGTTCTACAGTAGTACTGTTACTAGTGTATCATACAAGTTGTGGGAAGCTTTGAAAGCTAAGCGCGCTATCCATTTTGGGAAGACGCGATCATCATGCCTCGATGGCCTCGATGAAGAGATATTATAATATATAAACGCCGTTCCATACCTGTTGTGTGGTTTTTCACGCTGATGAATATACTCAAGCCCTCAGTAAGACACTTCTGATCGCCTTTCGAAGTCACCTTAATAAATCTGCTCTATGTCTACTACAGAGACGACTACAGGAGCTTTGGCAACGCTCCGGCTCCTATCACAGCACCCTGCTCATGTTCTCAAGATCGAACCAGGTCGCTTAGTGAGTACAATCCACGCTACAGCCCAATGGGGAGCAAAATTCCCTTGGGGAGACCGTTCTACTGATACTGGCGTTTGTCGCCTTGCTCTCAGTGATGAGGACAAAAAGGTCAAAGACTGGCTTATCAAAGAGACTAAGGAACTCGGATGCGAGGTTACAGTCGATTCCATAGGTAACATCTTTGCCTTGTATCCAGGCATTGAGAACAATTCCAAACCCACAGCTATCGGCTCTCATTTGGACACCCAGCCAACTGGCGGAAGATACGATGGCATTCTCGGTGTTCTGACTGGCTTGGAGGTTCTAAGGATTCTTAAGGAAAACAACTACACGCCAAGGTATCCTATTGTTCTTATTAACTGGATGAACGAGGAAGGTGCCCGCTGGCCACTATCCCTCATGGGTTCTTCTGTATGGGCGGGCATACGGAAGCAGGAAGATGTATATGACATGGACTCTATTACAGATGACGTACCAAAGAAAGTCGGTGACGAGCTGAAAAGAATTGGCTATATGGGAAATATGACATCATCTTTCTTAAACTACCCTATTGCTGCTCATTTCGAGATTCATATTGAACAGGGTCCTATCCTTGAGCGTGAACAGAAGAAAATTGGGATCGTCACTGATGTTCAAGGCTACGACTGGTGGAAGATCCACGTTAAGGGTAAAGCCCAGCACACAGGTTCTACTCCAATGAATATGCGTTCTGATGCTTTGCTTGCTGCTTCCAAGATGATTATTAAAGTAAATGAGATCGCATTGAAATATGGCGGGATGGCATCTACTGGTATTTTTGATCTGACCCCTGGGGTCATGAATGTAATTCCAGGCGATGTTTCTTTCAGCCTCGATTTCCGCCACACTGATGATGCCAAAATGGTGATACAGGTCGAAGAGGCCAAGGAGGCTTTCTATAAAATTGCAAAAGAGTCGGGTGATAGTATTATTGTTGAATTTGAATCTGTTATGCACCAAAAATCCACCCACTTTGACAAGACATGCGTCCAGTGTGTCCGTGATAGTGCACACGAACTGTACGGTAAGGATTCATGTCGCGAAATCACAAGCGGTGCTGGCCACGATTCTTGTTGCACTGCTTTACACGTTCCTACTTCCATGATATTTATCCCTTCCAAGAACGGTATTTCGCATAACCCAGAAGAGTACAGCTCCCCAGAAGAATGCCACGATGGACTTTTGACAATGCTTGGTGCTGTCTTGAAATACGATGCGTTGAGAACAGAGTGAATCTCCCGAAATCTAGACTTTGTAATATATTCTATTAGAAGTTTTTGGTTCGTTCTTCTATATGAAGTTACTTTTTTAGTAAAAGCAAATAAATTTTGGGTTATATTATTGTTGATCATCCACCGCAAGAGGAGTAGAGACATGCAAAAAGGCCGAGCAAGAGAGACTCATTGGAATTCTTCAAAATTAAAGCGACGGAATACAGGCAAATCCTTTTCGCTCCAAACAGAAGAGTCCTGATCAGCTTCCAACAAGTCGATCTCCTTTTTATGGAGTTCATATAGTTCACTGGTGCGTTTCCACTCATTCTGCAGGTCAGAGTTATTGCATGCACCGTAGAGGGTCAATTCACCGTTAATATCAAATCTCTTTTCGGTAGGTGGGACCTCCTCCCCTTCACAGATTTGATTCGGTACCCATAGGCCAATATCTTCCTGCCAATTATGGTCAAAGATGTTTAATTTATTCAAAACCTTAGAACCATACCATCTCAGCAAAATAGGAAGAACCGCATTTGGAGCATATGCTTGCCCACCCTCGTACAAAGTTCTTTTTAGAGGGAAAATCTCGCTGTATGTAAACCACTGATAGTGCTTACAGTGGAACGAAACTTCACCTTCTTTGGGTTCAATATAGGTTGGTTTTGCTCTCTTTGTTGTCCACAGCGCAGAGACATCAATATAGATACCTGTCTTGACATCAATGTATCGAGCGTCAATAAACTGATTATCGTTCTGCTGCAAATAGAATGGGTTGGTCTGAAGCCAAAACATGGCGTCTCCAAGTTTAGGATTCTCAACAACAAGAGTATTATTCCAGTACCTTCCAATCTTGTCAAGATCGTTGATGGACATTTGGACGTCAACGTCATTATCCCAGGGAAGGTTCTGACCGTTGAAATACCAGCCGATTAAGTTACCATAATTGAACCATGTGATGATACTGGCATGCTGACAGAACTTGAACCAAGACCGGATAAGATGGTGAATCACTGTAGTTCTTTCTTCTCGCGATATAATCTGTTTAATCCAAGGGAAATTGTAGTGATGCAGCTCCGCTTTACCGTCAATTGGAATGTTTGGGAAGGTGAAATAAAATCTGTTCACGTTTTTAACATTGCTTTTGGAGTACCTCAAAAAATCCAAATACTTAGCCTCGGCTTTGGTTAGTTGCTGCAAAGATTCATACTTCTCTAGCAGAGCGTCAATGTTTGGTTCCTTGAAGTCAGAATCATCTTGGGACAACTGCGATTTCAGAGATAAATCTTCATCATTGTAGCCTTTTTCGTGGTATACTCTTGTCAATCCAGAAAGCACTTGTTCTCTGTCGTGTGCCTTTCGTTCGAAGGCAGCAACTTCCCGAGAAGAAACTGAGTTCTTATTGTAAAAGATCCCAGCGAGACCATTGCGTCCGTATGGCGTGGGACGTCTATGCTCATTTACAGGCCAGTCAAAGTATTTGTAATCTGTCTCAAATGAAACACGTTCTGGAATTGTCCAGTAAAAATGCTTGAATATAGCAGAACAGAACCCAATAACTTGTAGATGTTCAAAGACTTGCAGCTTCTGCGCATAACTCTCGTCATCTACCCATGGGTCCTGTTCGTCAAACAACTTGCCGTAACACAACGAATGGATAAACTCGTACAATTCATCTTCATTTGAAAATCCATCTTTAAGAGAATCATAGGCTTTGATGAATGCGTTAGCAGGTTGTGTGTCGGCCCAATCAGCCCAATGGAACTCGATAGGGTTCTGTAATAAGTATAATTCTGGGTTTGGTTCCACATTGTAAATGTGGGTGAGCTTTTTGATATGTGCTGTGGTCGAGTAGTTTTGATGGAAATCATTTACAACACGATTCTGATTGATAAAGACAGCAGGTGTGGCGTCAAGCTTAAACTGGGAGAGGAAGTTCTTTGATTTGAAGAAAGAGCGGTGGAGACGTAGCCACAGATCAAGGTTTTTCGTGGACTCAACAAACAAAGAGTAGTTTGATACATTGAAGATGAGTGTAGAAAGAAGAAGATTGGCACTGACAATAATGAGGCCGATGAGGAGGAAAAACTTGTACTTGAAATAATAGTTCTGACGTTTCTGATAGTTAAGACTATCCTGTCTGGGTGTCGGTGGACTGTTGATCACTGATGTGAGCCGCATCACCGGTCTAACAATGGCGTGGGATGCCAGTCGTCTGATATTAAGAATCATCTGGATTGTATAAGTTTAAGAACGTGATGAAAAGATGATCTTGTTAACTCGAAGAGATTGACAGCAACGTGGAGCAAGTTGGTGAGTGTCGCGTTCTGAAGCGCTCGCTCTTAGCAAGGTGCTTAGCACAGAGTTTAACAGGCTTATTGCTAACGGAACGTCACTGCTTTTGAAACGATAGCAGAGTTAGATAAAGGATGATTGTCCGCTATCGGTATCATCTACCAGTTACTATCTTAGAGTCTCAACGCGTCTGTCTTGAAGAAAGAAAGAAGCAAGATACTTTAATGAAACTCTAAGGAAACTTTTGTCCCCGAAATTCCGAACCTTCAATTTGGTAAGAGGTCGCCAGACATGCTGTTGACTTCTAGGGGACACGGGCCTGAAATTGGGTTCGGCGGAATGCGTACCAGAGACATTTCTGCATGTTGCGGGGACAAAGCTTTTACAGTCTACAGATGCCGACATGATTTGTCCCGAAAATATTGTCCCTGATGTAATTTGAGTATTTTTGCGCAAACTTTACGGTCCAGCCTTGCGACAAACAGGACAAAATCTAGTTATGAGGAAACCGGTACAACTCGAACAAACAAGCCGGTCTAGCACTGCCACTATGAGGAACATCGGCTTTGCTGGTCACTCGTTATGTGGGGCCTTACAAGCCACCTCGAAAGGAACTCGGTGAGTAACGTCTGGTCATTGTCGAATGGCGTATAGAGTATGTGGTTAAGTGGCCCTGGGATTCTCGAGATGAGACGGGCCTTGGCGGTCAGCTTTCACGTGATGAACCACGTGATTTTTCGCGAAGGGTTGTTCTTGAGCCGCTAGATTTTCCAGCCAATTGCGTTTGCCTATTTTAAATGCTCGCTCCAGAAATACGCGATCGAAAAAACAAACGGGTAGTGCAAGAGGACTTGTAAGCTGGACCGAAAGCACCCTGCTTGTGGCAAGTTACTAAGCTAGATCCTACAGACATTTACAATGGTTCAGGTTAGTTGTTTTGGTGCTTGGGGTGTACCCTCTTGCGTGCAGTTGTTGTTTTTCTTTTTCTTGTCATCTAGAACTGATCGCTAACGGCAGGATATAGTACATCGCTCAACCTGTTCTCAAGGCCATCCCACGCTTTGGAAAGGTTAACTTCCAACAGTTGGCTGCTTACACTCCAAACCTTGCGTTCTGGGGTGCTACCGCTATGTGGGGTGTCTTTACTTACACACAGGGGATTCCGGTCTTCCAGGATGCTATTTACAAGAAGATTCCACTTTTGGGTGACCACTGGGTCCACCAAATGGACCCAGAGGACCAGCCATTCTAAGTCCTTTGCTATTTTGCCTGTTCTACTTATTGTCATATTGTCATTTTATTCATGCTAAGAAGGTCGGACGTCATCCATTTTGGAATTTGAAGGCCTCAAGCAGTTGGCTGGTCGTCGCTCTGCATACATCACTTACAAATGCGAGGGGGGTGCTCAGATACTGCAGCTATATCTGCATTAACTTCTCCAACTTCACGGACCGTTTGTTTATAGTTAAAGACACATTCTTTTTATTGGATCTCTAGAGTCAAACTCGGCTTACAAAGTGTAGCTTCATAACTCACTCTGGAAACATCCGCATATTGTCGTCAACCACATCATTTGCTTTCTCTTCAGATGGAACTCACTATTTTTTTCTCTAAAAGTAACTAGATAATGTGGTCCATTGAATCACTGTTCTTGAGTGAAGATGTCATAATATTTATTTGCTTTTCCATGTTATCGGTACTAACGGAAGAATCTGTAGCTTCTAGGTTCGACCAGACAAGATCATGAGAGTATCATTAGTATCAAAGGTAGTGATTTTGTTTGAGCTATATTTCTACAATACAATACATACAAACATTATGGAATTTCTAAAATTTTATGCAATCAAAATACATTATAAAGCAACAAAAAGGATGCCAAGCAAAGCGGAATATTCGAAGAAGTAAGAAAGGAGAAAACTCCCATTAACAAGGACAACAACAGAAAACCAAAATCACAAAAACAAAGTCACCAATTCATCAAAAGAGGCCATCTAGGATTGGCCAATAGCATCATTCTCTTCTCCCCCTAAATTCTTATTCTCTTCAGGTTGAGGCTCCTTCTGCTTCTCTTCTAAAGCCTTCTGCTTCTCTTTCTCTTCGAGCTCCTTTCTCTCAGCCTCCAGAGCCTCCTGTTTCTTCTTTTCCTCCAAGGCCTTTCTTTCTGCTTCTAAAGCCTCTTGTTTCTTCTTTTCTTCTAAGGCCTTTCTCTCTGCCTCCAAAGCCTCCTGTTTCTTCTTTTCTTCTAAGGCCTTTCTCTCTGCCTCCAAAGCCTCCTGTTTCTTCTTTTCTTCTAAGGCCTTTCTCTCTGCCTCCAAAGCCTCCTGTTTCTTCTTTTCTTCTAAGGCCTTCTTCTCTTCCAATGCCTTCCTATCTTCTTCCATCTCTAACAGTCTGTTTCTCTCCTGTTGAATGAAATAGTCCTTCATCTTGAGAGGATACTCCTCTATTTTGACAAGATCTAAGCTTAACCATAACTTTCCAAGATAAAGGTTTTTGTACTCAGTGATATTATCATACTCGATGAAAAGACCACGGTCCTCGGGATCAGTGGATCCACCAACAATATCATAGGCACACCATAAATACCCCCTGCAGAGCCTGTTCATAGCCCAGCCTCTAGCTGGCTCGTTCTTCTCATTCGGTCTGAAGCGGTCTCCGCCCGGCGGGATAAGAGCAGCATTGATTCTCAATGGAGCCCTGTAGTAATTTTCAAGTCTTTTCTTTGTCTTGTATTTGGACAGCAAATTCTCGTCAGACATGTCATTATTCCATGATCCGTCAACTTTACAGTTCTTCATACCAGAGTTGATCCAGAGAAGAGTAGAGTTATCGTCTCCACTTATATGCCCAGGGTGAGTGGAGCAAAGCTCGTGAGCGATGGTTCGACGTGGTCTGTCCTGCATTGGAGTTAACGTACCAATTGCTACAGCATCGTACTTGTTGAACTCATAGTTCTCGTTACCACTAGCAGATTGACCTAGCCAAAAGAGTTCTTTATCACCCCAGATACGTGAAGTCGTTGCAGACCAGAAATTAATCTGAATAGAGGTTAAAATACCAGTAAAATGAGTGGAACGCTTAATTCCTACGATGCCTGCCTCCATTAGATGACGGTACTGGTCTTTGATATATCTATTCTCCGTAGTGGTGTAGGAAACCTTTGGTATTTTGAATAAGGCCTGATCGACCGCAGTTGGCATCAATTTCATGAAATACTCAGAATCTTCAACACGAACTTTCTCAACGTTGTATCTGTCTTTGAAGAAAACAGTCTGTGTTCTCTGGTATGGCCCAAGTTGGAACAACGCCGAGGGTTTAACAAATGGGACGGAGTCCGTGTCCATAAGTAAGATTTCATCAAAGGAATTGAACAAGTACGCTATTAGTTTATTGGAAAACCCATTAAAGTTATTAGCATACTCTTTCTTGATACATCTTTTAGCGTTGACAAACCAAAGCTCCTGCTTTGGGAAGTTGTGAGGAACTTCACTTCTAATTAAGCCGTAGGCCTCCAATGGAACCTCAAATTCGTCGGATCTGGCGACTTCAATTAACTCTTTTTGGACCTTCTCGGACAAGTCACCCTTATGAACAAGTTGAATAGGTAGCCTGTTATTTAAGGCTCGAAGGACTCTGATCAAACCTTGAAGGTCGCTGTTGTACTTATCCGCGACTGACAATACAATACCCTTGCCATTTAGACTTTTTCTCCAGAGATTCATGAAACACTTGTTTCTTGGGGTATTTCTTTTCGAAAACTTCCCGTTCAGCCAACGACGCTCCCGAAATATATCCGTAGTCTCCTCCGTTTGGGATTCAAGTGTGTCATCCACGGCCCGTGAAGTATAAAGAGTGTCGAAGGCATCGTATTCGGACTCTTCAATGTAATTAGACATCTTTGGAATACCCTTAACCTGAGTACCATCCCACCGTTTAAACATTGGAAGCTCCCTTGTCATCCAAGGGAACAATCTGTGTTCGACATCATAGCACATATCAATGTCAGTGTTGGAGTTGGAGTGTACGTCTTCATCGTCTTCGCTATTGCCAAAGAAACGGGATAGGAATGAGCCCGAAGTAGAGTCTCGTAAGTAACACTGGCCAAAAACCCTGAGATGTGTAACCGCATCGACCATTGACTGTTCAACGGAAAGGGTTTTTTTGTAGATCTCTTGGAACTTAATCTCGAATTGCGCCTTGTCGCTCTCGCTTGGCTCTCTATTATTAGCCCTCTTGAATTCAGCGATTCTATCGTTGATGTACCTATCATGGTCCAAAACGTCCTTGGAATAATCAGCGTCGGTATTAATGTTGGACGGTAGAAGCTCCCAGTCCTCATCGCTGTTGTATAGTTCGTCGAAGTATAGCTGGCACTTCTTCTTGAGTGATAGTTTAGGGAACTTTGAGGAGTGTTTCTCCAAAAGATACCTGTAGTGAGTGGACGTTGAAGTCTCCTTGTCTATCACCAGGACAGTTTCAGCGGAGTCATCGTCGTCGTCGTCAGTAGTCTTTCTGAATGGCGATGATAGAACAGTAGAATGGGGTGCCGATAGCAGAAACAATTGTAGAGATAGCAGTGTCACCAACAAGAGAGCAAAAGCAGACTTCATCTTGTGGACAGGCAACTGCAATGGTACCTTATTCAGTACTTGGCGGGCATAGTACGTGAGACGGTTTGTCTTAAGTCTTACTGCCATGGTTGCAATGGCCTGTGTTGCGGGTACTCTTCTGACTAGGTAGCTTTGATTGGTGTCCCACCTCTGGCAGAACTTTGGCAGGTAGCTTGGTAGTTTTCTTGTACCTTCAGCGTTCTCGTGCCTTTAAGGTCTTATATGACCCTAAGTTTGTGACGTGTTAACACAATGAATTGGAGTCGATCTAGTACTTTTGGCAGGGCGATAGGCGGTCGAACCAAGCTTTGGTAGGATGTGCAGAAGAACAAAAGATCAGCAAAGCAGCAGAAAAAGGGGAGGAAAAATAACGCCACTAAGAGACGACAAATAGAAAGGTACACGGTCGAGGGTCAGAGCGGATGTAATATAAAGGCAAGTCCTCTTAGGAACACGGCTAGAGGGCCAACTGGGGGTTACGCCTAACAGCCATTCTGAAATGGCCAATGTGGAACGCCTGCCTGTTCGAAATTTGCAAGATCTAAATTTTTCCCGACGTGCGCTGGCAAAAGCGGGCACCGTACATGTTCCTTTCACCTTTTTTTTGCTATCTATTATTATGTAGTGCGTGCGCTACGCAAAACAAGGACTTTGATAAAGCGGCGGGGGAAGTACTACTCCGCCAATGGGGTAATGAAAACGTGTTCCCCTAGTGTGCAACATGGGGGGAAGAGTACAATAGGCAAAAACTAGTGTTGGTGTTTGTATGGGAGCTGTAATAGCAAAACATTGGCCACACCAGGGTCCACGGGGTCCACGGGGTGTGGCATAGCGCTTCCCCCAGTAGCCAGCACCCGTGTATACATAGTTTTCCTGGCTGGTGTTTAGGTGCTCGGATGTTTGCCGCACAGTAGGAAAGCTTGTCACAGCCGCAGAGAGTAAGCCTAAAGTGTGTTTTCAGACCCTTGAGCTGGAGTCCTATAAAAGCAGTGTTGTCATGTTGTCAGCATAGCCAGTCCTTAAGGGGGCCTTAGGGGGAGCTCCTTTGGGCATGGTCCCTGGCTGATACGCCTGGCCACGCACACTGGACGCGCGTAGTCCAGGAACAAAAATATCACGGGGAGGGAGTTCCGACCCCCACTAACCACCAACATCTTCTCATACTGGCACGGCACTGTCACGCAATACGCACACTCAACCAAAAAAGACATAAAACAGGGCGGAACTGACACCGGGAACGCGTGGTTCAAGGACCTTAATTCCTCGTCCAAACGCGATTTCCCATCCAAAGGACCAAACTCACGCCAGCATGACACTGCAGCCGGATATGCTCGTGTATTCCATTTGTGGCATGCGCGGACTGGCGACGCGCGTTCTCTCCTAGATACGGACAACCCTCGCGGTGCGAGACCCAAGTCTTGTGAGACTCGGAGGAGGAGCTTGATATCGAATTGTGGAGCCAGGCTCATGGACTGTTTATAACTGAGCCCTGGTGGGTGTGCTTACCCTAAATGCACATTATCATGGGCTTCCCTGTCTTCATGTCTCTTGCTTCTAGTACTTCTGGTGGTTCTAGCTTCGAAACAAGCAGAATTATGGCGAGGTTGTCTCAGTTTATCTAGCAAACTTCCGAATCATACTGGATAGCTTAAGCCGTTCATTGACCCTTCCATAGACAACGCCCTACATCTATTAACACTCCGAGTGCTTACTAGGCTGGCAGAAAGCCGGTATCAACACTAGCAAGGTCTCTGCGTGCGCAAGGGGCCATCTACCAGGATGTTCTGCGGTGTGTGTGTGTGACTTCAGTAACCCCTGTCATCCATGTAATGTAATTCAAGTAACGCCAACGTACACACATACACACACTCTCTCTCTCTCGCTCTCTTCATCTCTAACCCCCGTCCCGACCTCTTCCCGTCCCATCGATGTCTAACCACGGTCACACACCCTCAACAACACGCACACCTAGGCACCCAGTTCCTGTTCCTGTTCCAGACCCCCAGCCCCTCTGCCCTTTGCCCTTTGCCCTTTGCCCTTTGCTCTTATGGCTTAGCCAAGGCAATAAACACTCGCATACTTTGCTCTGAGTATTCTGCTGTAACTTCCATACCCAAACTCACGCAATTGCGCAGCTGCGATACTCTCTGCCGCTGAGATTCCCCCCACCCTCTTGTTCATTATACACGAACAACTTGTGAGCATTACCATGTTATACACGCCTCTGGGCGCGTCTGCCCCTCCTCATCGCACAAAAGCGCATTCTTTAACACAAGTTGCGCCAACGGAGAAAAAAAAGGATATCCAGTAAGGATGTATGCGTTTGCTTGATACTTTGCCGACTGAGTCTCTCTCTTGAGGAACAAGGCCACAACAATGTTGGTGAGCAAAGCGCACATAGCTGACCTGTCTTGTGTATGGTCTCTCTCACACACACACACTTTTCTAGGGCTGGCCAGACCGCAGACTCAGCCTCTAACCATCTCTAGGGCCCAAATGATATTTGGTGTTCGGGTGTTTCTCTTTTGTGAGAAACGTTCTCCAACAAGGCTTTAAACATACACGTACGTTCTGGACATTCCCCTGGAACAGGGCTGTAACCACAGACTTGTATGTGAATATGTATCGCATCGAGATACAAACCGCACGGGTAGGTATTTGTTAGTCCTCATTACGTGTATGTTTGTGTATGTGTGTATTTGACTCTATGTTTATGTCATGGTACTGTTGTACCTGGGTGTGTCCGGGGTACCTTTCTGCCAACTTCCCCTCCCCTTGCCAACGCCAGTCAGTGGGCGCGGAACTCCGCTATCTCAGACACTTTCTTTACGAATTGAGAATCCCCTAAAACACTCCGTCGGTTTGTGTGCCTAAACTCTCGTGGTACTGGTGTATGAGGATTGGACCCGCTATAAGCTTATTTCGTCAATGCCAACTGACTATTATCTGCCTACTACTTGTTACTTGTCTACTATCTTCTCATGGCGTGTGTTTATTGTGTCTAGCTATGTCATTATGCGTCTGAAAAATGAGCCTCCGTGTGCCATTTGCACGAAGGAAGAGCGTTGGGCCTAGGCGATGATGGTGGTTCCGCGGCTCCCCTTTTGCCAAGGCTTTAATTAAAGCACGCGGCACATCACAAAAATGTGTTTGGTTGTAAATATAGAGGAAACGTCCATGATAAACACCCGGACACATTCGAGCACCACCCGGACACCTTGTAGCAGCTGGGCGAAGGAAGCGAAACGGCGGTAAATGCCGCGAATGGGCCAAGGGTTTCCGCGCAGACAGGCATTGTTGATCTGGGGAAGTTAACAATATATATATATATATATATATACATATTATAAGTATCATACTCTTATTCAATAACATCAACATTGAAGAGAAGATATATCACTAGAAATATATATATATATATCTATCTACGCGTATTACTCAAATTCTTTACACATTTAATAGTACCTCCACAAGTTTAGCAAATACACAAACACATTCTGTTACATATTGGGCGTAAAGAATTCCGTAATATATATGTTATGTATATTATAATATTATATACGTACGATATACATATAATAGACGCCGCTCTACTAGTATAAAATACTCCCACTTCTTTCTAGAACTATTGAAGCATTCTAAATAGGCTACTTAATAGAAAAAATATAGTGAGCACCGTAGTCTTGCCGAGTCCGTCACTGAGGAAAATGTCTCATAATTTCAACGGCCTCGTGCTTTTTCTCTCTGGCTTCGTAACCATCCATCATCTGGCAGGCAGCCCAGCTGAGTACTCTGGAATACACTGCTTAAGGTACCGGGATCTTCGAGACACACCTCACTACACTTCCCCTCACGGCCCGGGCCGTGAAGTGGTGTTACTCTGTCTTTTTGTCTAAGGTTTTCTAGTTTGGCTTCCCTGTGTCAGGCGTGTGCTATTTGCGCTGGTCGTGGAATTCGCGTTCTCGATGCCATTCTTGCTGCCGCCAGTGGTAATAGCGTTATTGGGCTACTGGCATTTATCGGTGCCACTAGTGTTATTAGAACTACTAGAACCACTAGAACCGTTAGATCTATTAGAGCTCTTAGCATAATTAGTCCTCGTCTCACCAAGGGTGCCTTGTCTCTTTGCTCTTCTCGAGTCCGATCCCCTCTCTAGCTCTGACACCCTTTTTTTCTCTTTCGCAATCACACCTGGATCATCAGTTGACACAATCTGGGTGTTGGGTGGTGCCAAAGTCATGCGCGGGCAGTCAGATGAGGCCACGCAACCAGCAACGCGTGCCACTTGTTGCATCCACACCATTTCCAGGAAAAAGCAGCCACCATATGATGGCCTGGTGAGATCTATGTGCCGTCGCTGTCATTGGGCGCCCCATCTAGGGAAACGGCTTTCGTCAAATCATTGCATGGCTGTAAGACAGAGGACAACGCGTCTCGATTTTTCAAGATACGTATAATCTGTCACTTATGTTTAGATCCGGTTGGGCCATGCGGCGACCAAAGGGCTCCGCTTACTTCCACCTCGCTGGCATCTAAATCCCCAGCTACCATCTAATCCATACATGGAGCATCATAAAAATGTAGTTCTTCGTCAGTTGGCATGATGTTTCAGATTGCTACTATCACTATCAACCATTACTGGCACCTGATCTTTGCCTCATTACTGAATGGTTTTTTATGGGTTGTGGATATTCATTTAATAGTATGCGATTATGCACTGTTATGGGCACGCTTTTGATAAGCGCAGCACAATAAGCAATTCCGGAACACGGTGGGCATCAAATGGTGCACTTTGCCGTTACTGAATTATAAAAAGGAGCTTCGTTCCGTCTCTAATAGAGTCATGTGTTCTCTTTTGGGACCTGTATCTTCACCAAGAATTCATTGGTAAAACGCAGATCTTGCGAAAACAACAAAAGCCTACTATGTCTGAAATTACTTTGGGTCGTTACTTGTTCGAGAGACTTAAACAGGTCCAGGTTAACACCATCTTTGGTCTTCCAGGTGACTTCAACTTGTCTCTTCTTGACAAGATCTACGAGGTTGATGGCTTGAGATGGGCTGGTAACGCTAACGAGTTGAACGCCGCTTACGCTGCCGATGGTTACTCCAGAATCAAGGGTGTCTCCGCTATTGTCACCACTTTCGGTGTCGGTGAACTCTCTGCTTTGAACGGTATTGCAGGTTCCTACTCCGAGCACGTTGGTGTTATCCACATTGTTGGTGTCCCATCTATCTCCTCCCAGGCCAAGCAATTGCTTTTGCACCACACCCTCGGTAACGGTGACTTCACTGTCTTCCACAGAATGTCTTCCAACATCTCCCAGACTACTGCCTTCATTAAGGACATTAACTCCGCTCCAGCAGAGATCGACCGTGTCATCAGAACCGCTTACGTCTACCAAAGACCAGTCTACCTTGCTCTTCCAGCAAACTTGGTTGACGACGTTGTTTCTACCGACTTGCTTAAGACCCCAATCGACTTGAGCTTGAACGCCAACGATGAGGAGGCTGAGGCTGAGGTCATTGACACTGTCTGCCACATGGTTCAGAGTGCTAAGAACCCTATCATTTTGGTTGATGCTTGTGCTGCTCGTCACAATGTCAAGCCAGAGACCAAGGCTTTGATGGATGTTACTCAGTTCCCAACTTACGTCACTCCAATGGGTAAGGGTGTTGTCGATGAGCAGCACTCCAGATTTGGTGGTGTCTATGTTGGTACTTTGTCTAAGCCAGATGTTAAGGAGGCTGTTGAGTCTGCTGACTTGGTCTTGTCTGTAGGTTCCTTGCTCTCCGACTTCAACACTGGTTCCTTCTCCTACTCTTACAAGACCAAGAACATTGTTGAGTTCCACTCTGACCACATTAAGATCAGAAACGCCACTTTCCCAGGTGTTCAGTTCAAGCACGTTCTTCAGAAGCTTGTCAAGGTTATTGGCCCATACGTTAAGAACTACGTTCCACAGCCAGTTCCAACTTTGAGATTGATCAACTCTCCATCTAGTTCTCACACACCATTGACCCAGGAGTGGCTCTGGACCAAGATGTCCTCTTGGTTGCGTGAAGGCGATATCGTCCTTACTGAGACCGGTACCTCTGCTTTCGGTATTGTCCAAACTAGATTCCCAAACAACACTACAGGTATTTCTCAGGTCTTGTGGGGTTCTATCGGTTACTCTGTTGGTGCCACTCTTGGTGCCGTCGCTGCTGCTGAGGAGCTTGACAAGTCTAGAAGAGTCATCTTGTTCGTTGGTGATGGTTCCTTGCAATTGACTGTCCAGGAGATTTCCACCATGATCAGATGGGGATTGAACCCATACATCTTTGTCTTGAACAATGATGGTTACACCATTGAGAGATTAATTCACGGTGAGAAGGCTACCTACAACGACATTCAGTCATGGGACCACTTGTCTCTTTTGCCAACTTTCGGTGCTAAGAACTACGATGCTTTGAGAGTGTCCACTGTCGGTGAGTTCGAGAGCGTTTGCCAGGACGCAGAGTTCGCAAAGCCATCCAAGATTAGAATGATCGAGGTTATGTTGCCAGTTATGGATGCTCCACAGAACTTGGTCAAGCAGGCCCAGTTGACTGCCTCCACCAACAAGCAGCAGGACTAAGTAATCAACATCTTTCCCGGTCTAATGCTTTAAAGTTAAATGGTTTTTGGTTAAATAAAACAAGAAAGGCTACTTTATAGAATGATTGAATGTCAACAAGAAATTTGAGTTTATAATTTACCTGTCAAGTAGTTTCCAACATGTTCTGTGGCAAGTTTTATGCAGAGTTCAAAGAAGAGGATGTGCATTACTTCATCAAAAATCACAGCATAGTCATAGCTATCATAGACATCTTTATCATAGTTGGTTACTTCTTCTGGTCGGTAACTAAGACAGCCTTACGGATCCATTTGCGAGTTCGAGTGTAAGCTGAGATCGTATCCAAATAATACGGGTTCTGCCAATAGTTATCGTAGTACACCCAACCTTCTTTGTTTTTCTGTTTACAGAACTCAGTGTCTATAGCCCACTTTTCTTCAAGCCACTTCCAATGCTTTGAATTAAAAGGGAATGTAAATTCTTCAGGAGATGAAGTGGTTTGGAGTGCCTCATTGGTATATGTCGAGCGCTCATATGCGAGAAGTTTGGAAGACCAGCCAATACCAAGCCAACGTCTCTGGTGCTCTAATATCTGGAACTGAATAATCTTGCCGTTCTTGTTACCAGGAAGTTTGGAAGTATTCAGGATTCTGTAGTCGTTATGAAGACTTGTAGTATGAGAGCCAATAAAGAAGAAGAACACATTACGCACCATCTGTGAACGCCATAGAATAAGGATAGTACTCTGGAACCATATTGAATGGTAAGAGCCAATGATGAAAACAAGGATGAAGACGTAGATCTTAGGCTCAATGAGAAACTTGAGTAGAATAATGTGCGCCGGAGTTACGATAAACAAGTAGTTCCAAATCCGACTCCACACAAGCTTCATTCCCCTCATAGGATCTACCACAGTGTTACACCTCGTGATAAAGTTTTCCAATTCGTCCAGTATTTCATCCATTGTGGGTGTATCGTGACTGACATCAACATATACTGAATTGACATAGTAGTTCAAAGACGAGTATACCACAGCCAATGCAAGAGGCCATAAAAAGTACACAACTCGGTAGTAGTAGATGCATGATAGTATCAAAGACCAATATAGCCCATTAAGAACCGGATCTCGATGATACCATGTGAAAAAGTCAAGAGTACTGTTAGCCAGAACAAATAATGGAAATGATCTCCGCAAAACCGATGCCACCAGAGGATTAGTAGTGCTGAGCGAACTGCTGCGTCGCAGTATCGCTTCTGGGGTAAAGTCAGCTTCAATCTCGGTCTGAGATGACGCCATTCCTTCAAAAACCGGCCTATACAAAGCAAATTCGCCTTTCGATCTGTCCTTGTGGCTTTCAGTTTCAAGTAGTAATAGCTATAGACGTCTTCTTCTGTATCTTCAAGACCTTTCTGATGTCTGGGTGTTTTACTTGATAAGCCACCCATAACATTAAAAAAGAAAGCGTGGTTCAGTATACAATGAGTTGCGGGTTCGAACTCATGGGTGTGACCTATTTTTTCCCGCTGCGCGACTGTGTCTGGAGTTCAGAAAAGAGAAGATAAACCTTCCCTTATCCGTTTTTTACTTCTTTTGAAAGAACGATAGCGCGGTATCCCATTGTCTTGTGGTATTGTGCAGGAAATCCTCGATCCGATTTGTTGATCCTCTCTGCATTCCACTAAACCACATTCTGGCAAAGGTCTATTCTCTTTTTGGTAAGTGCCTTCTCTGTACTTCACTGGTGAGGTGTTGCTCCTTGAGCGGCAAAACACAAGGAGGATAGAAGGACTAACAAGCATCCAGCTCAACCACGGCGGTTAACCTCCCAAGTCGCCCACGATACCCCACGCTGATACTACGGAATTGAGTGTGTGAATCATATGTCAGTACAAGAGAACTGCATTGGTAGCCCAGATAACGTCATGGCTGACAGTTATGACCGCGCTGTGGAGTCGCCCACTACCGATCCCTCATCTGCAGAAACCACAAAGAAACACAAGGCTTCGCCACCATCATCTACGGCCACCAAGATTGATTTTGGTTTCCTGAAAGACCAAATCCTTCCTACTTTGCCTGATGAAGACGCCCTTGAAATTGGCTCTCATACTTGGGAGATCAAAGAATACAAAGCTTTGGTGGCTGACAAGGTCCGTGGGCCTGTTTTCACTGTTGGGGGTTGGGACTTTAATATCCTACTATTTCCCAAGGGTAACACCAGTAATAACTTGGCAGTATACCTTGAGCCAATACCAAAGAAACATCTAGACGAAAGCACAGGGGATATGGTGCCTGATAATCCAGACTGGTATGTCTGTGCGCAATTCACTATTATTGTCTCCAATGTCAAGACCCCACACAACTGTGTTGTCAACACATCGCATCAGCGCTTTAACAAGTACGCCACAGATTGGGGCTTTTCGAATTTTATGGAAATGAGAAGTCTCTACTATGCTCGTAAAGACTCATCGGGCCCTTTACTCTTTGAGGATATGTTGAACATCACGGTATATGTAAAGGTACTCAATGACGTCACAGGTGTTCTATGGCATAATTTCTTGGATTATGATTCAAAGAAGGAGACAGGTTTCGTGGGATTCAAGAATCAGGGAGCTACTTGTTACCTCAATTCTTTGCTGCAATCGTATTTTTTTACCAAGTCTTTCAGAAAAGCAGTGTACCAGATTCCAACAGAGAGTGAGTCTCCAACGAGTAGTGTTTCTTTGGCACTTCAGAGAGTGTTTTATGGATTGCAACGCTCAGATGAGGCATTAGACACCACAGAATTGACAAAGTCCTTTGGATGGGATAACGCAGATGCATTTACTCAACACGATGTTCAGGAGTTGAATAGAATTTTGATGGATAAACTTGAATCGAAGATGAAAGGCACACCTGTTGAGAATATGTTAAATGACACTTTTGTTGGTAAGATGAAAAGTTACATCAAATGTGTGAATGTCAATTATGAGTCTTCTAGAATTGAGGATTTTTGGGACATTCAATTGAATGTGAAGAATTTGAGTAACTTGAATGACTCTTTCCAAAACTATATTGAAGTTGAAATGATGGACGGTGAAAATCAATACGATGCCCAAGGTTTTGGCCATCAGGATGCTAAGAAGGGTGTGATATTTACCGAGTTTCCAAAGGTTTTACATCTTCAGCTTAAGAGATTTGAGTACGACTTCCAATGTGAAACATTGGTCAAGGTCAATGATCGATATGAATTCCCCGAAACTATTGACTTGAGTCCATTCTTGGAGAGAACTGTTGTAGACGCTGAGCCTTGTGTTTATGACCTACACGGTGTTTTGGTTCATGCTGGTGACATCACAACTGGTCACTACTATGCCATGATCAAACCTGGTAAGGACGACAAATGGTACAGATTTGATGATGACAAGGTTTGGAGAGTTACCAAGAATGAAGTTTTTGAGCAGAACTTCGGTGTGGATTCTGTAACACAGCAGCAGTACAGTAAGATGAGCAAGCAGAGTCAGCAGGAGTTTTACATGCGTCGCCACACAAGTGCTTACATGTTGGTCTATATAAAAAGAAGCGAGATTCCTAATGTTCTCGAGGAGGTTTCTGAGAGTGATGTGCCGCCACATGTATCTGAGTTAGTTCTGAAAGAGTTGGAAGAACGTGCTCGTGAACGCAAGGAACGTGAGGAGTTGCATCTTTACCTTAACTTGAACTTCTTCACTGATGCACTGTTCAAGAGCTATGAAGGCTTTGATTTAGCAGCTGATGAGAAAACGGTGCAGCCGGGCTTGTATTCGGAGAAGTTTTTCCCGTCCAGAGTTAAGGCACTTAAGGAGGAAAAGCTTAAGGATGTTTTCCCTGAAATCCAAAGCATCACTAGTATCGATCCTACCAGTGTTAATTTTTGGTCTTTGACATACAGACGGAACCAAACTCTTAGAGTCAAGGAGAAAATGACCGACATTGGTGAACTCACTGTCGATGGTGTCTACAAGAAGTTTTTCTCCAAAAAATACAATCACATGAACATCTGGCTTGAAGATCCTAAGCTTGAATTGCTTGAGAATACTCCACCAGCATTGAAACCAATTGAAAGTATTGACGTCGACCAGGATGAAAACCTCATTGAGTCATCAAATATCATGTTGTTCTTGAAGTACTTTGATATTGATAAACAGACTTTGAAAGGTGTTTGTCACATGTACGTCAATGAGGATGATCCGATTGAGAATATCATTCCATCTGTGAAGAATATGCTCAAAATCTCTGACGAATACGATCTTGATATGTTTGAAGAGATCAACAATGGCTCCATTCAAAAGCTTCCTCGTCATCTGACTTTCCACAAGTGTGAACTCTCTAACGGTGATATTATCACCGTTCAGAAATCCACCTCCAGGAATGGTGATATTCTGTCTGATATGCCACATGGTGGTCCTTTGCCGCACTACACCTCTGCTGATCAGTACTACACTTTCTTAGGTACTAGACGTCACATCAATGTTCAACCCCTCTCGATTCACAACAAAGATGATGAGTTCGTTAGCATTGACGTAATCCTTGAGAACGATGAAAATGCTTCCTTTGACATGTGGATTACTACCCACGCATCATATGATGAGTTTGCCAACAGGATTGCACTGAGGATTCAAAGAGATCCAAAATACTTGAGGCTCTATGTAAACTATAGTGGTCATAGAGCATTGATGCGTTCTAACTTAACTGTTGGAAACTTGATGCCAAAATCGCTCTTCCAAAATATCAGACCCTTATTTGAATACGAATTATTGACAGTTCCATTTACTGAACTGGAACAGATGTCAGCTATTAAGGTGCGTTGGTTGCCTAATGGATATTGCCACTACACTGATCATGATCTTCTAGTAAAAGGTGGCAGCAAGGTTGGGGATATCATTGATAAACTTCAGACTAAAATTGGATTCACTGACGCTGAAAAGAAGTCTGTGTTGCTCTGGCAGAATAGTGACAGCTCTTTCATGCAGTTGCTCACAAATGACCAAGATGCCTCGGATTTGGAGGATGAAGATGAGATATTTGGTGCTATCCTCCCCGAGGAGTCTCAAATTTTCCAAGAAATGTATATCAAGGATGATGGAGCGGCCGATCGCCAACAAGTTTTGACACCTGTTATTCAGTTTTATAAGCAGCCAAAGAACACACATGGCATATCATTCCTCTTTGCTCTCTACGCGAATGAGAAGCTTGGCGATACTAAGGTTAGGATGCAAAAGAAATTGGGTTTGGGGAAAAAGGAATACTCCAAAGTTCAATTTTGTGTGTGGAACCCACGCCATAACCCAAGATACCTAACTGAAGATGATGCTATCTTGTTCGATGAAGTGTCTTCTGAGGACTACTTGTGTCTTGATCTTCCAGATCGCACAAGCCGTGTTGGTAACCATCAGGGAGGCGGAATTTCCATTAGATGACCTTGATGATAATTCTTTTTTATGGTTCGTTGGTTTATATTTTCATAAATATGCACTTTTTTTCTATATACCTTTGGTACACATGCAAATTCTTTGTAATCTTGTTTTAGAACATCAATATTCTCTGATCTATTTTCTCTTCAGCGCTTGCGTCTGTATACATCTCCATGACTTCTTCCAAAGCTTTCATTCATCCTGAAGGCTTCCTGTTGGTCTGGTAAAGGCTTTCTAACTGGTGACTTTGATCTTTGTTTCTCAGGCGTTCTTGACCTTGATCTAGAGTACAAATATCCCCTCCGTGGTGGAGATCTCGACCGTGAGTAATCTCCTTTGGGTGGTGACCTGGAGTAGCTTCTGGATCTGGAGTAGCTTCTGGATCTGGAGTAGCTTCTTGATCCTGAGGAGCTTCTGGATCTGGAATAGCTTCTGGATCTGGACTGGGATTCCGAGAATGACTGACGACTGGAACCCGCGGTATGTCTTTCTCTTCCCCGTCCTCTTTCTTCTAGTTTTTTCTGCTTACATCTGTCAAGGCATTCTCTCATTTTTTCAGTCAAAACACCCAGACCGATAGCAGTAAAGTAGTTAATAGAAAATTGGAGGTGAGAAGAATCAATCACAGGAAAGATTCCTTCAATGAAAGGTTGAATGTATTCTTCTTCCAATCTCTCTTTCAAAGAAGGGACACCAAGCTCTTCAACTAACTCTTGGAAAACGAACTTGATAAAAATACGACCGGCACTAGATGTGTCTTCCTCGGTGAGCTTAATAGCTTTCAACACTTCCCAGCCAATGGCATCACTAGAGAGCATGTGGCCCCAAAATTTCGATACGTTTCTCAGCGGATTTGATTCAAGTCTATGAATTGCGCTGTAATTCTCTTTGAACGTCGCATTGAACGCATCCATCCACAATCGATTTTGTCCACAAAGCTTCTCACCAGTAACGCCATAGTATTTGGAATATGTAGGCTCCTGTGAACACGCTTTTACTATCATTTCGGCCACTTTCTCTTGATCTTCGAACTTTACACCGAGTTTCAAAATTTTGTGAACAGCCTCATCAGGGGACATACTTCCCTTCAAAATCAAATATATTGTTTTTCTAAAGTTCTGAAGGTTTGTGTCTGTCATATCTTTGATCACCGTTTCTTCTCCTGTAGCTTTCTTGGTATTGCCGGTTTCTTCATCTTCGGCGACTTCCTGTACGACATCGTAGTCTTCCCCTTCTTCGTCTTCTTCGTCTTCTTCCCCTTCATATTCTTCTCCCTCTTCATCTTCACTTCCAAGAATCTCATTCTTGATTTTTAAATATTCCTCCTCATGTACATCGTAACTTGGATCATATTTGAAGACATTGAGGGTGTCTTGGGCTTTCAGCTTATCGTCAAGTCTAATCTCATGAGTAATCTGATCGTCTTCCTCAACAAGGTCTAGCTGGCTGTCAACAATAGGATAATCCTTATACCCGTCTCTTCGTATTTGAAATAAAACTTCTATCATATACTGTGTTCTCTTCTGTAGCTTTCCCTCTTGAAGAATCTGCCTTAGTTTCTCGAAGATCTGTGACGTTGCACTGCTGCCTACCTCGGATAGGAAGAGACCTGTATTCTTCAAAATTCCGCAGCTTACGTCCACAGAATCGTCTGTTGCGTTATGAAGTAGAAGGTGAAGAATCTCGAAAGGAAGAATCTCGTGGCAAACATGCTGGTTGCAAAGCTGAGAGAGAAAGGTTGTGGAGGAAAGACACAGCGTTTTATTATTTCTCTTAAAGGCCTTTCGAAATTGTAATACGAGCCGAGAAATCAGAAGCTGGCCAACCTGAGGAAGCTTCGAATTCAGAATAGCTACCAGTGACGCATACACAGGAGTGAACTCGACTGCCTGGCTCTGAGCTTTCATTAGGGTCCTTACCAGAAGCCCAAGGCCCCTGTTCAAGTTGATGCGGAAGAACTCTACAACAATCACTTTCAGATTGCTCTTATTTGCCTTGTTGATCAGGCCGTTGATCTGTTTCTTCATCTTTTCCCATTCCATCCTTTGCATCTCCTGGGAGCCTTTCTCAAAATGAATCTGTTCCAAGAGAGACCGGAGCTTCGCTGGTGGCACATAAGTCCCGCCAGACCGCAAGCTCTGGAGGTGCCTGTACTCCTCCTCAGCTGCTGTTAAAGAACGGCTTCCATCATTCATTGGTATGAGATATTTTGTTTCGTTGTCACTAGTCTGTAGTCTTACTTCTTTATTACTTAAGTGGTTTTGCTATATTTCTGTTGGTTATAGAGAAAGACGCCTCCATGGTTAGGTCCGTTTGTATACAAACTTTTCGTAGTGTCTGAACCGAGCAAGGCCGAAACCTCGAAACTGTCAACCCTCTTCATTAGGCCTCTTCTTCGAGGATCAGCTTAATCACCAAAGCTAATTGCCCCGCTACTGATACATAAAAACAGCAATACCATGGAGCACAGATCTGCAGTGTTGCTACTAAGCGATATAGCGACCGTCAACTCCTACACCCCGCTTATCGAACGAGCGGCAGAAGATATTGCCGAGGATGGCAGTCTCGACATTATCCTACTTTACCGGATCGAGCATCTCAACACTTTGGATTTCGTCCTAGCACAAACATATACGATTTGTACCGATATCATTGAGCGTATTGGAAAGCCGCAGATTGATATTCGTGTGTTATTCAATGGTCACTACAAGCATATCGCAGAACCAGATTGGGAGACCCTCTATATTGACACAGTGGACCAGGACTATACCTTGTTCGAATACGCTGACAAAGAAGCTCTCAAGGTGATCAATATTCAAAGATCGTCTGCTACACGTGCCCAATCCGTTGTTAATGACACAGATGAAAGCCAGGAGTCCATTCATGATGTTTCGGCGGTTGGTGGTACCTTTGATCACTTTCATTACGGTCACAAGATCCTTCTCTCCGCTGCGGCGTTCCTAACAAAGAAGAATCTTATTATCGGGGTCACAGACGAAGCCCTATTGAGGAATAAAAAGTACTCTGAATTATTGCAAGGTTATGACTACCGTGTTCATTCTTGCAAGAAGTTCCTAAACCATATCAAACCCACACTGGCCCTTGATCCAGTGCCAATCCGTGATGTGTGTGGTCCAACAGCTGTTATTGATGAGATTGATGGCCTCGTCGTTAGCAGGGAGACAGTAAAAGGTGCTGAATTCATTAACAGAACTAGAAAGCAAAAAGGAATGCAGGAACTTACGGTCCATGTGATTAATGTCATCGGTGGTGAAGCCGATGACGGATTCCAGAATAAACTAAGTAGTACACAACTAAGAAAAGAAGAATGGCAGCTTCAACAGCAAAATTCCGATAGCTAACTGGACGTTTTGATGAAGTATTTCTACAAGTACAGATTTTATAAACAACAAAAGGTATCAATTTGGATTGGAGTATAAAAGAAGAAAAGGGGTAACGTAAATGAAGAGTCCAACTTAGTGAGAACAGAGCCCGTAAGTATAGAACGCAATCATTCGAGAACAGATAAAAATTCGTTTGAATAAAAATGTAAGAGTTAAAAAAAGTGGTATAGGTAAAGCTTAAAGTTGATTAAATGAACGGATTGTTCCAAAGAAACGGTTTAAGAGGAGAAGATACCCCAGTACTTCTCACAGTTCTGAGCACCATCATCCTTCCACAAGTCATCAAAGGCATTGAATAAGATAACAGAAGAGCCACAAGAGGACTTAATGGCAGCAATTGCAGTCTTCTGGTCAGCGGTGGAAGCAACAGCCTGACCGTAGGTATTACCCTGGTGAGGCCAGCCAGACTCAGTAACTAAGACAGTCTTCTTGCCACCACAGGCAGTCGAGACTTTCGAGATTTGGTTTGCCAACCAAGTACCAGCATCAGCAGAAGCGGTGTTGTAGTCGAAGTAAGCGTGTGCATTGATGGCGATGTAGTCAGAAATATCACACAAACCTGGGTTGTTGATTGTGGCAACATGGGTGTCGACAGCGACGACAGATCCACTGTAACCAGCAGATGTCAAAGCAGTTCTAGCGGTAGACACGTAACCAGAAACCTGGGAAACGGTAGCTTCGCCATTGTTGACCAACTCGTTACCGACGGAAACGGTGTAGACATCAGACCAAGAACCGTAAGAGCTAACGGCCGCAGAAATAGTCGTTACAGCGGAAGTGATCTGGTCCATGTAGTAGATACCAAGGAAGAGCTTCTGACCAGAAGCCTTGGCCTGGAACACGTTTGCAACCTGGTCACAGTCAACACCATACAATCTGATAATCTCAAAGCCAGTCAACTGAGCGAGATCAGACTTAACCTGGGCGAGAGTTTTACAGCCACCGGCAGCGGTGTATGGAGAGTAGGTAATACCCTTAGAACCACCAGTGAAGGAGGTTGAAGAAGAACTGGAGGTCTTAGCGGTAGAAGATGTGGAGGTCTTAACGGTAGAGGATGCGGAGGTCTTAACGGTAGAGGATGTGACAGCCTTAACAGAAGACGTGACAGTCTGGGAAGCAGCAGAGCCGGTAGAAGTAGAAGCACTGACAACCTGAGCCTGCAAGACAATAGTAGTGGTAGTTGGAGCTGCAGCAACGAGGGAGGCGACCTTGCTAGAAACGGTGTAGGTGCTGGACTTGCTGGTGACAACCTGGTTGACGTTGGCAGTGACAACAACAACCTGGGTCTCAGTGACAACAACAACACCTCTCTTGTGATTGTTGTGGACGTGGCCAGCAGCAGGAGCACAAAGGGCAGAGCCGGCCACGAAGGCAGCAGTGAGGAATTTGGAGAACAGCATTACACTTGAGGTGAATTCAGTTGTTTATGTCTGAATGCCGAAAGCGAACGGTTACTTTAAAAAGGAGTGTCCTAAGTGGGAGTGTTTAGTGAGTGAAGAAGTGTGATTGGGAACTGTGCCTAGAGCTAACTCTGTGTAAAGGAAGGAACAGGAGTTAGTGATAGAATCAGTGCTCAGTAACAAGAGGAAAAAAAGGGCCAGACTCTTTGACCGGTTGTGTAGTTTTGTAAAAGTGGAATGCCCAAGAAAAAAATACTGAGCGAGCGAGGTGTGGCTACGAGTCGCCTGTGTTGCAGTTTTTTTTGCATGTGGTCCCAACCGCCCAAATCGGGCCATCTGTAAACACGGAAATAGGAAATCGATTCGGCCGATCCGGGAGCTCCAACGCAAGAGCTGCAGCGAGTGGGCGTGCCGCCAGGCAAACTCGGCGAGGCGCTAGGCAGAATGGGCGTTCTGCCAAGCTGATTGGAGCGGGTTCGCCAGACAGAGAAGAGAGCAAGGCGCCGCTGGTGCCGCCAAGCCTAAGCGGGTGAGCAGCGATTTACCGGAGAGCAAGAGAGGGGCCTCGGTGAGACAAGGACAATGAGGGAGCGGGGACTTAGAAGGCCGGCATTCCATCATAGAATACCATCTATGGCATTCTTGGGAGGTTGCTTGGAACGTTTGTTTCCCTTGGTGTGCTACACTTTATCTAGTCTAACCCACCGCAGAGACCAAAGCTTAAAGAGAGTTCAAATACGCTCCGAGAGCATGTTTGTGGTCGCGCATATTCTGGACTCGGACAGTTGATCTCTCTCTCTCTCTCTCTCTCTCTTCTCGTTCGCTCTCTTCACCAAGAGTTTAACGCGCGTGAGGGTGGAAATGAGCGTAATAGCCGTTCCAGAGGGTGAAAAAAACGTTAAGTTCTCTCTAGCAGTGACGCTGTCTCATCGCGTCTTTCTCCTCCGCCGCGAAGACATGCCCTTCTCGTGAATGTAGCAAGGTGCCTAGAGACATGTCTAGGAGACTATCTGAAGAAACCAAACAGCACCAGTCCAAACACTATGGAATATACACTATGGGATATACACTATGGGAACAAACACTAGGAGGCTAACCAGCATGAGCCTAAACATTTTAGTCGCTGCAAAGGTATTTTCTTGCTTCTCTTTTTTCTCAACTGTGCTTCATCATGCTTCTCAAAGTGCACCACTTACACGTAATAGTACAGCCCACTCATCAGCTCTTTTGGCTCGGTTGGAACCACACGCCGTTTAATGACAGATTGCCCAGTGTTCCACATATGAAAACTAAATTCTCTCAATGTGGCCTCACAGAAAAAGATTTTACCCATTCAATAATCCCGGGGTGTCCCAAGTCGTACTAATCTTATCCCAATTGTGTCGGAATCTTATCGTGTGTCTAAGAATGTGCATTGTGTTAAGACCGCAATGGATAATGCTCTTTGTTTGGATCAGAATGCTCGCACGGCACACAAATTTGTTACCGGTGCTGGCCAATGATCGCGGACGCGTGCTTGTACTCGGCTGGTGGCCCGTCGTCGCATTGGGGATTGCACCAGAGCGCCATAACCACTTCGTAACATCTGATTATGTAAGGCTGTGTGATTATGTAAGAAATGTAAACACAGCAGGCAGGACTTCTAGTCTTCGTGAATCTCTTTTTAGACCACAGAAGTTTCAGTGCCACAAAACCGTAGCTGGGAGCAGTGGCTGCTATCAGATGTCTCTGCTACTTATAGAACATAATGTGGCGGCATCTACCACCGTCTGACGAAAAAAAACAAATACTTTTCACGCAATATAGAGACTATTTCTACAAGCATCAATACTCGTTCCTGACGTTATCCATAGCCCCTGTTTAGAAATTCCTTATATAGGGCGCAGAACGGCATTCCATGGTAGATAAAAGGGCAATGACATCTCTCGGTAATTTCAGAGATGAGTTCCCAGAGTCTTTGACTCAAGAAAACATCGTCATTGGGAGCTTTATCAACCATCTTGACGTCGTGGATCCCCAGCAGGTACCACAGCTGCAAGCTCCAGAGTCTCTGAGACCCCAATCACAAGCCTATCAATCCATTCAGTCGCAATACCAACAATTCACTGCTCTGTCTACTATGTTTATGCCTCATGGTGGAGTTCTGCGCCCTCAGGGCTTGCCGCCTCTTGGTGCTCAGGACCCTGCCATGGAGGATATGAATTTCAACCCGAACAGGAAAAACCAAGAGCTGGAGAGACCTCCCGATGAGTTTATAAACCCTCTTGACTGGAATGAATGGTCTGAGATGTTGTATAGGCCAGCCACGCCTAACTACACTAGAAATGCCAACTTGTATCCATCGTGGGAAGGCGATGTTCCCATTGTCTTTGAAGATATCAGAAAGATCTTTCTTAGGCTTCAAGCCATTTTTGGTTTCCAAACGTCGTCTATGGAGAATATTCTTGACCACTTCATGACTCAGTTGGATTCTAGATCAAGTCGTATGACGTGCCAAGAAGGTTTACGCTCTCTTCATGCATCTTACATCGGAGGAGATAATGCTAACTTCAAAAAGTGGTACTTTGCAGCACAGATGGATTTGGATGATGAATTTGGTATTTCTAATATGGAGTTAGTAGGTAAAGGTTATAGGCGAAATGTGGCTCTAGCACATTGTGGAGAACTATTTGGAGTTAAGCTGATGAAAAAGAAAAGAGAAAACGCTCAGCAACAGCGGGCATCGTATGCCGCAAATATCATCAACCCAAGATTCAAACATGAAGACTTGGAAAGGGATAATGGGCGAGTGATTTCTGAGCACAGATGGACAGCTAGAATGATATCTTTATCAGCTGAAGAAATGGTATGTGATGTAGCATTGTATCTTTTGATATGGGGTGAAGCAAATCAAATAAGGTTTCTTCCTGAATGTATTTGTTTCCTCTACAAGTGTGCTAGAGATTACTATTCACATTACACTGAGACTTCTAGAGAAAAAGAGAACTCTTGCTTGGTAGCTCAAAATGTTCTAGCAATTTCAGTATCTCAAAGCAGTTATTATGACTCTACCATTAACAATAGTTCTGTTTGTGAGGCTCTAGTCCCTGAAGGATCATTTCTAGATGATATTGTTACTCCCATCTATCTTTTTTTGAGGAATCAGGTTTATGATACTGATGTTGAGGGAAGACTTAGAAAGAAGGATCGTGACCACAAAGATATCATCGGCTATGATGATGCCAATCAACTTTTTTGGTATCCAGAAGGAATTGAAAGGCTCCGATTTAAGACTCGAAGGTTTGATAAGGCAACAAAATGTGAACTCCGATTAATTGATTTTCCACACTGTGAGCGCTATTCGTTGTTGAAAGATATTGATTGGAACAGGGCATTTTACAAGACTTATAAAGAAACACGTACGTGGCTTCATGTTGCAACCAATTTTAATAGAATCTGGATCATACATCTAGCATCATATTGGTTCTTTACAAGTTTCAATTCTCCAACTCTCTACACAAAGAACTATCAGCAACTCCTAGATAATCCACCAACCACACAAGTGATGATATGTTCAATTGCATTGGGTGGATTTCTCTGTTGCTTGGTACAATTGATTGCAACTGCTGCAGAGTGGACTTTTATACCTTCGAAGTGGCCAGGAAAACCACGCATATTTCTGAGGTTTCTTCTTTTACTTCTTGTCACTCTTATAAACCTAGCTCCTTCTGTGCTCGTTTTTGGATACTTTGATTGGGAAACTCATTCCCATGTTGCCTTCATTGTTTCAATTTTTCAGTTGGTGGTTGCTATTATTACTTGTATCTACTTCTCTTTTCAGCCATTGGCACATTTGTTCAATCTCCGAGGATGGCATCCATCTAAGTCTAGGAATAATTCATCTCGGACATTTACGTCCTCTTTTTCTTCTCTTTCAGGACGAAGTTATTGGTTCTCGGTCATTCTTTGGTGGGCTGTGTTTCTTTTGAAATTTCTGGAATCCTATTTCTTTTTAACACTTTCTATCCGAGACCCAATTCGAGTATTGTCAATTATGTCCATGACTAGATGTGTTGGAGACAAATACATAGGGGCATTTTTTTGTCGACATCAGGCCCACATTACTTTGGCATTAGTCTATTTATCTGAGTTGGTTTTGTTTTTCCTTGATACTTATCTTTGGTATATCATCTGCAACTGCGTTTTTTCTGTGGGGTTATCTTTTGCTATGGGAATCTCAATCTTGACGCCATGGAGAAACTCTTTCTCGAGGTTGCCACAAAGAATATATTCCAAGATTTTGGCCACATCAGAAATGGAAATCAAGTACAGGCCAAATATCTTAGTCTCACAGGTATGGAACGCTATTATTATTTCGATGTATAGGGAGCATTTACTTCCAGTGAGTATGGTCCATAAGCTCTTGTACCATCTGATTCCCTCAGAATCTGATCCAACTAGTAAGAATAGCTTGAGATCCCCAACGTTTTTCATTTCCCAAGATGACTCTACATTCAAATCCAAAGAGTTCTTTCCTGTAAATTCCGAAGCTGAAAGAAGAATTTCGTTTTTTGCTCAATCGTTATCTACCCCAATCCCCGAACCTGTCGGTGTTGAGTCTATGCCTACTTTTACTGTGTTGGTCCCACACTACAATGAGAAGATTCTATTGTCTCTTCAGGAAATCATCAAAGAAGACAATACAAATAATAGAATTACCTTGTTGGAGTACTTGAAGAGGCTTTATTCAACTGAATGGAGGTGTTTTGTAACTGATACCAAGCTCATGGCTCAGCGTCATGGAAGAGTTAACACCAAACCTATGAAGTACGATACAAGTCGAAAGGTTTTATCCACAAGGAATTCAGAGTCCAATATTGGGTTGACAAATGAAACTCAGAGCCCTGAAGATACACAATTGAATAACCAAGATAATGACCCTGGCTGGAGCAGATTCCATCATTCAGAAATCATGCAACCAGACTATTCAAAACGTCACTGGTTTATTAAGCGAAAGAATAAAAATTCTGGAACTCGGCAAAAGTCCCTAAATGATAAGCATCTGGAATTTCTTTCATCCCAACGAACAGGCTTGATGGGTCGTAAGACTGTTTGGAGGCACCCTCCGAATACTCCAATCCATATCCCACAGAACCCTTTGAGTGAGAATGAACCAATTTACCTAAACGAGAAGCAGGATATGGTTAGATTTTCTGAAGTTGAAAACCTACCTTTCTACTGTATTGGATACAAAGACCATCTACCGGAGTACCACTTAAGAACAAGGATATGGGCATCTTTGAGGTCCCAAACCTTGTATCGAACTGCTTCTGGGTTTATGAACTATTCAAAAGCTTTGAAACTCCTTTATAGGATTGAGAATCCCGATATGGTTCTGTTTTACGATGAAAATGAATATGAATTGGAAAAGGATCTAGAAGCGATGGCCATCAGAAAAGTTAGACTAGTTATTTCTATGCAGAGATTGACAGAATTCTCGAGTCAGGAAAAGGAAGACTATCTTTTCCTCTTAAAAGCCTTTCCGGAAATTAATGTTGCATATCTCGAGAAAGAAAAGGATCCAAAGTTTAATCGAACTGTTTTTTACTCATGTGTCGTTGATGGATACTGTCAGTTCGATGAGTATCACAATCGCATTCCAAAATACAAGATACGTCTTTCAGGCAACCCAATACTAGGTGATGGAAAATCTGATAACCAAAACCATCTGATAATTTTCTATCGTGGAGAGTATATTCAAGTCATTGATGCTAATCAAGACAACTATCTTGAGGAGTGTATCAAAATAAGATCAGTGTTGGCAGAGTTTGAAGAAATGGAAGCAAAGGACGTTGATTCATATACGATAGTAAGGTCATCCGAAAATGCTTCAAGTGATCCCGTATCCCCGGTTGCTATTGTCGGGGCTAGAGAATATATATTCTCTGAAAAATCTGGTGTGCTCGGTGATGTTGCTGCTGGAAAAGAGCAGACTTTTGGCACATTATTCGCCAGAACATTGGCGGAAATTGGAGGCAAGTTGCATTATGGGCATCCTGATTTTCTTAATGCCATTTTTATGACAACTCGCGGAGGAGTATCTAAAGCTCAGAAAGGATTACATTTAAATGAAGATATCTATGCTGGTATGAATGTCTTGTTAAGAGGTGGGCGCATCAAGCATTGTGATTATTACCAATGCGGAAAGGGTCGAGATTTGGGTTTTGCATCTATTTTGAACTTCACCACAAAGATTGGAGCCGGTATGGGTGAACAACTCCTATCTAGGGAGTACTACTACTTAGGTACCCAGTTGCCACTTGACCGATTCCTCTCATTTTATTATGCGCACCCTGGATTCCACATTAACAACCTCTTTATTACTATGTCTGTTCATATTTTCATGATTGTCTTGGTTAATCTTGGAGCGTTAAGACATGAATCTATCCTCTGTAAGTATAACAAAGATATTCCATACACCGATCTCCAGGAGCCTATTGGTTGCTATATGATCCAACCAGTTTTAAACTGGGTTACAATTTTCATCTTTTCCGTATTCCTTGTTTTCTTCATTGCATTTGTTCCTCTAATTATTCAGGAGTTAACTGAGAGAGGTCTATGGAAGGCAATTTCCCGATTCTTGCGGCATTTATTCTCTCTTTCACCTTTTTTTGAGGTATTTGTCTGTCAAATCTACTCTAACTCGTTGTTAATGGACGTTACATTCGGTGGTGCTAGATACATTAGTACTGGAAGAGGCTTTACAATGGGAAGGGCCCCATTTTATTCCCTTTTCTCCAGATTTACGATCTCTTCAATCTACTCTGGGGCACAATTATTTTTGTGGTTACTCTTTTCAAGTTTAACAATATGGCAGCCTGCATTATTGTGGTTTTGGATCAGTTTAGTCTCTATGTGTTTTGCTCCTTTCATATTCAACCCTCATCAATTTTCATTTCAGGATTTCTTTGTTGATTACCACGATTTTATCCATTGGTTGTCTAGAGGAAATTCTACAACCAAGACAAATGCATGGATCAATACTGTGAAACAGTCTCGTGCCCGATACACTGGCTATCAAAATAATGAACAGTCAATGGAGGATGAGAAGGTAAAAGAAACGAAAACCTCGTCCCATCATCGAGCTAAACAGGTTCCAGAGTCTGTTTTGAATTTATACAACCCTAAGAGAGTTCGTCTTCTTATCAAAGAGAAGAATGCAGTTGCTAAGCTGGAGAGTGCCGCATTGCGCAAGAAAGATATTGAGCGTCAAAAATACTTCAATGGCTTGGCCGGACGGAATCTCAGGTTTCCTTTCTTGCGAACCCCTCACTTCTTTGATCTCTATATCTCTGGGTTAGTTATTCCGCTCTTCACAAGTGGCTGTTTATTCTTGGCTTACACCTTTATCAACGCTCAAAATGGCGTCAGGCATGTGAAGCCCACGAACTCCGTTCTAAGGTTGCTTATTTTAGTGATAGGTCCTATTCTTGCTGATGCACTGATACTATCCCTCATATTTCCTATATCTATATTATGTGGAACGATCTTCATTGGACGCAGTCATTCACCGCATGCAGGTTTCTGTGCTGCTATCGCCCATGGTACCTCTGTGCTAACTCGCGTTGTACTATTAGAAGTTATCTGGTTTTTGGAAGGATGGAATTTTGTGAGGGCATTAATCTGTTTGATTTGTGTGATTAGTTTCCAAGAATTCATTTTTTCTGCTGTTACAATTTTGATACTTACCAGGGAGCCAAGAAGCAATGCCATGAATCGGCTGTGGTGGAGTGGCTACTGGCTTTCAAAAGACATTCGTTGGGTTGATATGTTCATTCAGCCTATGAGAGAATTCATTTGCAAAATTATGGAGATGAGCCAATTTGCATGCGACTTCATTTTGGGCCATTGGATTCTCTTTGTTCAGACACCGTTCGTGCTTATGCCTTGGATAGACTCTTTGCATACGTTGGCATTATTTTGGTTGAAACCTGACCAGCAGTTCAAGAGGCGATATATGCTGACAGTGACCAGAGCCAACCGGCGCAGAACAGCGGCAAAGTACTTAGTATTGTACATTATCATCATGGTTTTCTTTTTGTCAGCATTAATTACTCCTATCTTCACTTTACACTACATTCCCAGTCTTTCAGAGGGGATAGAAAAGACGGTCTTCGAAGGGTTGATCCAGCCCAACAACCAGTGGAATGATGATACTGGGACAAAAGCTCCATCAACTATTGTTACTACAAAGGGACCACTCCCGCAATTCAAGACACATCCATGGTGAGAGTGTGGGGAGCAAGTGTCAAGCATGCTTGCTGTGCTATTCTTGTCTAAATCAATGCTATAAATATGTGATAGTGGGATCTAATGACATCTATTCTAACAAAGATGTTTAATTATAGGGAAAGTCAATTGATACGAAGGCAATTATAGAAGCCAGTTATCAAAAACGAAAAAACTCATAGTAGACCTGTCAGAAACGCGGTTCGAATCTAGAACTTATAACTTCAGTAGACGCGACCGCGTCCAGAGTGTTAGCGTGATTTCTATATTTGTCCACGGGAGTAGTCGCTATCCATATTAGGAGCTGACAGTTAAATCACTTGGCTTCGCCGATACGGGTGTGACACGAAAATCAGCCCAATAACCCGATAAACCCCCGTTATGTCTTGGAAAGATCAGTGTTCCAATAACAGTTATGACAAGGCTTTGGGTCCACGGGTAAAAGGGGAAAGGAGGCGCGTCTTTCCTCAAGGTTGTTCTGGTAGGCTTTCCGTTGGCTTCGGAAGCACCGCTCGTCGCTGCAATAATTCGCAGAGGTTTTTTTAGTATCCCATCTGTTTAATTCCAGCTCTAGAACTGGCCTTCACTATGTATTACACATTCATGACCCTGATTTTGGTCTTCACGATGAAGTATGACTTGTCTGGTTAAATATATATAGTGCATGGGTGCTGTCCAAATCAAGCGGCTTTTCCGCCAGTTTGGCACCATTTTTAGGATCCCGCTCGCCCAAAACGGGAAGGGTGGATGCAACCACGCACTCCTTTAGCCTAAATCGGCATTTGCGCGATCCGCCGAACTTCTGGGCGGCCAGGTTTGTTTACATTTCAGGAGTACGGTGCTGCGCCTTTTTCACGTTCCCGTCGCGCAATGGGAATAATTCAAAACCAGCAGTTCATATCGAGCTTTCTTCGTCCTTGCGAAACGTGCGGGAGCATTAATAGCTAGTACTTCGTCTGATTCTTCGCTCGTTTCAAGGCTAATACGCTCGCATCAATGTTGTTCAAAAGTTTGGCGTTTGCTGTCGCCTCTGCCGGCCTCTTTAAAGCCGTTGCTGCTGCCGACGAGCTTCCAGCGATCGAAATTGTAGGCAACAAGTTCTTCTATTCCAATAACGGGTCCCAGTTCTACATCAGGGGTATTGCGTACCAGCAGGACACTGTGAATGTCACCGCAGATGAGACGTTTGTGGACCCACTGGCAGATGAGGCCGCTTGTAAGAGAGATATTCCATACCTCGTGGGTGTCAACACCAACACAATCCGTGTCTATGCCCTGAACGAATCTCAGGACCACACAGCGTGTATGCAGATGCTGGGCGAGGCTGGGATCTACGTGATTGCTGACTTGTCTGAGCCAGGTCTTTCGATTGACAGATCCGACCCTACTTGGACCGTTGAACTGTACGAGCGTTACACCAAGATTGTGGATGAGTTCCAGAACTACACCAACATCCTTGGCTTTTTCGCCGGTAACGAAGTCACCAACGACAAAACAAACACCAACGCATCTGCATTTGTGAAGGCCGCTGTGAGAGACACAAAGGCCTACATTGAGACTAAAGGATATAGATCTATCCCCGTTGGTTACTCTTCCAACGATGACGCCGACACCCGTGTCTCCATTGCCGATTACTTCACTTGTGGAGAAATTGAAGACAGAGCTGATTTCTATGGTATCAACATGTACGAATGGTGTGGTGACTCTTCCTTTGAGGAGTCTGGCTATTCCGCTAGAACTGAGGAGTTCAAGAACCTGACTGTTCCAGTTTTCTTCTCCGAATACGGTTGTAACGAGGTTTCTCCTAGAAAGTTCACTGATGTTGCTGTTTTGTACGGTGATGAAATGACGGATGTCTGGTCTGGAGGTATTGTTTACATGTACTTCCAGGAGGAAAACGATTATGGTTTAGTTTCGGTTAGTGGTAGCTCTGTCTCTACCTTGGCGGACTACTCCTACTACTCTGAGGAGATCTGGGCTATTAGTCCAACTTCTGTTCAGTCCAGTGACGTTACTGCTGCTTCTGCAACCCTTGCCTGCCCAACTCAAAACTCTGTTTGGAAGGCTTCCACTGACTTACCGCCAACTCCTGACAGTGCATTGTGTTCCTGTATGGAAGCTGCCATGGGATGTGTCGTATCCGAGGATATTGATGAAGACGACTATAGTGAATTGTTTGGTATTGTCTGTGGTTTCATTGACTGTGCCGGTATTTCTGCTAACGGCACCTCGGGTACTTATGGCGCTTACTCATTCTGTTCTTCCAAGCAGCAGATGGACTTTGTTTTAAACCTCTACTATGAGAGCAATGGTTCTTCAAAGAATGCGTGTGACTTTGACGGTTCGGCTTCTGTGAACTCTGGTGCTTCTACTGCATCTTCTTGTGCTTCTGCTTTGTCTGCTGCTGGTACTGACGGTACAGGCTCAGTCTCAGCTGGTGCTGCCGGTACAGCCTCTCAGACGAGTACCAGCTCCACTAGTCGTTCTTCCGCTACCGCGTCTGGTTCCTCTACTGCCACTTCAACCAACTCTGGTGCTGGTACTGTTAGAGTCCCAGGGGGTGAAAAGTTTGTGGCTGTTGTCTTCTCTCTTATGGCTGCCTCTGGTCTCTCTCTATTCTTGTTGTGAGATTTGACAATTTTCTGAGCTTATAATGTAGTGGAGTTGTAAATCAGTAACAATAGCATGTGATATTTCTGCATTGCACAAGTGGACATTGAAAACTTACATGAGTGTTTGATTTCCCTGCTCTTTGCTTTCTCCTTATTTTTCTCTATATTTTTTTTATTATTATGTTTGTTTTTTGATACACTTTCAATATTTACTTCTCGTAGAAGTTGGCCATCTGGGAGTCGCAAAGGCCACACATATATGTCTCAACTGAAAGTCAGCACGGCAGAAGCATCAGTGCCTCCAATCTGCATATCTGCGATACTTCATAATTTGACAGTTACCTCATTCGATAATGTTTTGTGGTGGTACTATGAGATGTGAATTCTAGAATTGAAAGGATGATGTCACTGTGCGAGCGCGTCATGAATCAAGAAAGCTTACCAATCTACCCTCCCCTACAACGACAGGACGGAGCATAAATTGTAGACAAAAAAATAATCAAGATAATATTGTGTTATACTCAGGTAGTGTTTATTTTACGCCTTTCTATTATGCATTCCGTTTTTTTATCCACAATGGTGCCCGGCAATTCAAATTCGATTGGCTTCCAATGTGATCGAGCAGCGAAGAGTACCTACATGACAGAAAGATTTAAGAGAACGCACTTTTTCCTCTACTCCTTCCTCTCGACGCGCCCTTAGCCCATCTACACCTGAAACGTAAACAAATAAAAGAATTAGAAGCCTTCCATAGACCGAGATGTGTTATTTATCAATCTTTTCAAGTGGAGGTCCTCCCGTGGGGTTTATTTCTGGCACTAGACCTGTAGACGGCATGCATTGAGAGTACGTCATCGTTGCTTTCCTGTCTACAAATTATTGCTTTCGATGATTTCAGGGGCAACAATACAGCAGAAGCATCATTCTATTGGAGGCTGTGGTGGATTTCGACACTCAAGGATCTCCTGCTCGTACATTGTGTTCGGACGCGTTCTGTTTTGGCTCTCTATAAGAATATGTACCTATCCCCCCAGCCCAATGTCATTCGCTAGATTACTTCTCCTTGTGGTCAGCTTATATCCCCCAGTCATTCGTTTTTAGGTACTACATTGGATACAATGATCTTTATCGAAGCAGTCGCTGTGATTGCTACACTCCTTACTTCTCTAGTACTTGCTAACAGTGACACAAGTGGTAGCGACGTCGAAGTTCCAACAATTGAGGTCATTGGAAATAAGTTCTACTACGCCAACAACGGTTCTCAGTTCTACATAAAAGGCGTAGCCTATCAGCAAGATACAGCAAACTCCACCGATGATTCTAGTTTTGTGGATCCGTTGGCGGATTCTGATGCCTGTGAGAGAGACTTACCTTACTTAGTTGATTTGCAGACAAACACTCTTAGAGTATACGCCCTCAACACTACTGTTTCACATAAAGATTGTATGGACAGGTTTGCAAACGCTGGTATATACATCATTGCTGATTTGTCGCAACCTTCGGAATCTATTAACAGAGATTCTCCAGAGTGGAACTTGGAGCTATACCAGCGTTACACGGATGTGGTTGACTCGATGTCCAATTACACTAATGTGCTTGGTTTCTTTGCGGGTAACGAGGTCACTAACAACAAAAGCAACTCAGATGCCTCGGCATTTGTGAAGGCAGCTGTTAGAGATGTCAAAGCCTACATTAAGAGTCAGGGTTACAGAGACATTCCTGTTGGTTACTCTTCTAACGATGATTCCGAGACTCGTGTTGCCATTGCTGATTACTTTGCTTGCGGTGACGAAGATGAAAAGGTTGATTTCTATGGCATCAACATGTACGAGTGGTGCGGTAATTCCTCTTTGAAGGAATCAGGATATGAAGAGAGAACTGAAGAGTTTAAGAACTTGTCGGTGCCAATTTTCTTCTCTGAATATGGTTGTAACGAGGTTCAGCCACGTGAATTCACTGAGGTCCAGGCTTTGTACGGTGATGATATGACGGACGTGTGGTCAGGAGGTATTGTGTACATGTACTTCCAGGAAGCGAACAACTACGGCCTCGTTTCTGTTGATGGCAACGACGTTTCCACATTAGAGGATTTCAACAATCTAAAGACTGAACTTGCCAAGGTTTCTCCATCCAGTGCCACTTCTGGGGATGCTACTTCGACGTCTCTAGAGTGTCCAGCTGAAGCTTCTACTTGGAAAGCATCTACTAATCTCCCCCCAAAACCAGATGAAATTGTGTGTAAATGTATTGCTTCATCTGCCAAATGCGTCATTTCTGAAGATGTTGACAAAGATGAGTACGGAGACATGTACGCCCTTATTTGCGGTTCTATTGATTGCTCTGATATAAGTGCAAACGGTACCTCTGGTGAATATGGAGCCTACTCCTTCTGTGATGATAAAACCAAATTGTCCTATCTTTTGAACAAATATTATGAGGATAACGGCTCCAATAAATCAGACTGCTCCTTTGATGGTTCTGCTTCATTAGATACCAATGCCTCTGCTGCTTCCACGTGCTCTTCTATTCTCTCCGAAGCTTCTGCTTCTGCTTCTGCTACAGGCTCCTTCGGCGCGGGTTCTAATTCTTCCATCTTCAGCAATGAGTCCTCATCCGGAAGTGGTTCTGGCGAAACTGCCTCTTCTTCAAGCTCATCCACTTCTAAGAGCTCTGGTTCCTCTGTAAGATCGCCTTTGAATCTCTCCAGCATGGTTCCTCTTACCATCTTTGTTGGTTTGCTGTTTGGCGGAGTTGGTGCCCTTGCCTTCATCTAATTGGAAACTCATCAGTTCCGAAGAAATTTTTATAAGGTTTGAGAATTAATAGAGCACTAAAACTTGAAATTCTACAATCATTCTATAAGTTTATTCGTGTAGTATATTCTTAGATGTTCAAGTTAATTAGAGATCATGAAAATTTCGTTCAAAGCTTTCGCATCCATTGTAGCAGCTCTCTTCTGTCTGATCCATCTAGACCTTACATGAAGTCGAGTATTCACAGCTGGTGATTCTTCTCTGGCTTCGTTTGGTTTCAGCATACTCTCACGGGTTACCTCCTCCTTTGAGAATTTGTTTTTAGTCTTGTCCTTTTCCTTCTTTTCTTTCTTGTCTTTTTTCTCCCTCTTCTCCTTCTTACCCTTTTTATTCTTCTTAACATTCTTATCCTTATCCTTCTTGCCCTTCTTGTCCTTCTTTTCTTTCTTTTCCTTTGTCGTTTCTTTCTTCGCTGCTTTCAACCTTAACTTCTTCATAGGGAAGTCAAACTCAGATCCACTATCGCTTGACAACTCGTCAATCTCAGCTCTCAATCTCTTCTTGCCATTTTCTGTGGACTCTTTCAGCTTCTTAGACTCAACATCCCATGTACTCTTTAGTGTATCTCCACGAACAAAATGCATTCCCCATTTACCGTTTATGATCTTCTCTTTTCTTTGAGTCTCTAGTTCTTTGTCGATCTGTTCTTCCTTACCATTGAGTCTACCCAGTATTCTCTGGAACACATCAAGACCAGCGCATTCGCCGCTATCAAATTCATCTTTTTTCTGCTTCTTTGCAAGTTTTGCACCAAGACCAACTGTGTCATCTTTGATGTTTACCTTTACGTGTGTAGTGACGGCATGAGACACTTGACCCAGGCCTGATCCTGGTTTCCAGCCCAGCTTCTCAAGGTACTGGTGGCCAAATCTTCCCGTATTGTTTGCCCACTTCGTATTTCTAGGATCAAACCCAAACCTTTGTTTCACCTTGGTTCCTGCAAGACCCATTATGATGTTGGTGTGTGTGATTTATCCTGGTTGTGTTGTAAAATAAAGTGGTCTGGCTATCAGAAAGCTCATCGCTACAAAAAATTTGATACCAAGAAGAAAAAAAGAAAAAAAAACATCATAAGTCCAGCACCTTAGAATATAACCATCATTCTTTATTTATCTAGTTGGCAGTTTGCTCCTTTATCATGTAAATAACCTGCAGGAGATAAATGGTTATTTCTTTACTTTTAAGGGCTTTTCTAAGGATTTGGTCGATTGTCCCCTGCTTTAGATTTTGCCCTACGACGCACACTAACGTCTTCTCAGTTCTTGCAGTTCTTGTCTTGATTGCAAATAAACTCCCATAATTTGAGCTCTAAGGTCGTTTTTCTAGGTCATGTAACTGTAGATCATTTCATTTAGACCGATATTATAAAGAAAAGTTCCGTTTGCTATCTTTCCCAAAGATTACGCACCATATGAATGCCTCTCCTCTACATGATCCAAAAAGAAGAAATACGAAATCAATTCAATAGTTGAGAGGGTGTTAATGAAATGAGATTCCCGAAAAGTTCATTATACCCTTAAATCATCATATAACTCTTCAATAGAATTTGAGAAACCGAAAAAAAGGAAAGACGTCTCATCTTTCGCAATAGAGATAGGTGAACATAGTATCGTGCATCAATACAAAGTGACAAAATCTCTAAGGTGGTAAAAGGTTACCCTTAAGCAATAGTGCAAGTAATCCATTCACCTGTCCACCAGACAAGATTGTCAGAGTTCTCGGAACGGTCCTTTGAAACTGCGGAAGTCGTAATAGTTGGTTGCATTGTAGATAGTTCAGTGATGTGATGTGATGTGGCAAAACAATGCCAGGGACGAGGAAAGCCGGAAAGTGATCCTCTTTATATACACGGCTAGAGTCACGGCTTTCATATCTCTGTAGCATTTTAGAAATTAACATAAGTTCATTGTTCAAGCTTAATTAGGAAAGAATTCTTTTACATGATACACTTTTATGGGATCTTGCGGTCGCTTTGTCTCAGTGTTTCGGATTTTTTTCCGGATTGGGATAGAACAATGGCCACTTCAGAGTTATCCTACCAGCTCTTCAGCATGATTAATCGACGAACCTAGAGGATTCTGTTCCATAATTCTGTATTCACTAGACGGGGAATATCGTCTGCACTAACTCTTAGTTTGGAAGTCAATGAGGGACGTATGCAGCTTGAAAAAAGGCCTTACGTATATACTTAACAATCCAGGTATTGTTCAATACATGGATTTCTTAGAAGTAAATCAGAACTTATCCAGGGCTCAACAATGACCATAATATAAGTAATTTAAAATATCAAATCTATGTAGGGTTCAGCAATTAAAATAATATTTATCATACAAGAAAATGAAGACAAAAAAACACCAATGCTTATAACTCAACTCCTCACAGCTTCATGCAAACCACTTCTGAATAACCTGCTGTGTCTCAACAGGGTATCTTTGAAGCAAACTCATAGCTTCACTCTGCGGCAACTGTGCCAAGAGTTTCTTTGTTGACTGAACTATGGCCTCAGCATTCTTGCCACCGATAGAAGTAAAAGCAAGAGCCTGAATCACGTCATCAACGACTTTCTGTGTTTGTTGCTGGACAGAAGGATGGCCAGACTCAATTAGCTGTGCAAGGAATCTGTAAGCAAAAGGAGCCGCTTCGTTGTCTTTAAGGATTGGAAGTGTCTTGAGCCAGCTGTCAATGACAGCATCAGTATTTGGAACTCTGTCACCAAAAGCCATGAGAACCTTAGCGATGGCAGTGGACGCGTTCTCGGTAGCGTCCAGGTTCTGCTGAGATCTAGCCTCCGGGAGTTGTGTGATTCCAAATAATGGCTCTAATGATGAAATTGAAAACTCACCATAGGCATTTGGTGCATGCTGAGCAGCCACACCAACAGCGTAAGATGCCGCCTGGCGAACAGATGTCTCTGGATGGTGAAGTCCATCATGGATAGGTTTCAAAAATACTTCGGCATAGACAGCAGAAGGTTCTCCAATATACTCAATCAAATCCGACGCAACACAAAGACCAAATAGTTTGAGAATGATGTTTTCATCATTAATGAAGCTGGCAACAGTGGAAACAAGACCTCCAAAACTCTCTAAAAATCCAGCCTTGTTGGACTTCATTACAACAGAAAGAACCTTGTTAATTTCATCGCATAACTCTTCATCAGTGTAATCACCCTCCTCATCATCTAACTCCTCATTGTATTCATCATCCTGACCTTCACGATCTTTTACACGCTCAAAGATCTCCTTTAGAGACTCATCCACAGCTTTTACGAACATCTTTAACTGCTCAGAAGACAACGCGTTTTCACCCATTATCTCGACACAGTCGAAGAACGCACTATAGTATGCATACGTAATATCGGGAGATGGTTCACTGCCGATAGTTTTAATGAGCTTGTCACCTATCAACTGCCAGAGCTCTAAAGTCTGAGTAGACTTCTGACCGGTAGCTTCTTTTGAAGTTAAAAGAACTGAGGACAACGCACTGGAAGCGGCTCTACGAACATCATCGTGTAAGTAGAAGTCCAATGCTGGAAGAAGAATATCAATAGTGATCTCTCTGGTGAACTCGTAAAAGTCGCCCCTGAGGATATCAGCATAGCCTGCAATCAAGTCGATAGCAGCGGCCTTATCGTCCAAAAGAGCAGTATGAACAGCAATATGCTTACCACCGAGTTGAATAACATCCCAATCCTCGTTCTGAGTGAACTCATCAGCTTCTTCCTCGTCCAGCAAACTAATATCCTGTGAAGCTCTAGCTGCCTCAAGTAATGGCGGAAGAACGCTTGGCAGAAAAGGTAAGAACTCCTTACCAATTATACGGGCAAGTCTTCCCCAACCTTGCTCCAGGTATGGTTTGACAGGGTCGTCGTCCTGCAAGTCGGACTGCTGAATGGAGCCAAACAATTGAATCAACTCTTGACTATGCGGAGAAAACTTTTCCTTTCCAACAGCAAGGGCAATCAAGGTCGAACACTCAATACACTTAGCTTTGAGAAGTCTATTTTCATCTCCCATATCGGTTTTCAATACATTAATCAACAATGGCATCAAGGTATCGTAGTACTTGATGAACTTTTTCTCGGCAGCATCAGCAACAATGGCAATGGTAGTCAAGACCTGCTCCTGAACATAACGTTTAGGACTCTGTAGCAAGGTCAACAAGTTAGTCAAAAGGTCATCCAAATATGGTTCTAAAGTTTCCTTAGTAGCATTTTCAGAGAAGTTGACCAAAGCAGCAGCAGCGTGTGCCTGAACCCTTGGGACAGAGTTGTTAGTTAGTTTGGAAACCAAAGCAGGAACGATGCGGTCGCCAGCTTGGCGTTGAATGACATCAGCAAAATCAGTAGAGATTTGTCCAAGAGCGTTACAGCAAGCATATTGAACTCTTGGATGTGTATCATTCAAAGTTGGCAAAATTAAATCCAGTATTCTTGGAATTTCAGAGATCAAAACGTCTCTGCAACCCTCTGCAGCAGATGAGAGGGCCATAAGAGCGGCTTGGCGGTCTCTCCATTGAGAAGAGTTAATCATCTGGGTAATAAACTGGAAGAGTGGGCCAGCTAGGGATTCTCCCCCAAGTCTAAGAGCAACACGGTCCAAGGCCTGACGAGCAGAGTCATACTCAATTTCCTCCTCATCATCATCAGTGTTGTCTGTCTCGTTCCACTCCGAAGCATCGTCATCATCTGGACAAACTTCGGTCAGCATGTTTAAGGTTATCAAGACGATGCTTTGTGTATAGCTTGGGCTGGATTTACACATCTTTGGAGAAGACTCCGCAAACGTGGTCAGCAGCTCAAGAGCCGACAGCCTAGCACTAGAGTCAAGCTCTTTATTGTTTGACACGGCAGAACAGAACTCGATGATTGTAGGGAACATGTCTTTGAACAACTTTGGTGCTGCATCGACAAGGTCAATGAGTGCCTCAAGGACAGAAGACAAAGCAGCCTCCTTGCCATTTTCCAGAAATCTTGGCAAGCTGTTCATCAAACTTGGAAGTAAGGGTTGAACGCGAGGCCATGTCTTCTTTGGTAGCATCTGGAAGAAACCAACAAACGCCGTACAAGCAGCGATTCTGACATCGTCTTCAGAATCGGCAAAACCGGACTCGTACACTGGCAGCAACTGATCCATGTGTTCAAGAGGAAACAGAGCAGGGTTAGCAGCAAAAATTCTAAACGCGGACTCTCTGAAACTAGGATCTGGGTTCTTAGTAGCCTCAAACAATGTTGGTAGGAGGTTGCTCCATTCGCCAGGGACGTCAGACTTTGCGAGTTCCGCAATTGCATCTGCCAGCTTGTGTCTGACATCATTGGCTTGTGGAGAGATAAAGCCCTGGAGAAAGTTAGAACGAATCTCATCTAAGATGCTAATCTGAACCTTGGAAATGGTTCTGTCAATGACAGACTTGAGTTTTGGAGGGGACTTAATCGCAATACGTCGGAACAAGACTGCAGAGAACGCGTTGGCAGCATGGCTCGATCTGTTGGTAGCTTGTTGGGACAAGAACAGGAGAAGAATATCAACGCGTTCGTCAACAGACCATACCGTCCGCAAGGTCTGTTCGGCCTGGGAACGCAGTTGGTTGTCAGCAGAGGAGAGGCCCTGCAAGAGCTCGACAAGAGCGTTGTTGATCTCTGGTGTGATCAGAGAGGACATTGCAAGAATACGTGTGGAGGGTTGGATAAGTGTGGTTTGGGTCCTGGTCTGTCTCGGTATTTAAGAACGTGAGATGAGAGGCACTCCTGAGTGTAAGTAGAGCAGATCAAAATGCGTCTCCCTGTGTGGGTCTCCTTCTCTCTTCCCAGTTGTCTTAGTCCGCTTAGAGGAGGTCAGAATGTTTCAGTTATTGGTACGCACTACGAAGAAAATAATTCTCCCAAAGACTGGTCAGATGTGCTCTCTGGAAAACTGTCCTACTGGGTTAGCAATATAGCCCTTGTGCGTTACGAGGTAAAACCACTGCACTCTCTCTTTTTCACTTACTTAAGGCCGCAGGAATCGGGATTCTTTCACGGTTTAAAGCCACAGGAGGGGGTTGTTCTCTACTGTCAATCAAGTCGTATGCTTGTGAAAAGCTGGACAGTGAACACGCCACGAACTGCCGCGTCGAAGATAGCTCGGATGCTCTCTGGAGACGTGTTCCTATTGCGTTGGTGGTTGCTTTGTTTTGTTGATGAAATTTGAATTTTTTTTCGTGCACTAACCGCGAGCCGCGCTCGCTCGAAGAGCCTTCTCAGAGCACGAACTACCACCAGCTCTCGGCATGCTATTATGAGGTCTTACGGCGTGGAAAGTGTGGTTCAACATCTTTTTCCATTCAAAGGGTCTAGCTCTAAATTCGTTACCCAATTGGTCTATCGGGAAGCTTGTTGAGCTTTTCAAGCGTTATGTGGTGAACTCTATGTGCAGCCTCACATGACTAGGGGGACATTCTCGAGGTCGCGCTGGGCAGAGACATTGTGTTGCCCACTAAGGGCAGTTTCTGGATCAACAGCAGAGATAGCGCATAATAACAGCTTGCGGAACTATATGGTTGGTTTGCAGTGGATTCACAGTGGATTCAATGGCACATGAATCGCAAGTGCAACCTCTTCCAAAGAACGAGACTGCAGGTGTAAGTGCAAGTGATCACGATGCCGGGCAGAGTCATAAAGCTTCCGAGACGCATGCACAGAATGACAAGGACAAGGACAAGAGTAGTTCACGAGGACCAGAGTCGGATTCTAACGATTCTGACTACGATGATACTGATTACTCTGATGATGACCTCGAACTGACACACTTTTTTGGAAAGCTCGAGCAGAACACAAGCAGAATGGCCAAGAAGAGACATGGACTGTTTAGAGACCACGACGACTTAAAGGCCCTCAAACCGTCACCAAGGGCCACAATGCCTGTTCTTTCATCACGTTACGTTGACCTCCTGAGGAAGAGTGAACAGCTGCTGGAACAGCACAAGGAAGACGACCGTATAGCACTGGCGGCCGCCATTGAGGCGGAAGAAAAAGAGAAGAGGTTCATGGCGAGCCTGGATTCAAATGTTCTCAAGAGCCAGAGGTACGTTGAATATCTCAAGAAGCACCGTGATACCGTAAAATTGCAAGATTTCTACTACCTTGACGAACCTAGCGAATGTAAGAAGTCTGCGAACGAAAGCCTGCCCGACGTATTGTTTGCGGTACCTGGTGCTTTCGAGATCAGTGTACCGTTTGATGTGTTCAGCGAACTAAGTATAAATAGAGTGGAGAAAGAACTTCGAAAACCATTTCAAGTACGGCGTGCTGTCAATATTGGTTACATCATTAATTTTCTTCAGAAGATTGGTTGCCCCACGGATTTCAAGACTATAGGGAGAGATGACCTCAAGGTGGACTACAAGAAGACATTGAGTGACGTTAGGTTGGTAATTGCCAAGCTGGTATACCTGGTAAAAGAGTATGCCAATTCTCCGTATAATGAAGAAGCCACGGCTTTGTTGATACGAATACTGGGATACACCATGATGGATGCAAGAGTATATCGTACAAACTGCACGAGTGCTTTCATAGAGATATTTTCTTGTCTGTTTCAGATATACTTATCAAATACAAAATTACCCAATTATTATGTTTTTTTGAAAGAGTGGTTAACCTGCTCCAACCTGTTAAATCTCCGATCCAGAATTCTTGAAACTTTACCTCTATACCACTCTCCTGAACTGACTACGCTGAGGCGTCTTTATGCACTATCTCTTACAACAGATGTCGTGAGCAAGGAGGATACAAACCTAACTGGTTCAGAAATGGATACAATGATATATCATCGGTTGTCTATTGCTATTTCAAAGTTCATTTCAATAGACAAGGAGCTCGAAGATACAGATTATGAGGTTTGGATGTACAAATTAAGAGCTATGATATACTGTATCAAGTACGGAGATAAAAATCCTATGCTTGATGAACTTGGCGACCTTGTAGAGGAAATGAAGATTGTGATTCCTATGAGTTTCCAGAAACATATCCATTCTCTATGTCGATCTAACGTCATGTTATTATCTTTAATTCTTGAAGAAAGGGGAGCAGACACGCGGGATATGTTTGATTGAGCTATTCGGATCATTTAATTTAGTATTATATCGGTACGCTTTATTAAGCTGACTTTGCACTTTTTCTTGTAGTTTCTGACCTCTGCAACTCGTAGCACAATTAAAAGTTCAGGTACAGAAAATCTATTGAAATATTTATTCATATATAGCGATTTATGATTTCAATTGAACGAAGCAAAGAAAAAAAGATAAGAGATTTCAGATTTCTTAATAAGTTGGAGAAACTATTCTCAAAACAAAATTTTTCTTGGCTGTTGAACAAACTTATTGTTGATTCACTCACTACCATTACAATTTTACCAAAAATAGAAAGTTTATTTTAAACATTTAAACACATGTAGAACAAACTAAAGGATGTAAAAAGTTTTTTAGACGGGGTAGTATCTCTTTTTAGAAGATTTTGGAAAAAGCATTAACTTTTAAACTTGGAGAAAGAGAACAATGGTGTTCAGATGTTATTCAGGTGTCCGGGTGTTAAAATCAAGATACTCCTGCTACAAGACCTTTGCCCTTTGTTTGTGTAATGCATCAATCGAGAAGAAAATTCCGAATATACCTGGATTTCCAAAACGGGAAAGAAGGGCCAAATGCTGTTTCTTTTACTGGAGGAATAGCTGTCTACATAGCAAACTGATTGTGGATTTCTCTGAGAAGCTCAATACCTCCCTGTCTAAAATTGTCATCCTCTTGATATAGCCCCTGAATATCGATCACCAAATTCTTTGAATCCACAAGATATGAAGTCCATTCAATGCCGTTGTGAGCAATGTTCGGATCTAAATCAGAGATAAATGCTGCCCACAGTTCAGAGACTGTCTTGGAGATTTCATCAGATCTGGAGTCATTCCACCACTTCTGGCCATCCGAAGAATCACGGTACTGTTGGTCCTGCTGCCCGGTGTAAAAGACATACGCCACTTCAGTGTAGTGCGTAGCACCCAGGAGAGCAGATGTATTATAACCGTCCCTGTTAGGAATGTTATGACGGTATTTGAATACAGGAAGTTGATGGGCAGAGGTGAACTCAGCAACCCAACGGGCTGGACCAATAAAATACGCATCTCCAGTGAAAGGGGACATACGGCGATAAACCTCGTTTGCCAGGACATCCGAGGTATTCGCAGTCGATAAATATACTGGATTGTAATCTGGTTGAAGAGGAGATAATGGCATAGATTCGCTCGTGTAGTATTCCCAGATTTTCTCAATAGAGGCGTTGTTCAAGAACGGATACGACACTGAAAGGATAGACTGAGTGGTATCAAAATCCGTCATATCAGTGGATGAGAAAGCGTTTCCCTCATCAGTGTTACTACCAATGAGAACTGGAACCTTTGTGAATTTCCCTTCCTTATAAGATTCGTATCCAGACTTTGGAATGATATCACCATCAATAACAGGGAATATGGTAGCATCATAGATTCCGTTTGTTGTATTGAATGCCCAAGCGAGGTCAGCTTCGTCGATTTGTTGCAGACACTCGACAGAATCGACAGCTTGAGAGCAGTTGAAATAGTCGACAATTTGATCGTAAGAAGTTTGTGAAGCCGCATTACTGGGACTGAATATTCCCTTTATAATTGCTGAGCCAGACTCCATAATGGCACCCTTAACCCAAGGAACTTTTTGAGAAACGAGAAGTTGACCAACAGAAATTGCACCTGCGGACTCCCCCCAGATGACAATGTGGTCAGGGTCGCCACCAAATGCTTTAATATTCTCCCTAACCCAATTTAGGGCCAGTATCTGGTCTCTGAGACCAATATTAGTCCATCCTCTCTGTGCAATTTCCTGGGAAGTGAGGAAACCAAAGCCTGTAAGTCTGTAGTTGATGGAGACACCAATGAAGGGCCTGCCCATATCAGCTGAATTCTGTACAATGTAAGACAAGTTATAAGCTGGGCGTGCACCAGATCCATCTGTAAAACCCCCGCCATGAATCCAGAAGCCAATTGGGAGGTCAGTGTAGTTTCCTGCTGGTCTGACGATGTTGATGGAGAGACAGTCCTCAGAATGCTCCATGTGTGTTGTGTCGGTACCCAAAGATGCCCAACAAGCAGGACTGTACTCATCAGCAACCAGAACGCCTTCCCAAGATTCGTTGTAAGGCAGTGGAGGCGCAAATCTTAAGGAACCTAGAGGTGGCGTAGCATAAGGGATACCGAGGAAGATATCTTGTTCGAAAGAACCGAGGTGCACACCTTGCACAGTACCATTGGTGATGACAACCTTCGGAGCTTCAGTGGCCGTCGTAATCGTAGTTACTCCAAGAAGAAATGTGAAAACGTTGGTTCTCATTGGTGATAGAGATATTTGGAGAAGTTAGATATATTTAGTTTATCTAAGGAGGCATTGAGTGAGGCTTTTAAATGAAAGACGGTCGTGTTCCAGATGAGACATGCGAAGCGGGCTTCATATCGCATTTTGCGGGAATTCTTCCAAACTCCCGGCTGGTGGGCCGTTTCCAGGCTCAATTAGGCAGTACAAACGCTTCATAATAAAAATTAACTTTCTTAGATCAATTCTAAATGGAATTTATGATATATATGCTTGTTTTTCACTAGCATTTTGGACACTTTTCGCTACGCTTCGTTCTCCAAAGACCTCTCGGGAAGTTACGCGGAACAATTCACCGTTTTCCTGTTCAAGTCATGGGCATCCTCATTTTTAATCGTTTTAATGCAATTTACTGCATTAAGGATCTGCAAAATAAGAGTTCAGCTTTTCATTCTGAAACACTTTAAAAAATGCAATGTATTTCGTTGCTGATCTTGCGGTGCTTTACTTCATTAAGCCTCCTTATTAATAGCCCTACTGTAAAGATACACTCCCAATGGTACTTGTACACAGTTATATTCAGGACAATACTCTTAATGGAAGTCTTCTTAATTGCAGAGTGTAACTTTATTGAGTGGCACTTATAT
>JAJMBV010000040.1:0-114876 GCA_030585085.1 Petasospora xishuangbannaensis | reverse complement strand
TAAGTAATAGCTTACTTAATCACTTCAAATATTTCAATGACCTAATTCTTACAAAATTTGCAGACATCCGTGATAGTTTAGTGGCTAGAATTACCGCTTGTCGCGCGGTAGACCGGGGTTCGATTCCCCGTCGCGGAGTATTGCAGATATTTTTTGTATCTTTATATCATCAACTATTATTGTATAGCTATTATTATTCGATAACCATTACTTCTACGTAGTTCCAAGTTTTACAGATGATTGACAACGTGTAATGAATATTATTGCATCACAAAATGCACAATGCTCTAAATTATTCCCTTACCCTGTAATGTTCTTAAATAATTATACAGAAAACATTAATAAATTGTGGAAGGATAGCCAGCATCCCCTAGCTTCTGAAAAAAAATGTCATTAAACATCATTCAATGCAACGCAAACAGCGCCCTTGTGATGGCCATTATACTGTCTAACTGTCTCACTAGTAGCAAGATCCCATAGACGGACATAATGATCAGAACATGCAGTTACCAAATAGGCAGAGTCCGCGGAAAATGCACAATCCCAGACCCATCGTTGATGACCCTGGAGAGTTGTCTCCAAGCCGAATGAATCATCAATGCTCCAAATTCTTGCAGTATGATCGGCGGAACACGTTGCCAAGTGCTTCACATCCCCGCTGAGAAGTACACGAGTTATGTATTTGGAGTGTGAACGGAATTTTGTTACTGGCTGCAACGACGTTGACTCACGCTGTGCGCTCATTTTCCAAACGTAACAATTACCCTTGTTGTTGCCAGCAACAAGCATGGATCCATCAGAAGCAACAGATACGGAGTGTACCGGAACATCATCTTCTGGGATAAGCTGGTGAGTACATTGATTTTCACCGAGGTCCCAAATTCTCACGTTTCCATCTTGGTCGCAGCTAATCAGCTCGCCTTGGTTCGGGTGTATCACCACTTCGTTTACAGGACAGTTGTGTTTATAGTTTCTCTGCACCGATGGAGCCCGCACATCCCATACTTTCACTGTTCCATCTTCAGAGCTTGACACCATCCACTTATTATCAGACTGGAACGCAATGGAGGTCACATTATTTGTGTGTCCTTCGAATGACGTGACAGGGTTTGGGTTAGTAGTGCGGATGTCGTATAGTCGAACGTGGAGGTGTCCAGCAGCAGCTAGAAACCTCTTGTCCGAAGTGATTTCCAGTCTGTTAACTTGTGAGTCGGCGTGCTGGATGGTCCGTGAGCACACTCCCGTGAGTGCCTCCCAGAACCGAATGGTATGGTCGTACCCCGCTGATGCCAGAATCACAGACATCGCTGCTATTCTGCTATGCTGGCCGTTATTTATGTAGAACTTCCCAAGTACTGTAGACGCAGACCGTCGAGAAATAGCTACTCTTTCGCGATTGTCGAGTTCAACAGCCGTTGTAGAAAGCACTCTCTGTGCCTTTGAAGGGCGGGCTTAATGTGATTTTGATGGAAGGTTCGAGAAGGCGCGAGAAAAAACCAAAGCTGGCGCTTCGCGTACCTATAAAGCTCAGACCGCGGCCACTACTGCCTCCGTGAACGAGAGGCACCTCAAACAACTACAACAAGGACGAGCAAAGTTGACACAACACAGAGTTGGGACAAAATGGTTAAAGAAACAGGACTTTACACGAAATTGGGCGTGTCGCCTAATGCAAGTGAAAACGAGATAAAAAAAGCGTACCGTAAGATGGCGCTTAAGTACCATCCGGATAAGCCAACCGGTGACACTGAGAAGTTCAAGGAGATTTCCGAAGCGTTCGATATTCTCAGCGATGAGAATAAGCGTAAAGTGTATGACCAGTTTGGCTTGGAAGCAGCACGTCGTGGTGGTCCTCAATTTGGCGATGGAGACACCAACATGGGAGGCATGGGCGGTAACCCATTCGGCGGTTCTCATGGCTTTAACTTTGCTGATGCTTCCAATATCTTTGAACAGTTTGCGCGTGCCGGTGGTATGGGTGATGACGGCGCCCAATTCCGTTTCTCCAGTGGTGGTTTCCCGGGTGGTGGCTTTGGGAGTAGTTTTGGTGGGATGCCTAGTGGGATGGGCGGAATGCCTGGTGGGATGCCTGGTGGGATGCCTAGTGGTTTTGGGAGAGGTGCATCGATGGAGCCCGAAGTTGAGACACAACAGATCAACTTAAACGTCAGTCTAGAAGACCTTGCAAAAGGTGCTACGAAAAAGATGAAGCTTAACAGAAAAGGTGCTCATGGTACCAAGGAAGAGAAGATTATGGAGATCAACATTAAGCCTGGATGGAAACAAGGAACTAAGATTACATTCAAAAACGAAGGTGATTGGACACCTTCAGGAAGAAACACAATCCAGTTCGTCATCCAGGAAAAACCACATAATGTCTTCAAGAGAGACGGAAATGATCTTATCTGTATGTTACCGTTGACGTTTAAGGAATCTTTACTTGGGTTTGAAAAAATCCTTGAGAGTGTTGATGGTAGAAACATCTCACTTTCCAGATCATCACCTGTGCAGCCAACGTCAGAGCAGATCTATCCAGGTCTTGGTATGCCAATCTCAAAGTCTCCAGGACAAAGAGGTGACCTCAAAATTAAGTACAAGATTGACTACCCATTGTCACTGACACCACAACAAAAGCAAGCCATCTCGGAATTGTTCTGAGAATAGGCAAAAGGAACAACACCGCACAGCATTCACGCAGATATTCCTCACCGAACCTGACATGACGAAACGATTAAGGCTGCCAAAGTCAATCAAATCATTGAAAAGTAATGATGCCTTGTTATAATGAACTTTTTATTTCGTTTTCACTTCATTGTTCTACACAGTCTTCCCAAAATCCATGTTATAGAATAGAAAACTAGTTGTTGTATGTAGTCTACACCTCTAAACGCTTGACGCTTTTGTTTTTCATGATAAAATTAAAAGTACACAAGCCAGAAGGGAGCCACCATTGGTCCCTGAGAACAAAGTAAACAGACAGAATCATCTTGTAAAGGGAATCCCATGCAAATAAAATGTGGCATCAAAGAGTTTCAAAGTAATCATCACTAAGTCGTATCGTTCTTTTTCACCACTCCATAGATCGATTACTTCTTTGACTTCTTCTTCTTCTCACCTTCTTCCTCCTCATCGTCCGCCTTTCTCTTTTTCTCTTTCTTTTCTTTCTTTTCTTTCTTTTCTTTCTTTTCCTTCTTCTCCTTCTTGTCTTTCTTCTCCTTCTTCTCCTTCTTGTCCTTCTTAGATGGAGTCTCGGAAACTGTCACATCAGCAGTGATGTCAGCAGTTGTGTCAGCCTCAGCAGCTGGAGAATCCTTCATCTCAACCTCCTTAATCAACGGCTTGCTTGGAGTAGCAGTAGATGGAGAAGGTTCAGTGTTACCTTCCAAGTTGATGTAGTTGGTTTTCCAGTCAGCTGGCGTATTTTCATTGATTCTACCAAACTTGTCCAACTTACCATCAGCCTTGAGCTGCTTCTTTTTCTGGGCCACTGGACCCAAACCCCATCTTCTTGGGTATAGGTCTCTCTCCATGATACATCTCTTAACCTTTGCAACAACACCGTGGTCACAAGCAGACAAGTCAACAGTGGACATCTGAGCGATACCGATTGCAATGGCCTCACCCTTGGTGGTAATAAGCACAACTTCATCATAAAGCTCGATTCCCTCCTCGTATCTCAACAAACCTGGAATCATGAGCTTAGCACCATAACAAACAGCGTTGACTGCAGAATCCTTCACGACAATTCTCTTATAGCCAAGAAGCAAAGTCTCCAATGGCTGAATAATTCTTCTCAGATAAGACTCATCTCTAGTGTTATCATAAGACCACTGGGCGTCCAAAACATCATGCAGAGTAACCAAGTTGTCGTTCTCAGAAAGAGCACCGGATCTAACACGTCTCAATTCCTGCATGTGGCCACCAGCGCCCAAAAGCATACCCAAGTGGACACACAAAGTTCTCATATATGTACCAGCCTCACACGAAGCCCAGAAAACACCCAAGCCTCTCTTGTTGTCGAATTCGATAAGCTTTGAGTCGTAGATAGTTCTGACACGGAGCTGTCTCTTAACAGCAGAAATAAGTGGTGGTCTCTGGAACAAAGCACCAGTCAAGTTCTCCAAAGCTCTACCAAGGTCCTTCTCATCGTCAAGCGTCTCGTGCAATCTGACAATACAGACGTACTCCTTACCAGCACCCTGCTGGGACTTGACCAATCTAGTGGCTCTGTCTATACAAACAATTAAACAACCAGTAACCTTTGGATCCAAGGTACCAGAGTGACCGGTCTTCTCGCATCTAAGGATTCTCTTAATCCAAGCAACAACCTCATGGGACGATGGATTGGAAGGCTTGTCCAAGTTGATAACACCAGAGGAGATGTAGGACTTAAGGTCTCTCTTGAGTGGAGAGCAGCCTGTTGGGATTGGTGTGTAGTGGCCGCTTCTCACAAGAAGCTTGTCAAAGTTCTTAAGCAGTAATGGCCACTCAGAAGTGTCCTGAGATGGTTTAATGTTCTCCGGCTTGATAACGTGTTCGTCAGACATTGTGTGTGGTACCGGTGAGCCAAGCTTGTCTATTGTACAAGATGAGTTAGTTCCCTTTGCCTTTTCTCAGTCTGAAAAATTTTTGGTGCAGAGCGGCGCCAATAAAGGTTTCCCGGTATGGCCACCCAGATGCCTTAGGTAATCGCCCTTCTAGATATTACATAATATTTAGGCAGCAGGCGCAACATGTATATAGACATCAAGCTATTCACGCTCTCTACTCAGGTAAAAGGAATCTCATTATTGTTGGAATCCAAGCTGTGTGACAATCTTCACGGTGAGTGCCTTTTTCATAAACTGGTCCCGTGCAAGGTTCCTCGTATGTTTGATGAAGCTCGGCAATGGGATAAGCCCATGGTCATGAGCTTTGGTCAATGCGTAGATGGTATCGCCAATAGCCTGGTCTTCCGCAATGAGGTCGTAGAGCTGGTTGAATACAACAGTCTCTGCACATATGACCTCATCAGGGTTGATTTCCTTGAAATTGTTCGCCTTCTCGATAGTGTCTTGCGCCGATTGGATTGCTGTAGTCAGCGCTTGTTCATTCTCTGTGATCTGCTTGTTTACTCTATCAATCTCTCGGAATTCATACTCAAAAATCTTTTCGAACTGACCAAGAGCATACTTGATCTGGTTAATATTGCCACTGAACTTCCCAAGAGACTGTGAAATTTCGGACTCATAAATGTTTTGAAGCATAGACCGGACTCTCTCAGTGGAGCTCTCGCGCTCTCTGTCTGACATTGACCCATCAGCGGTGATCGTGTCTGATAGTTTATCCATGATGTTCGGTTGCTCAAAGATCGGTCTGTCATTAATCTGCGATTGTTCATTCATCTTGTTAAGAGTAGGTGACTGGACCATACGAGACCGAAAGTCTTCAGGCAACGGGGGAAGAGGTGGTGGGCTCGTAACTTCACTGTGTGGCGTGGACAGACGTTCTAGCTTTGGTGGGAGTGCTGGTGTTGGCGATAGTTTCATAGGCGATCCAGTGTTTGACTTAGGTGGAAGTGCAGGGACAGGAATATTTGTTGCTTCTGTTGTTGTTGCTGTAGCTGTTATTGTTCCTGTTGATTGTGGGTGTACACTTTGAACTGGGATGGCTGTGGATCTTGAAAGGTTCACAGGCTTTGCGAACACAGGCGGTTCCTTACTGAAAATAGCACTCAGCGCCATACATAGATCTCCAATATTAGAAGAGTGTTCACCAAGGCCCCATGATGATATATATGGCAGGTAACACCGTCCATTTGTATCGACATGGTTGCCTGGCTGCAGTAGCATCTTCTCCGTCGGCGCAACAAACGCTATAGGAGCAGCAAGAGGGTACTCGTGTGCGATCCACAGCTCGACCGGGATCTTGTATACTTTCTCCTGGATTGTCGCTGGAAGAGATCCGTACAAGTTAAGCAGCAACAACGATTGTCCGGTCTCCGATGTGTACACCCTTGTGCGAGGTTTGAGCGTAGGATACTTCTGTATCGTCACCGCCACGTCGTGGTATGTTACTCTAGGGTCCACGTATTCCTAATGAGCCTGTGTGTTAGTCACAGGCACTGTGGAACTGAATAAAAGGTGTTATAAAAGCTAGAAAGGCACCTGTGTTGGATATCGAATAAACTCACGGGTTGAAGGACCCTGAAAAGCCATTGTAATAGCTCTGTCGGCAGTTGCTGGGCCATGGTGATAAACCTCCACAAAGATAGGTCGCTTCTTTGAGGAACTAACCAACTGATCGAAATAGCTCAATGGGTTCCCAGTTATCCCTGGGCCGGTTACGAGCGCCAGTTCCGTTGTTCGCAGGTTTTCTTAACGACTTCCAAAGTATGTAGCCTGTTGGTTCATACCAGGCCATGACCCGAACCGCACCTCCAAGCTCTTCCACCATTCGCGAAAGCAGCACTTACAATTAAATCCCACGGTGGGTTTAGGGAGACTGTGGTAGTACACTTTGATTCCAGCACACTGACACGAATAGTAAAATGAGCGGGTAAGTGGGGCGGTTTGATTTGCTTTTTTGTCTTGAATGATTGGTCTTGTTTTGTAGTGCTCCCGTTTTGACATTACTATTTTGGTGTTGTCATTTTGGTGTTTTGGTTTGTGGTGTTGTGGATCTGAGAGTTCCACTTGCCATGGTGCTAGAGTAGTAGATATGAGAATGATACTGTCAGAGTGTGAAAACAGGAGAAGTCCACAATAAGACTTAAGGGGACCTGAAAACTGGAGAGCACTGGATGCACGCTTGAACTTTTACGTATCGCAGAGGATACACAGATGAAGAGAACATGAAAATGATACGGAATACTAACACGTTCTAGCTACACTGTTCTTATTGGATTGCTTGTGACGATCGTAGTCTCAGCTACCTTCTGGAAGTTTGCTCCTAAGGAGAACCAAACGTGAGTTTCCTACCCCCATTCGCTAGCATTGAGATTTCATATGTGGATAGTGAACCTGATCAGTACTAACACATTGACCCGTTTAGCGTCTGGAGAAGCACTGTCCTCTTGACCATGGGTATGGTATACCTCATGTGGGCTATCACGTATCTCGCACAGCTACATCCGCTAGTACAGCCTCGTCGTTCTGACCTCAGACCTGAGTTTGCCGAATAGACCTGAACCATAGAACCCACAGTTGGGAGTGAAAGGCTCTGCACGCATTTGCCGTAAAGAAGGGAAGGAGGTGAGACGTCTCCGACTGCATATTCTAATCACCTGCGCAAAAGTGCACCTTCTGGTGAGTGTCTTTGTTGAGGTGTATTTTGATTATATTTTTGCGAATGGCTGGATCTACAACCTCTGCAAAGAGCCGTTCCACTATAATGTTATATTTCATGCACTCTTATTAGTTGTTCTCGGTATTTTGTTTTGTTTGTTTTGCAATACATGGCTAAGATAGACGCATGTCTTGAACTATGCCCTCCACTTATATGTTGTCATAACTATTCGCATTCGCAGTAGGTTACTCTAATTCAATCAAACTTGGATGGAACTAAAACTCGTTCACAACCCTCGAATTAAAGATTGTTGAGCTTAATAAGCCATTTTTTTCTGTTAAACGAAGAATTCCAATTTGACCTTCAGTTTACTTCATCCCTCCTATGAGTGCGATGATGCCGTTACTGATGAAACAATATTTCCTCTTTTGAACTCTCTTGGCCAAATTGTGAGTTGGAGCTCAGAGCCGTATTCAAGAAAAAAAACCTTACCAAGAGCATTAACTTTATCATCCGAGCATATGTCCCTATATCGTTCAATCAAAATAATAGGGTGTTGAGCATTTGAAGCTGCAGAAGGCCAGAAGTCAGCAAAAGCAAGCTTAAAACTACTTGCGTTGTAGATGTTCTATTGATGACTTAAAATACAAACCAGCTTACACATCAGGGTTCCAGATTGGCTAATTGGCGTTGATGAAGTAAGAGAAACTTCAAAGATTACTGGTGTCTATAGTGTCCGTACTGCTATGCAACTAAAGCCTACACATTGACTTTAGGTCGATACTACATGAACTTGAATGACCACAGAATCAAGGCTTCTAAATAGATATATATGTAACGTTTCTTTTATCAATTGTGACGCTCTATGAAGCTGACAATAATCTTGTTGAGTTCTACGGCATTGTCAGCCTCGTTTGCCTTTTTCTCCGACTTGGAGATGAACTCCTCGGTGAACTCAGGATGAGTTCTCTTCAGTTTCCGCAGAAGGGCATTCATAAAATCTGGCGGGAACTCTGGATGGCCCTGGAAAGTTAGAATATGGTCCTTCTTGTAGAATCCCTGATGGGCCGTATCTTCTGAAGAGCCAATGGACTTGACACCATCAGGAAGCTCCATGACAATATCCTGATGGACTTCCTGGATACGGAAAGACACAGTGCCTAGCGGTGCAAGCAGAGCTTTGACGTCGTCATCGAGAGAGTTCACTTTAACATCATAGACTCCGTACTCCCATCCAGCAGGGTTTCTTCCAACTTTAGCACCAAGTGCCCTTCCTATAACCTGATGTCCAAAACAGATGCCAATAAGCGGGATCTCTGGGTGGGTCTTGGTCAGCCACTGTATGTACTCGGCGAGCTTGTTGATCCATGAGATGTCTGCAAAGGAATCAGATGCTGAACCAGTAATCCAGATGGCCTGAATGTTATTGACGAGTTCATCCTCACTGGGGTAAACTTCTTGAAGCGTATTGTAGACCTTTATTTCCCTACTTGTACCACCGATCTTGAGCGCACCAATCGAAAGTTCAGCCATACTAGGAAGCGCGGCGGGCTTGGACTTGTCAGAGAAGTCTGTCTCGAAGATCGCAATGTACTTATGTTTGGAGTCGATCAGCGAGTCTTTTGTCATTGTTGTTTCCTAGTACTCGTTTGTTCTGCGGGTCTCGAACTACCTCAGACTTTCTCTTTCTTATCGTTGTTTGCTTCTAGACTCTAAGGGGATATTCGAGTATCTACTAGACACGCCAATGCCTATCGTGTTTTTTCGCCGCTTATCTCTTTGGAAAATAAGCATGGCGTAAAGGTGTGTAGTCAAAGCAAGCTAACCAACTACCGCGCCACAGGAGTGCGTGGTGTTTAATTCATCATGAGAGTTACTCAGCTACTTGTTATTTATAGCGTCTTCTTATAAGTCATAATCTGTAAAATCCTACTTCCAAGTCGTACTCTATGACTGCTATTTTACTCCTAACTTAAGCCCTTCATAAAAACCGCTGTGCGAGCGCCGCAAGAACCCGGTTAGCAGCCCTGGACGAAAATCACGGTTGGTAGCCCTGAACAGATGTGTACTAACCAATGCCCTTTATCAAACGGTTTCGCGGTCTTTTTCGCGCTGCTCCGCTCCGCTCTCCACCGGGTTTGGTGATCGCAGTGCCATAAGCCATCCACGCACTGGGTGCGTTGTACATGAGGGAACCGACAGAGCAAGGCACTTTAAGCGGACAAAAAACAATTCATAACAAACACGCATATTAAAGTACTAACGAGGCCTGGCGGGCAAAAAACATAGATTCTTGCATTGAACGCCACTGCCATGGGACTTTCTTCTGCCGATAAGGAGAAGGTGAAACGTGTGATTCCGAAAGTGTCACAGAAAGTGCTTGATGCAACAGTCGCAAGGCTCTATATAGCCTACCCGGACTCCACTCAGTGGACTTACACTGGTCTTTCAGGCGCGGCCATCCTGGTGGACGATCTCGTGGGACACACGTTTTTCCTTAAACTTGTGGATATTCAAGGTAGTCATGGAGTTCTTTGGGACCAGGAGCTCAACATTAACTTCCAATACAACCAGGACCGGTCGTTCTTCCATAGTTTCGAGCTTGAAGAGTGCTTAGCCGGTTTACTCTTTGACGACACTGCTGATGCTGCACACTTCCACAAACGTGTCACCCAGAGAGAGAAACACGGGTCTAAGAAAACCGTTCAGAACAAAAATGCCATTGCAACGAAAAAGAAGATGCCTGAAGAGCCAATCGCCCCTGGTCCAAGAGGCGAGTCGTTTCTCCAGAACACACCAGCAGGAGACCAGCGAATCAGAAAGACAACACACATTCTATACTATGACGGCCTGCCACCGCCAGAGTGGAGGTCTCTCTACAGAGAATTGGCCAATGCTGGGATCACTGAGGACATGATTGCCGACAATAAGGAGTTCATCAAGGACTACATCAGACAACAGGGCGGACCCCTCGTTGGACTGGAGCCACCCGTTCCAAGAAAATACCAGAAGGGAACCTCTTTAAATAGAGAACCTTCGTTGTCAGGAGGTATCAGCTCGACTCCGTCGATTAGAAAGAAAGCACCTCCCCCACCACCACCTTCTTCCGATGGTGTTGGTTTTGCTGGCGCCTCTGCTTCGCCTTCCATTCCATCTTCTCATACAACCACCCCTGTTCCATCGCCATCTCGTGTTCCAACAAATACGTATACAAAGGCTCCATCTGTGCCTTCTAGCGTTGAGCCTTCTCCAGAATCAACCCCAAAACTCTCAACTACCCAGCCAGTTCACAGGCTGCCGCCCCCTTTGAACACCGAGCCTGTCCACAGAGTTCCACCGCCATTGACCAATAATGCGCCTCCACCATTGCTGCCACAGACTGCCCGTCCAACACCTCCTGCTCTACCTTCAGGTGCTCGTCCAACCCCTGCTCTTCCTACAGGTGCTCGTCCTACGCCTCCTCTCCCGTCTTCTTCTAGAGTTCTTCCCATGCCCCCACAGCGTGGTGCTGTCCCTCCGCCTCCTCCTTCTAGAGGCCCAGTTCCTCCACCACCTCCGTCTCGAACTGTCCAGGGATCATTGCAACCACAGCAGACTGGAAGAGGAGCTCCACCGCCAGCACCGCCTTCGAGAAAACCAGGAGCACCGCTACCTGTTCCTCCGCCTAGAAGAGGCGGCCAAGCACCTCCTCCTCCTCCATCGAGACAGCCAGTAGCTGCTCTTCCTCAACAGAATGCATATCCACAGGTTCCACCTCAACAACAGGTTAATCATCAGCCTGCACCACCAGCGTACCAACTATCCCCTCAATCTCAGCTTCCACAGTCGACTGCTGTTCCTGTAGCTCCTCCATTGCCTCAGGTAAGTACAGCTCCACCACCTACGACATTCCCTTCACAGGCGATTGCACCACCCCCAACATTACCACCAATGGGTAACGCTATTCCAATTGCCCCTCCCCCTCCTCCAATGGGCAACTCTGCTGCTCCTCCTCCTCCACCACCTCCTCCTCCTCCTTCAATGGGCAACTCCGCTGCTCCTCCACCTCCACTTCCGCCAATGGGTAGTACGGCTGCTGCTCCTCCTGCTCCTCCTGCTCCTCCTCCACCACAGATGGCAACAGGTACTCTACCGTCTGCTCCAGCAGCTTCAGGCGACACGGGTCGTGATGCGCTCCTTGCCTCCATTAGAGGCGCTGGAATTGGTGCGTTGAAGAAGACCGATAAGTCTGCGCTGGATAAACCCTCGGTGCTGCTCCAAGAGCAGAAAGGTGAACCTTCTTCTGCACCAAGTAGTGGATCCACACCTGGAGCTCAGGCAGGAACTGGATCTTTGGCTGATGCATTAGCTGCTGCACTGAACAGTAGAAAGGCCAAAGTTGGCCACAGCGATGATGAGAGTGATGGTGAGGACTGGTAAACAAAAGTTTCTCCCGTTATGTGTAATTTTACGAAGACCCTGTATTCTTTCATTTCAAACTATCTGTAGCATTGTATTAAAATCTCTATGCAATAAACTTTTCCTGCCAAAGGTCCAGCCACTTCGTTTTCTTGTCATCGCCTTTGTTCAACTTCCGAACGAGCAGGATCAATAGCTCGCTCTGCTTCTCGATATTAACCGCCTGGTTTTTAATCTCATAGATCCCACTATTCATGAAGAATGCAGCCACAATATCATCCACCTTCTCAACAAGAGTATACTGCTCCTTGTTGAATTCATCAATATCGGAACCCTTTGTATTGTTCGAAGTCGGGAGTGATTTACTCAGCGAGCTCATCAGAAGTTTCAGCAACTTAATCTTTTGGGACCACTTCTCTGCCAACTCCAACGTCTGGCCATCAATTTCTATTCCTTTCTCCTGCTGTTCAGCATGATCTTCCGGATCAGAAACGTCGTCCTCGCCCAACCCAAAGGGATCAAACTCATCTATAACCTGAGGATTTTCTATCCACTCTTGGAACTCATCCATCGCATCATCTATAAGACCAATGTTAAGTTTGATCATGTCCTTGAGCAACCCAAGCTTTCCGTTCTCCATCAATGCTTCAAGAGACTCGCAACTATCCCATACCTTACCAACGGATACCAATCTTCCATTGACGGTAGTTTCATTATCATGTTCCTCTTGTTCTTTTCTTTGTTCGTTAAAGTCAAGTAACTCAAGTTCGGACAAGAATGTCGAGAAACTGTGGATGACATCCTGAACTTTCGAGACCACTTCTTTTCTGAACAGTACAGACCACACACGATCGTCTGAAAACTGTGAAGTAACGCTGATGATAAGCAGCATCTTCTGCGACGTTTCTTTGATCTGTTCGAACGCAGCATTAATACTCACGGGTGGTCTGAACGCAATACCGATCTTCGTAGCATGAGCATACAGAAGTTTGGAAATCTTTATAAGCTCGACATCAGCTTGGTCAAGCTGCTGTGTATGAAGTTGTGAAAGTGTTGTATTGGAGAGTGTTGTAGAGTAAAGATCAAGCCCATCTCTGAAAGACTTGAGCAAGGCTCGCAGATCTTCCTCTGTATGTTTGGTATATTCAGCGTTTTCTGATGACATTTGCACTGTGTACTCTTATTGGAATCTCAGGATTGGGAACCCTAAAAATGGCGTAGAAAGTGACCTTGGGAGCCTGGTGATTGAGAGAGATAGCTGTTTCCTCATGGTCTTTACGCTAATTCTTTTTTTTTGACTTTTCCATTGCGCGATGAGCTTTGAACACGGCACAGAGAAAAGACCTAAAGAGAGAGACCGGATTCTCTCCTAATTTGGAATATGAAGTGGAAACTCCCCTTTGACTTTCTCTCATTTTACTGTAATTGAATTCTTGTTTATTCCACTATTCTATCTTAATTTTTTTGTATATCATTGTGTTATCTATGTGTCTTTGACAGATCAGCACACCCAGACACCACCCGGACATCTCACTTTGAGTCCCCTAGAACGTTTTCTGTTATTAAAGGTTTAATACTAATCCACACAATATATCGGAACATTCGGGATACTACCTACTTGTGCTCTTGAAAGAAAGTTTTGGAGGAAATTTATGAGGATCCAAAGTCAATGAGTGAAAAAAATTATTACCCAAAGATTATTTTGAGGTTACAACCAAGAACATTCTTATAGTTGTCTATAGTATAGGATCAAATGCTACGGTAGAATTTGGTGCGAAGAAAAGTTCCCAGTTCTTGGTTTATTTTCAATAATAATGTATTATCAATAACAATAAGAATTATGTAAAACATAGAAGTACCATCTTTTTTTGCGTATATCGTTGCGCACTATATCTAATTTATTTTGCTTAACAAATATTGACTTTCCATACTATAAACCATACCTAGAGAGAATTATACGAAAAATATAGAGTTAATTATTACGAGTTTTCTTTTATTTTCGAACATTTCTAACCCATTGAATCGACAAGTAGTAACGGCGCAATAGTAGCCTGATATGCTGGTCCTGCGGGCACAATATATATCTATAGAATACCTCAGAGTAATCTTTGTCATGCTCTTCACCCAGCGCTCTGAGTTTGAATACGTAAGCTCCTAGTACCTACCTGTATTTATATCTAGATGCTCACAAGCAAATATCTCATAGCCATTATATACATGAATGAAAAACACAAATTCCTCGTTTTCCACCTACACTTCCCACTAATTTCAATAATAAGTATTGGTAATTACAATGAAACACCCACACACCCAAGATGGCGTGCGTCTGGGTACTATCTGCTATTTAATTCATGTGCCAATAAAAACGACACGTTGAAAAATCGCGCCGCTGAAAGATGGCCTCGGAGACCTAATAACGATCCTTTCGTGGTGATTTCCGACTACAACGAGTTGAGAAGTCCTACCAAAGAGTACACTGTGTGGATTACCTTCCGTACTTTCTAGAGCTTTGGTTACTGTAGTCTAGTTTCTCCTTCCCATTGTCTGTTTCCTTACTACACACAGATCGAGGTAGATCAAATACATTCTCACAAATCACCCAAGTTCATCTAGCCTTACAATGAGTCAACAGGTTGAGACAAACCAGCTTGCCATTAACGTCGCTTACTTCCTCCGCAAGAATGCTATCCTCAAGGAGCGCTCGGGGTCGCTCAATGGAAGCACGATTGACTTCTTCAGAATGAAGAGGGCCGTTCGTGCAGTGCGGTCTGACGATTACAAAAAGCAGGCTGCGAACCCAAAGAACAAGCTGCCTGCAATCAAGTCTGATATGGAAGCTAGACGGTTGATTGCGCTGCTGATTAATTCTAGACTTGTTGTGCGTGGAGAAAAGCTTCACACTAAGGATGCCAGAGAGAAGAACCTTGTACCTAAGAAGGGCTGTCCATGTTTCCTTCCTATGCAAGAAGCCGAACTCAAGGATAACGAGTACTATATTTGGATGTATCAAAAGAAGTCTCCGTGGGAGTCAGTGATGTCAATTGCGCTTCTTATTGGTGTTTTGACACTGATCTGTTTCCCATTGTGGCCACAGTTCATGAGAAAGGGCGTGTGGTATTTGTCCGTTCTTATGCTAGGTCTCCTTGCGCTTCTCTTTGTCATTGCCATCATCCGACTCATCCTCTTTATTATCACATACTTCCTTGTTCCTCCTGGTATATGGATATTCCCTAACTTGTTTGAAGACGTTGGCTTCTTCGATAGTTTCAAGCCATTCTACGCGTGGAACTTGCCAAAGCAGAAGAAGTCCAAGAAGAATTCAGCTTCTGCTGCACAGGGAACCATCGAACCACCAGCAAAACCATCTGCAGCTTCGACAGGGACTGCTCCCTCTTCTGGTACAACAACAAAGCGCAGGGTCGTTTTGGAGGAGGTCGATGAATGAGGTAATAATGGAGCATTTAAGCATCCCGAGTCTGAGGAATTTGCCATTTCTCAAGTCATTGCTTATAATAATGAACAAAAGATCCCCATAAAGCTTTATGCATAAAGTGTAGTTTCATCCTCCATGGTTCCGATTTTAGAAGTGATTGCCCAATCAGGCCGCTTGGGCCTCTTTTCCGCGACCACTTTGTTCTGGTCTTCTTCATCTTCGAGAACACTATTGCTGGGTTCGCACGGAATTAAAACCAATTCCAATTCACGACCACTGGATGAGGTCTCTATGGAGCTTAAGGCCTGCCTTTCATGGCAGTATACTTCTCAGACACGTACGCTCGATTCGGCAGTGGCATCAGAATTTGCAAGTCGACCAGAATGCGCTGAGCCAAGAACTTGAAGAGCCGATTTTGGCTCATCTCCAGAAGCGTGGGCTTGTAGCACAGGCTACTACCGAGGACTTGGAGGGACTAATACAGAAGACGAAGATAGGCCTATATTGTGGTGCTGATCCCACGGCTAACTCGCTGCATTTGGGGAACTTGCTGCCGTTACTGGTACTTCTACACTTCAATATCCGTGGACATAATGTGACTGGTTTAGCTGGTGGTGCCACTGGTGCTGTAGGTGATCCTTCAGGAAGAACAACTGAAAGGTCTGCTATGGAAGAACAGACAAGATTAGACAATGTCACAAAAATCAGAAAACAGATGGAAGGATTCTTTGCAACGGGTGTGAGATACGTAAAATCCATCAGTGTACAGAAGATCATCCAGGAAGGTGAGATCCATTCGAAGAACAATCTGGAGTGGTGGAAGGACATGTCACTTTTAGGATTCTTATCCACTTATGGAAAACATATTAGAGTATCCCAAATGCTTGCACGAGACAGTGTGAAGGGAAGATTGGAATCGGAGAACGGTATTGGTTTCAACGAGTTTACCTATCAAATCCTTCAGGCCTATGATTTTTGGTACTTGTTCCGTAACCACAATGTGAGCATACAAGTCGGTGGCAATGACCAATGGGGTAATATTACTGCAGGTGTTGATTTAATCTCAAGGCTTAAAGGGTTGTTGAAGCAGGATGGGACGAAGGAGGCACAGAGGATTTCCGCGAGAACACCATTCGGACTCACCGTACCTCTTCTTACAACTGCCTCGGGTGAGAAGTTCGGCAAGAGCGCTGGTAACGCTGTTTTCATTGATTCTGAGATTACACCTGCGTTTGATCTCTACCAATACTTTATCAAAACTCCTGACAGCGAAGTTGAGAAGCTCCTGAAGATCTTCACTTTCCTCCCTCTTTCACAAATCTCGGAGATCATGACGCTACATAACGAAGACCCAACTTATCGCAATGCTCAACGTATCCTTGCCAACGAGGCAACTGATCTCATCCATGGTGTTGGTTCTGGAAAGCATGCTGCGGTTGTTTCCTCCATTCTCTACCCTTTGCCAGACCAGCCATACCCTGACATCTCATCTGACATGCTTATATACTCTTTCAACCAAGCAAATATCCTCAAGAAGCCTGCGAGTGAGAAACTCTTGGATCAGCCATACAGTTCGATTGTTGCAGAGCTTCACGGTTGCTCTAAGAACGAGGCAAAGAAACTGGTTGCTAACGGCGCAGTATACATAGGATATGACAGATTAAGAGTGGATCCTACAGATTCTCTTCTCTTATCGCGTGACCAGCTCATTGGCCAGCGTTTGCTTCTTCTGAGAGTTGGGAAAGGAAAATACTACGTTGCAGACGTTGTTTAAAAAGGATATATCTGCTTAAAACATGTGAATAGCTTTCGTTAAAAACCGTAATTCGTTCTCATAATGGCTTACTCAGTAGCCGGAGCGCGATTGTCGTAGTAATATCGAGCGAGACCCTCACCCCATATTAATCTCTCCCAATTGATCACCATAGTGCCGTTTTCATATACGTGGTGCTTCCAAAGCAATGCCAGAATCGAATTCTATTGACCCAAAAGAAGTAGCACAAAAACTTGCATCTCAATTTAAAGATGCATGCGTTGCACACCAACACCGGCTTCTTCATATGGCTGATCCAAAGACAATGAACCTCCTTATAAGTGACACACCCCTTCTACGGTCCACAATTCACCTGAAATCACAACTACAGATATGCGAGAAACCAGACTACAAAAATGCGGTGCTGGATGTTCTTGACTTTGAAACGATCTACTCGGGTGTTGACAAACGTCAAGCCGAACAAGATGCGCTTGTAAAGAATGGGAAACTTGAAGGCGAGGAGCATGGCCACACGGAATTCATTGTTTTGGAATTGCTCAAATGGTATAAACATTCCTTCTTCAAGTGGGTAAATACCCCAGAGCTTGAGGGTAAGTCTGGAGGCCGAATCATTGGCAGAGCGCAGCCCACCATGGAAGAAAGGGCTGGTGGTGCGGGCGTTGTCGAGGTGTACCAGTACGACGATGGTACACACTACAGATTTCCAAGATACAATGACCCTAAGAAGCTGCTACAGTGGAGACAGGGAAGATGTGGCGAATGGAACATGTGCTTTTACCAGATACTGAGAGCAATGGATATAGACACGAGATATATCTGGAACGCCGAGGATCACGTTTGGTGCGAGTTTTACTCTACGAAACTGGGAAGATGGATTCATTTGGATAGTTGTGAAGAGGCATTCGACAATCCAGGACTTTACTGTAAAGGCTGGGGTAAAAAAATGAGCTATTGCATTGGCATAGGGTTGAATGGTATTGTGGACGTGAGCAGAAGGTATATTGTGGAACAAGATAAACAGCTTCCTAGAACACAGATCGAAGAATCCAAGCTGAACAAGGCCATGAAATGGATTACTTCCACAAAACGACAGACCAAGACTCCAGATGAGTTGATGGTGCTGTTAACATGTGATTATTTTGAAGATTTGGAACTGAGTGGCAATTTGAGTAAGAAGGAAAGCCCGACTTGTCCAGCTCTTCCAAGACAAACTGGCGCAGGCGATTGGACGAAAGCTAGAGGGGAAGATGGAAATTGATATTTATAATTAAAAAAGGTAATTAGACCTTCTATGTTCTATTTTCGAACACTTCAGAGGCTTTAGAAGTGCAGTTTGTAATCGTAGACAGACTTCCAAGGTTTATAGTCAGTCATAGGTCTTTTCCCCTCATCCACGGTCTCAGAGATTTTCTTGAAGAAATCAACAATACGATTAACAGCCCAGTTCTGGCCATCACTTTGCATATATGCCAGATGACCACCTAGATCAGTCTTAACAAGAACAACGTAAGGATTAGCTGCTGCCTCAGCAGTTGGAATAGACTGGACCCCAACAATAGGGTCATCAGTAGAGTTGATGATCAGTAGTGGTCCTTGTACTCTTAGAAGTCTATTAACCGAAGAAGCAGCCCTATAGTATTGGAAGGCAGTTTGGAAGCCATGAAGAGGGGCAGTGAACAAGGCATCAAACTCCGCAGTATTGTGGTAGTTTTGCTCATTGATATTTTCCTCTGTAAAGAAGTCACTCTGCATCAATACCTTACGGTTGGATTTGATGAGTCTCGTCAGAGTACCAGCAATGCTTTCACAAAAGAGGTGTTTACTGATGAAGTTGTTGCTGATGTGGTACGCCGAATCCACCATATCCCAAGGGTTAGATAAACAGGCTGAAGCGACGAATGGCACGTTGGATCCCTCTTCACCAAGGTAGTTAGCCAGAATTGTTGCTCCAAAGGACGTTCCCACAGCGTAGAGAGGTCTGCCTGGGTACTCCTTCTGCAACACCTTAACAAAATGGCGCAGATCGTCGGTCTGTAAACCAGTAAAGAGCTCAGGGGTATTAAGCTTAGTTCTAGCACAACCTCTAGAATTAAGCACAACAACGTCGAAATTAGACTTGTAGAGAGCATCTGCCATCATTCGGACATATGGTTCATGAGACCCACCAGCGAGACCGTGGTTCAATACAACAAGGGGCTTTGCTGGTTTAGAACCCGTCAATACAGACAACTCAGCAGGCGACAGGTACCGAGTGCGTGGATGGAGCTTTGGCCAGTCTTCACCTGGTAAGTTCTGGGTAACAAGTTCATTCCACTGCTCATTGGACTGCGGTGGTGGTACGACATAGTCTGCCGAGACGACACCACCATCCAAGAGATCAATGAGACGTCTTCCATAGTAGACCTGGAACACCTTAGAAAAGTTACCACCATATATGTACATGGTTTGTAAAGCTCCATGGAAGAGCGATGGGGCGAGGTAGAAACGGGATTTCTCCTTAAGACCATCAATATCCTCAACAAGCTGGTGAAGCGGGATCACGGAGGTGCCGGACCCGTCGTCCTCCTTAAGAGGCAGCTGCACAGTCTGTTTTGCATGTGTCTTGGTAACCGTACCTCTAAAACCAACCATTGTATTCTCCGAGTAGAAGAAGTGCTATGTGTTTCTTCTTGGTGGACTATGGAGACTGCCGACCCTTCCTCCAGGTTCTTCGGCCAGTTTCCGCGGCTCCTAGCGGGTTCATAACCTCTTTGAGAAGGGTGCCATGTTGCCCCTCACAACATGGCTAATAATTACTGCCATTAATGGATTGGTGAAAATGTCGATGAAGCACAAGCAGCTTCTCTATGATTTACTCTTTTGCGATTATTTTCGTTTTTTTGTGATGAGGTATAATGTATGTTTATGCTATGTGATTGAAGAAACAAACTAGAAGTTGTGAAGGTTGCTTTGTAAAACCAGAAGATCAGATTAGAGCTTAGGGTGAGGCTCAACTACAGTAATTTGGATCCGTGTCTGTGGTTGCATGATCCAGAAGAATCAAAAAAAGGATTCTTAACTTAGTTTGATCTAGCATAACCAATGACATTTAGAGAGTAGTGTATTTTAGATTTCTAATGGATGATAGTGGTTGCTCGAAGAATTGTGGTTTAATCGCCAGAGGCCCAAAACCGTTTGTCGTAAGCCAGGATTGTAGGCTAAGCATAACAATCATATGGAGTTTGCTATCCCAAACACTGCTTATTCAGAAGAATTTTTAGTCCTTTGTACGACGGGACGACTGTAAAGTTGAGATTGTGTTCTTGTTAAAGGTTTCGCAGTGCCAATGGCTCAGATATAGTACTTCAGCTTGGAATCGACTGTTGTGCGTGTACATGTAATCAAAAAGTCTAAATCTCAAAGGTACTTATTTATGACGGGACTACTATCGTTTAAAATTGCACCATTAATTTGAATTTTGGAGGGATTTATACCCGATCGATGTCTCCACGGTCTGCTCTGGCCATTCACACATCTTTCCCAATCAAAAAGTTCAGTCATAATAGTTCTGGCTCCATTAAAACAACAACAACAACAACAACAGTAATAACTTCACCAATTCTTACTTTACTACTTTCTTCACCTGCTCTACCGAATATCATTTTCAGACCTTAATATACTTCTTTCTCGAAGCAATCGCTATCTTGCGGTGAGCATGGTGATAGCATAGCTTACAGAAAATTGATAAGGCCACAGGCTTAGGCATGGCGAAGAGGCATGAAAACGAACACAGAGAAGTATATGTCTTTTACATTGTTCACAACGGACCGACCATACACTAGGGCAACGCCAGTTCTAATGCTGGCAATACATAAGACAGCTCTTCGAATACATCTACGGAGTTTTCATACTTCAAGCTCACTTTTTAGCGCACATGCTCCGGGAAAGAGAACTACTCTCAGTGACATCTTCTCACTTTATACCCATGGAACAAAGATCTCCATGGTTACGGCACACGACTACATCACAGGAAAGCATGCGAATGATGCTGGAGCGGATATTGTTCTTGTTGGAGACTCTCTTGCAATGGTAGCCTTGGGCTTTGAAGATACAAATGAACTTGAGTTTGATGAATTCTTATTTCACTGCCGAGCCGTGGCTAGAGGAACACCAGAGAGTTTCATCGTAGCAGATCTTCCTTTTGGAAGTTATGAATCGAGCATTTCGAAAGCAGTTGAATCAGCTATAAAGCTTCTTGGAAAAGGTAGAGTGAACGCGGTGAAACTCGAAGGCGGGGTGGAGATTGCACCAACTATTAGAGAACTCACCAAGATTGGTATCCCCGTTATGGCACACGTTGGGCTCACCCCGCAAAGGATGCATTCATTGAGTGGGTTTAAAGTTCAGGGCAAATCGGTAGAAGGGGCCAAGAAAATTCTAGAAGACGCCCTTGCAGTACAGGCCGCTGGTGCATTTTCTACGGTGCTGGAAGCAGTTCCGGAGAAACTAGGATCATACATCACGGGCAAGTTGAAGATCCCAACTATTGGCATCGGTGCTGGAGGAGGAACAAGCGGTCAGGTTCTTGTCCAGGCTGATCTGCTGGGAATGCTTGATGGTCCTGTTCCGAGATTTGTGAAAAAATATGCTGATGGCTACAACACAAATGTCAATGCCATCAAGGAGTACATTGAGGAAGTTAAGGATCTTAAGTTTCCAGAGACTTCAAAACATACTTACAAGATTAAGGATTCCATCTTTGAGGAGTTTGTTAGCTCAATGGATTCATAAATGTATATATTTTCGAATAGGTGATTAAATAGTATGCATAACTAAAAAATGTCTATATGAGGATTTTGGAACAGTGCCACTCGCTTTTGTCAACTTTGATTCACTCTATGGCAACGCTCCGACCCTCTCTAATCAGCGTATGATTCCCTGCGGATTTATCATTGCTCAAATCAAATACCAATGTCTTTCCAAATTGTGGCGTGAATATATCATGCACTTTATTCAAATTTCTTGCTAGCTCTTCCAACTTCTTCTTTGGCTCAAGGAAATGCTCACTACTTAAGATGAATGTGCCCCAGTGGACGCCAAGAACCTTTTGGGCATTCAAATCGTTCATGATTTTGACGCATTCCTCTGGATTTATGTGCCTAGGTTTCTGGTGCCATTGAGGACAATACTGGCCACAAGGCAACATGGCCAATTTCGTACCTTCACCAAATTTTTCTGAGATCTTCGAGAATAAATCATGAACATAGCCAGTATCACCAGCATGGAAGAATATTGGCTTGCCATTCTTCAACACCAAGAACGAACACCATAACGTGCTATTGGAGTCCCATAGCTGCCGACCAGACCAGTGCATAGCAGGAGTACATGCCACTTCATAGGAATTGTGCGGATCCTCTGGCACGGAAATTGAAACTTTCTCCCACCAATCCAATTCAATAGTATTAAATATGCCCCTTCTTGCCAAAAGTTTTCTTAGTCCCAACGGAACAACCCAGATAGTCTCATTTTTGAGCTCGTCTACAGCGTCAAGGTCCAAATGATCAGGATGGTTGTGTGATACAAGAACAAAGTGCGGTTTTGGAAGCTCCTTTAACTCACAGGGACTTGGTGTGATTCTCTTAGGGCCCAAGTAGGGGTTGACTAAATAATCTGCAAATAATGGGTCAGTTAAGATATTCACACCACTAATCTGGACAAACGCACAGCTTTGACCGAGCCATGTAAAAGTCATCCGGTCTTTTATATTAGGTAGTCCGTCTCCAACAAAGCTCTTTGTCTTATGTAGAAGTGAAGTAGCTTCTAATAGTTCGAAGTCCGGCTTGAAGAGTGGCAAAAGCGCACGAAGTTTTGACTTCTCGGGAAGCCCACCTCTGCTCTTACCTTCCCATAACTCCAAGAGTCTTGTCAGGAAAAACTCAAATAAGGTCTGTGCTCTATACTCCTCAAACGGATTCTCAAATCTTCCAGAAATCGTCAATGAGCTGTACTTGCTAGTGCAACAACCTTCATCGTGACTATCCTCATGCTGAATTGTGAATCGCTCCCGTCTTAGCTTCTCCAGACTCGCACGTTTCGTGATCTCAGTATTCGTAGAAATCGAAACGTACAGGGCATATGATGAGTAGGATAGAAGAGCACCAAGACCGACCTTGGACTTGATGCCTAAAGAACCGAACATAGCGACCCAAGAGATATTAAAGAAAGGACTCGGTGATGGTGGGAGCCCCAAGCTCTTTTCAAGATCGCGCGAACTCAACAGCTTTGTGACACAAACCCGAGGAATGGCTGTTGACAATTTCAATTCATTTGGATATGGTGACCCGATCCGTTTCATACAGCTAGATTTAGTCTACGCCTATGACTACAGTATAATTATCTAAACAATTTGTTTATTTTGGGGCCAGTGGAATGCAAACCACGGACGATGACGAGCGAGTGAATGTAGGGACATGATAAAGCATATGACTAGGCAGAGAAAAGAAGCCAGTAGGCAGGAAAAAAATATAAAAATAATGGAAAACTCATAACAAAGGTTAGTAGATGTGCATCATGAAACAGTGTTAAAATGGTAAAACACCAAGACAAGTGTAGAAATACAAAAGGTGAAGGAAATGTGCAATAAACAAAACATGAAGAGATCAGCTGTTTGTGTACAAAGGAAGCAAGCCTAGCCGTAAAGTCATGAAAGAACATAATGAGAGTTACAAGGAAAAAAAATAGAACCAAGGCAATGGTACAAGTTAGTATGGGCATACAAATCAAATCGTTCACACCTGAGCAGCCCCGCCTCTATGCAAAGCCGGAGTTTTCAACTTCTGATTTAACTCCTTAATATCTTCTTGGTCCTGCTTTGTCTTCTCTGCTCTGTGCTCTTCAATCCGGCTTGTTATGTACTCCGACATTTCGCTCTCTGAAATGATAGAGCTCAACCATGGATGCTGAAGCAGTTTGGTGTAGTTAGGTCTGCGCTCGGGGATCTTGTCCAAACAATGACTGACAAAGTCATGGGCTTCAGGACTGAAGCCGTCTGGAAGCTTTGGCAATTCTCCATCAACAATTGCACTAAGCTGTGAGAATATGTTATCGTATGTCTCTGGAGGGTAAGGGTATGATCCTTTTGCTGTCTCAAGTAATGTGAGGCCAAGAGACCAGATATCGGACTGAACAGTGTAGGTTACATCATCCGGAGTCAACGACTTAATACGTTCTGGGGCCATATACGATTGACAACCAATGTTGGTCTTAGCCAGTGATGCTACCAGATTACCCGAAACACCAAAATCACAGAGTTTCACCTTACCAGAAGTATTAACAAGGATGTTTGTAGGTTTAACATCACGATGAATCACGTTATGAGTATCCTTTAACTCTTTCAATCCACGAACGACACTATCAGTGATAAACCTCAAGTGGAGCTCATCAACACCATTTCCATAGATTTTGTCCAAGGAGCCACCGTCCATGTACTCGATACACATGTAGACCGCACCTTCAACAAAGAAAGCACCGTAAAAGTCAACAATGTATGGAGAATTACACTTATGCAATACTTCCAACTCCATTAGGATCTGTCGAAACTTTGCATCGTCTAATTCCAAGCGAACTTCCTTCATAGCCATGACAATGCCAGTTGGTTTGTGTAAAACTTTGCTGACGGTACCGTAGTTACCTCTACCCAATTCTTCCAAGAACTCTAGTTCATCGGCAGAAATGCTAAATCTGGTACCATTGAAGTTGATACCTTTGGAATCAAGCGATAATTTTCCGGCAAAATTGAGAGAACCGGACTTGATGTCGATATACTTGGAGTAGTTTGCGAACAGACCTTTCAATTGCATTCCCTGTTGTGGTGGTAACTTGCCCTTTTTGTCAATGAAATCTGAGACTGAGGACTTTAACTGTTCTTGAGAACCAGAGTGTGAGTTTTCATGAGACAACTGAGATGGTGATTGTGATTGTTGCCGTTGAACTTGCTGAGCGTTCATGGATGGTAAGCCGCCAGGAAGTTTCATCCCGCGACGCATGGACAAGGATTGCTTTGATTTTGGGAGGCGAGCTGCCACTTGTGGGCTAACCTGTGAATTGATAGGAAGAGAAGGAGCAGGTCTTACTGGATTGAGTCTACACGAGGTGTATGGAACACATTGAGGCGCTACCTGTGGAGAAGGAGTAGGGGAAGTATCTTGAGATGATGATGATGATGGCGAAACGGAGTCAGAGAAGCTCGGGGTACCAGATGCAGAGGGGCCTTGGATCGGAGGCAATGGAGGCAAGGGTTTGTTCTTCCTTATTTGCTGGGATTTCCTGCGCTGCAGCTCGTGGATCTGTTGCTGTTGAGCTTCAATTTGCTGAGCCTGAGCTTCTGGCACCATTGAGGGGCCAAAGGAGCACGACACTGAACTACCTTTTGGCTGAGCAGATGATTTTGAAGAAGAGAAGTTGAGAAAAGAAGAAGCATCGCGGTCGTTCTTCGGAGAACTATTCTTGGATTGGCGTTGTTCTTGGAACGCAAGCAAACGGGCTTGTATATCTGCGTTGATGTTCTGCGTGTAAGAAGAGGCCGAGCCGCCGCCTGGTGACCGCAGCGGCTCGTCCATCGTGAGCTGCTGAAGCTCACGATGCGGAGAGCCTGGGACCTCTTCGGGCATGTGGAAAGGAAGCGTATCTAAAGGAATGGATGCTTTGGAACGGCTGCTGGTGGTAACGAAGAACAGCGCTTAAGTGTTGCTCTGTTGATTGTTAGCGCCTGGTGAGGCGGACGGTGTTTCCTCTCTCTTTTCTAGATTCGCAGGTCGTGATCGCGGCAATTCCGGGGGTTCGGAAGTGGAAGCTGTCAATGTTGACGTTTCCGGGGCAGCCTGGTTTGATTTAAGTGGTGAATTGTGGAAGAAAAATAGGGAGAATGGTTGAGTATTGGTAAGAGGAGCTGGTGGAGTTGCTGTTGGTAGTAGTAGTGGTGGTGTTTGTATGTTCAGGTGTTTTTTGTAAGCGGTGGAAGAAGTGGTGGGAGTGGTGGTAGGTAACAGAGGTGGCACTAGTAGAAGTCGTATAGGGCCAGGCACGAGGACTAACAGAACTCCTCTAAGCCGAATGGCACGGGTTTATAGGTCTTCTCGATGCGTTGAGATGCGCTATTTATTAACGAGTCCCCTACCGATGACCTTTTGGCCATCTATTCCTGGCAATGCCAGGGTGGTTCCCCGTACAAGGCAGGAAGATCGCCCACTTGGACATACATGCGTTTCTCTATTGAGGTACAGACACACCACACACACGCACAGTAGGATCCAAAACCCCCTTACCTGGGCAGTTCTGCAGTACGACACTCCGGTACGAATGAGTGTCCGGGCCGTTATCTGTTTGTGGGATATCCATAGAAACCGGGGGAGGGCGAATACACTTCCCTGTTGCCTGCTAGGAACCCAGGGAACAGCATGTATTCTACTAAATGCCACCAGAATTAGAGTACCATAATACTACTGTACTCTACTTCCTTGCTACCGGGCTACCGTTCTGAGTTACTGTGCTGTTGGGCTACTGTACTGGGCTACTGTAATACCGTACTACCGTACCACACGTATCACCGTACCACCGTACCACCGTACTGTCGTACTACCGTACTGTGCCGTGCTGGTAACTCGGCTACCGACTACCGTGCTTAGTGCCGTGCCCTAGTCCATACAAGTTCAAAAATAAAACTATCGTAGTTTTGTGGTTATAAGAGATAAACCAGCAATCGTATTACACTGCCAGAGGAAATGAGAAATCGGAAATGGGAAATGGGAAATGGAAAGAGAAACACTCTTTACAACCCCCTCTCTCCTCCGTGAAAAGCGGCACTGAAGAGGAACCCCCGTTAAATGCCATGCGAATTAATCCATCCACTTTTTACAAGCATCTACAAACGTATGAGTATACCCTCTAAGAGCTTTGCCCCATCCATGCACACCGCATCCCAAGTCATACGCAAGTATTGCGTCCCGTACGCACCCACACGCTCCTCCTATCTACTGGATGTGTTGACCTTGGTACTGGTCGCATTACAGGCTTTTCTTTTTTAGGCAACCATGCATTACTTGACTATTTTTTGATTTTTATTTAGTGCTATCTTGGTGGGCGGTGGTGGGTTCTAGTCGTACTGAAAGGTGCTGGACCATGCTAGTTGCTGTTGTATTAGATACTGGACATCCTTGGAGCCGAGCCTCGTAAAGAGAATCCCCAAAACAGGTGCCGACAAAGCAATTACAATGTGAAGAGTCTAATTAAGCATTCCCCCAAACTCACTTGTTTTGTCCCCTCTACCGACTCTCCGTCCTGCCCCTGCCTTTACATGTTTCTCTGTACAGTTTAGTTTGGACCCTCAGGGGCCATCTGTTGATTTCGGCAGTCCGAATAAAATAACCGGTGTTCACAGTTGTCCAACCGGAACAATGCAACCAGGGGAGCTATCTATAGAACATGCTCAGATGATTGGCTAGCACGACAAGCTCTACGGATCACCACAGTTACACACATTGGAACACGTCGACAGACAGACACCCAGACACTTCCAGCGCGTTACGCAATCCGAAATGCTTTGCACTACAGTCGCTTACCTGTTTCGTTCTGCGGGATCTCTAAAACTGCCTACAGAATAGTTGTCCATGATGATGGGGTGATTCCGGTGGTTTAGGGGGAAGGGTTCACAACGCATAGCATACATACATCACAAAATGCTACACAATAGAACAAACCGGACCATGGCACAAGCAGGGAAAAGAAGCCTCTATGATCCAACAAGCCTCAACTTCACGAACAGAGCCGTGCGTATGCTGTCGGCACAGTGACATCAACCGTTGGCTATTCCCCCTCTCCATATTATATAGTGGTGTTCTAATTGTTCTTCTATGTTTGGTCCGCAGAGTCCACGTCGTGCGTCAACACCCGTTCGCTTACCGCAAGTGCTATAAATAGTTGTTATAAATAGTGAAAGTACTAGAGGAATCAAGCATGCAGGTTAGGAAACACACATATCAAAAGAAGTCTACGTGCGAGTTGGCCGCCGGACTCAATAGCGGTCATCGCCCATCCTGTGACCACCATCGATTTAGCGGTGTTGTCCTCTATTTTACGTAAGATCCACTACGAGGCGCGCCGGTCTGGGTTGGCCCCTGGAAACGGCGGGGGGGGGGGCGTAGCGGTCGTAGAGAGCCCGCTTGCGAGGGATTTGATCCGAGGGTGGAGATTACGGATTACGCAAGCCATTACATAAGCACAATTACAGGAACATGATTATATAAGTGATTATGTCACACTGCTTATATAATATTTTATATAAGCAGTGTGGTGGTGACCCGGACCGCGTACCGCGTTCTCTCTGCGTTCTCCTTGTACTTGCTGTTTTCTTTGTAGCTTCAAGGTGAACCCACCCGTGTTCGCTCCTCTTTGTTTCAGTCTTCCGTCTGTGTACACTTTCACGTTTAATAGTGGTGGTTCATTTCTGTGCTTCATCTCTTGAATTCTCGTCTTTTGCACCCTCTATATAAAGACACCGACACATTCAGTACAATGGCTCCTACAACACTCGAGATCAAGACATCAGCGTTAACGCGTCTGCTCAAAGAAGAGAAATTCTACCAACAGGAACTGAAAGACCAGGAGGCACACATCTCCGACATGAAGTCTAAGGGTGCTGACCAATACGAACTGAAGAAACAGTTGGAGGTGCTTGGTGATACCAACAGAGTCATTCCGGAGCTTAAGAAGGAGATCTCAGAGATGACAGAGTCTTTAGAGGCGTACCTGAACACCTATGAGGGCTCGGAGGATACCTCTGCCGCGAAAGACAAATTGAAACTGGCCTTAGAGTTCTTGTCAGTTGCATAGGTGGCTTTTCCCCTTTTTGTACAGAAAAAAAATATGATGGATCGCTGTTTACAGGGTCTTTTCATACCGAAATAAATGGAAAAAGCATAGCTTCAAAATCTGTAACAAAGTCTTTGTATTTAATGGTTTCACTTCCGTATTGTAGTGTGTGTAGCCTCCCATTCATTCAATGCAGACTCCCACTCGTCTTCTACATTAAATGCCTTTTCCATATTCTCTGCTTCCTTAATGAGCTCCGTGCGTTTCTTGTCTTCCTCATCGTCATACTTCTTTTTATTATCAATCCATCTATCCTGAAGATCAACTTCAACGTATCCACCCTGTCTCGTGGCCTCCGCCCACACAGTGTCGCCACCAACTTCTGTCGTTCCAAACATGTACCCATTCGCTTTGTCCACAACGGTGAGGAGGTTGATCATGGTCTGCTTATCTTCAACAGCAAGAACTTCAAACGAGACCAAATTGTATTCTTCTACAAGTTCAGCAATCATTTCGGTGAGTCTTGAATACCGTTTACCCAGGACAGAATTGGATTCCTTCTCTATATATGGGGTCAAGTACGACAAGTCTTGCACATCGGTGTAGTAGTCCAGCTTAAAGGGTAGAGCTCCATAATTGGACACGTTATCGATCTTGCTCAGAACATTCACATGGGGAAGATCTAACTGGAGCATGGAACGTAGAGCAAGAAGCAATACCGAAACATATTGTGATGGAGATGTGATGTAGAAGGAATCAATCAGATTCACGACACAGAGCCGCAGATCCACCTTTTTCTCCAGAAGTTTGAATATTCGGTGCAATGACGAGTGATGGGTAAAGAGTTCAACCTGGCCTGGACAATCAAACACAATATAGGTGTCCTTTGCGATTCTGGAGATCTTGGTGATGAGCTCATCGACAGAATCATCCAGCGACTCCAGGGCAAACATAAGCCCACCGTTAGGGCCTAGATTTTGCTCATCCATCACTTCCTCTAGGGTAATAAAATCTCGAATGTCCAGACCCACATCGTACGGTAGTCTGTCGTTTGCAGGGTCCAAGTTGATGATAGTGGACCGACGGCCAATGGCATTGAAGAACTGCTGGACACCGTTACAGTACGTCGACTTCCCGGCTCCAGGAGGTCCAATTACAATCTGGCCAAAAGGCATCTTATAGAATGATCAATGGGAAGAATAATCTAGTTAGTCCCCAGAAGATTACTAGCTGGAGGGGTTTGTTAGGAAACGCTCCGTTGATGAAGCTTCTCCTGTATAACAGAGGGATGAAGCGAACGATCTCAAAAGCATCCGGACACCACACAGGGTTGTCGCGCTCTTCTCGAGCCCAATCGAGGCAAGAACCATCAACAACAACTACGCTTTAACCATAGACACCCTACAACACAGCACACGTGCGACATACACTGCAGAAATGGCTCCGTTTCATGAGGATAGTTTCTTGGTATGTTACTGATCGCCCTTGAGCTTTTTGAGTGGGATTAACTAACGCAACTTCACAGCTGATCTCCCCTGGCTCACTCCATACACAGGTCCAGCTTGGGCTGGGTGATACTTATAAACCACCAACTATTGAGGTTCCAACAAGGGTGTATCCACATGCGACGCTGCCAAAAGCGTTTTCCTCAACCGCCGACAGTGGTGCAACGGCAATCTACCCTATTAAGGAGAACAAGATAGTCGACGTTGCAGCTTTCAACTTCTTCTTGAGACTACTATTTAAGGGCGTCGTAAAGACATACCCTCACGCTAATAATGTTCCTCTTCTTCTTGTATCCTCGTCACTATGGACTAAGCTTCAGATTGAGGAGATAACCAGATATGCATTTGAAGTGATCGGAGTTCAAGGACTTACAATCATCCCAGCGGCACTTGCAGCGGTGTATGCCTATGGAGGCCAGGCTAACGCGCTTGTTATTGACATTGGAAAGAAGATCACAGAGATTGTTCCTGTTATTGACTACTCGATTCTCAACAGCGCAAAGAAAGCGGTTCCTTACGGTGGTGATTCCATTAATGAGAGTCTCAAGAAAGTGTTGCCGAACTGGACGGACGTACAGATTGAGAGTTTGAAGAAGTCCGACGTGTTTGAAGTTCTCAGCGATGAGGATAAGAAGAAATCTTTTTTCGGGTTAGATGCCTTACAGTCTACGGAGGATAACTTTGATGTTGCTGCTATTGTGGCATCTGGGAGAACTAGGGAGATCTTGGAGCAACGCGAGAAGAATGGCGAAGAGGCTGTGCCGAATTCCCAGCTGGAAAACAACACCTTTACTGATTCCGAAGGGAACCAGATAACTGTTGGGAAGGAGCGCTTTAGAGGCTGCGAATTACTCATTGACAAGGTTTCCGCATCTGCTTTCCACGTTTTGGAGAAAGTCGTTGATCTATCGCAACGCCAAGAGGCGTGGGATCACATTATCGTTATTGGACGTACATCCAAGATCACAGGGTTCATTGATGCGTTAAACACACGCCTCATTGAAGACCATCTTGTGGGTAAGGACCTCCAGCAATCGGTTGCTCAGGCTGCATTCCAAACTTCGGCCGCATCCCATGTGCAATTGACACAGGTACCAAACTCCATAAGATTTGCTAAGATGCCAGAATACTTCCCTGAGTGGAAGAAGGTAGGATACTCCGAAGTGAGCTTCCTCGGTGCTCAGATCGTTGCTAAACAGGTCTTCACTACCCAGAATGAGAACATGTACATTAGCAAGCAAGCATATAACGAAAGGGGCCCTGCTGCGTTTTGGGACTTGGCTTTCTGAGTGTAAAGGTTATAGAGTTTGTTCCCAGAGGTGTATTATTGTAATAAAAGATTAATGACTCCTATTTCAACCCTCCTAATGCTTCAATTCTGTCCCCCATAGTAAGATTTCCGTTTTGAGTAAATGATACTGTGCGGCACGTACCGTGTCGCGTTAGCTCCAACCTCGCGTGAACAATCCAACATACATCGGCAGCTACTACTACCTTCATGCTCTCTTTGTTGACACAATTCTAAGAGACGATTGTCCTATAATATGGCCCGAAATCCTGTATCACCAAGACAGCTTCCCAATCCCCTTATAAGGAACCGCCCTGGAGATCCTGTACCACAAAGGCGGAAACACAGATACAGGCCAGGCACAAAGGCCCTTCGTGAGATTCGCCATTTCCAAAAATCTACCGACCTACTCATCGCTAAACTACCCTTTGCCCGTGTAATCCGTGAAATCACACAACAGTATGTTGACTATGGAGGGGACGTTGTATTTAGATGGCAAAGCATGGCACTTCTGGCATTGCAAGAGGCTGCTGAAGCGTATCTTGTCAGTCTCTTTGAAGATACAAATCTCCTAGCATTGCATGCTAAGAGAGTCACAATTATGCAAAAGGATATTCAGCTTGCAAGAAGAATCAGAGGTAAGATATGACATCATCACTTTATGTTTTGTTACGATTATGTATTATATATGCTTTTTGGGTATTGCATGACGCTTGTGTAGAGTAAAGATCTTCCAGCGCGTTAAGAACAAAGGTCTATCTCAAACACTATGTTGGACCAAACACTTAAACTGGGATATCTATTAAATATTAAATGATCAAATGTAATATGACTACTAAAAGTAGGAATTTCTGAACCTTATTGTGCCGTCTTCTCATCCTTCGACGATTGATTCTCGTGGACAAGTCTTAGGCCTGAACACTCGTCATCGTCATTACTTGAACTCTTCTGAGACTCCACGTCTTTATTCAACTCCTCAGGATGATCAAGTTTCTCCCACTTCTTGAAGACTTGAACAAGCATCTGCGCTGTGATGACCTGTAGAGCCTGGTACAGTACCAATGAGACCAAAAGTTTACCCAAATATGGAAAGTCATGACCATACTGAGATGACACAAGTGAAACACCAAGAGCCGCAGTTTTTGCAGCACCACAGAACATTACACAAATTGTATCACTTCTGTTGTAGTAAAACGGCTTAAAAATTTTGTAAGACCAAGTATAGAGCGTTGATGAAGTGGCATCAGGCTCGTACTTGAAAATCATTGGTATGAAGAACGGCCGTGCCAGCATGTAGCATATCGTAGTCCAGAACAAGTACATGGCGATATTGAAGAAAACAATGAAGATACAAGATGCAGCGGGTACAGACTCAAACGCTTTCTGGTAGAAAGCGGTCGAAAACGAAGAAAACATCACAAGCAAGAGACAGAAAGACGACACCTTGTTGAATTTGAACGTTGTTAGGAACCATTTCGTCTGCTTTGGAAAGACGTTCTGAATTACCTGACCCACAAATGTTGGAATAAAGACGGATAATCCTAGCTGTTCCATCACATCTCTGTAGAGCTCTTGAACAGAAGAATCTGAAGCTGGATTTCCAAACCTCCAAGCGTCAGTGGAAGTGTACATTTGTAGTAGAGCAGGAGAGATAAAAGCACCCAGCATGTTTCCAATGAATACCTCGCAGAGACAAAGAAGAGCATTTCCGTTTGCTTGAGTTGTCATCACAACGTTGGATGAGACAGTAGTTGGGCAAGTGGCAGTCACGATTAGACCTACAAGCACCCAATCGTCGATATGTGGATCATTAGCCGCTTTTATTCCTGAACAAAAGCCAAACATGATAGCTGAAGTGACCAGAAAGGACATTATCTGGATCGTCAAGTGTGCACGCCAGTTGGTCATGTTTTTCATCAAATCCTTTGTTTTCATCGAAAGCCCCGATTGAAGGAAGATCACAGCAACTGCACCATATCCGATGGTGTACTGAGCACGAATGAGTCCACCCTGGCGGGCAAAGTTGGGAGCAGCCCTTGCAATTCCGATGAAGATAGCAAGAACAACAAAGAACCATTGCTTTACCGCCAGATCAAATACCCAGAAGAAAGCCCCTCCAAGCTTTGGTGACCGTGCAATAACGCTTTGTCGAAGTGTCGCATGCTCTTCTTTCTTCCCTTTCTGGGTATTACCACCATCTATGCTACCACTATTTCCACAATTTTCCCCATTTGACCCTTTATCTACCAGTTCTACCATATCCAGTACCTCTTTAGCAAGCTCTACAGCTCGTTTCTATCTCGGCAGAGTCTTGGGGAGCGTTTAAAGATGGGCTGTCCATCGTGCTGCCCTTTTTTCCCATGTAGTCATCGGTCATCACCCTCCACGGACTTCTGGCAGCGATTGTCCGGCCCCGGCGTTCCGTTTCTAAGCGGCTGATACCCGAGCGCAAAACCCCACGCTCGCTAATCTTCAGTATCGATGGCCTAGGCACTGGAGCCAATGGTTCCATATTTATATATCTTACTCTATTTATATGATTTTATACCACGGTGTCTACTGTTCTGGTTTGTAGCATAGTAGGTGAACTAGGTATATACTAGTACTTTTGATCGTATGTTTCTCCTATTACATACTAAGCCACAGTTGTGGTAGAAGTAAGTGTGTGTGTGCGATGATGGCTATATTGTGTCCGTGGTGACTTCAATAAAGACAGTCACTCTCCACATGCCCACACGGCAAGCCATTGGCGCGGTGAAGGACAAACGTACTCCCCAGTAACTCGTATGCGCATTTGAATAACAGTTCTATAAGATCTTCGAGCCTGAGTGGGGAAACGTATCTGTGCTGGGATATCTTCCTATCATTATCGAGCGTGCCATAAGAGTGCTACAACAAGTCAAAGTGTGAGAGGAGAAACCCCTTGTATTAGATAATTCGTAGAGAGATTCTCGTTCCAGAAAGACTCACAATAGTTTCAATAAGAGAGAGTCTGGAAAAGAATCCGATTCTCTTTAACATCCTTGTATATCGGTAAAATATGGTGTCCGGATGTTAGGTGATGGTGTCCAGGTGTGAATGTTCAATTCAAAACAAACATCACCTCCATTATCTCTCATGGCGCAATAGTTAGTATAGCAGTGCATAAGGATAATACGGATAGCCGTGCAACAGTGTGAGTCTTGTGGAATAATCAAGTCACAAGTACCGGGCGAATAGCATAAGAATTGCGGAAAGTAGAGAGCGATTCTCTTGAAGCGAAGAGCCTCTGGAAAAGCTAGCACGATACATCAAGATGTACATGCCTAACCTGATTCCTCGTGATGTGCACCATCTATGGTTGAAGAAAGATAGGAAGGGTTTATCTCGGGAACACAGATCGTCACTAAAGTCACAGGACATAGAAAGTGACTTGTATGAGACCTGTTTTAGTGCGCCGCCGTTGTCATCGTACTCCTCTGAGAGACCAGGTCCGATTGTTGATGACGACTCCAACAAGAAACTGAGGCAGTTAAAAGCGATACGTACTTTGGGATACACATACCTAGCGCCTCTGGGTATTGGGAAGACCATGCAGGCACTTATGGAAGAGAACGAGATGAGACGACAGATGGAAGAACAATTCCAGTCGGAGTCCATCACCGCCGAGAATATGATGGGAGAAGTTGACCAGGCCCAACTTGGCATGTTTGCAGGAGATGAGCAACAACTTCAACAGCATCAGCATAATCCACAGCAACAACAGCATACACCACTACAAACAACGCCGGTCCAACAGCAGCAACAACAACAACACACTACTCCGGTTCAACAGCAGCACACTCCTTTACAACCCCCAGAACAGCAGCTTCAAGTACACGATCTCGACGATGAGATTCCTGAAGCGGAAGAAGCTGATTATGATGTATACGACAATGAGCTTGAAGATGTGGATGCTAATACAAACAATACTTTGGAGCGCCAGTACGATCGTGGGTTCATGATCACAGAACAGTACGAGCCAGACGACGACACAGACCAGAGGCATCCTCGTTCTCCCGTTCAATTTACAACGCCAGTGCGTGACTTAACGAACAATAGCCGTCGTCATCTAACACACTCTGGATCTATTGGCTCAGTTGCTACTGGCGACACGAATTGGGAGTCAAGTTTCGAAGGTAACATCTCAATGAATGCATCGGATTTAGATATGACTATTGACGATTAGCTTGCAGGACATTCTGTGGGGCGTGGTTGATCTTGATTTCATCCACTTTGGATGCCTGGAGATGAATCGACGGAACCATCCACTTACCACAACTGCATCTAGAACCTTTCCAGTTATAACCACCCACCTTGGTATCGCACTTCGGACAGCTGAACTTTCCTTCAAGCTCCTCGGTGTTTTGGAGCTCGTCTTTCATCCAGTTCAGCGGTTCCACAAAGTAATGAGAACACGTGTCTGCTGCAAGCTGAACACTAATAACACGTTTGGAATTCGGAACTTTACGTACGAATTTGCTCTGCTTGGAATCTTCTCCTGGTGGGACGTGTGTCACAAATACAGTAGAGAGGGCCAGTGCTTGACGACAACGTTTGCATCTGAGTTGAGAAACAGCTTCTTTCGCTGTATCTTCGTTAGAGTCACGGAACATACTGTCATCTGCTAGAAGGCTGGCACCCGTAGGATCTATCATCATGGAGTGACCCATTAGCCATTGCTTGTACTGTGGGTCGTTTCTATTTAGTTCACATCCGAGGGCGTAATAGAGCTCGAGCTGTTCTATAAAGCTCTGATTCGGAGAGATAACTGGTCTTTTACGCCTTATAGCATGTAATGCCTGTTCTGGAGTCAAGTTGTACTTCTTCATTAGGTAGGCTGCGATTATTGTAGGAGCTCTGCTCTCTCCGGCTTGGCAGAAAACTAAAACACTAGTCTGGTGCGCCCTCTTGGCTCCTCTTTGAATGCCTGTTTCATCGGGAAAGAATGCTTTGTTTATGAATTGACATGCATCATCGAAATAATCAAGGATATTGCTGGACTCAAGGTCATCCACTGGAATGGTCTGCATGGTGTACTTGTTGAAAGATGCTGGGAACTGGCCTTTAAAAACCGCAACCATGTGAGTGATCTTGGCTTCTTCACACTCGACGCGGGAAACAAGAACGTGTGGATACGACGATATGTACAGATTTCCAAGAATACGTTCCATCGTGTCTGTGTTGGGATGACTTGCTGCCAATAGCGCTTTGCTCTGTTAGGGAGATGAGCTTCCGATTTGGTTCTGGAAATTTTTCCTACTCCGCGGGAAATAGTGCTGCGAGACACACCGATAAGCTTTACCGCTTATTAAATAGTCTTTAAAAAGTGATAACTGAACTGTCACAGAGCTATCTTTAATAAATAGACCAACCTTTGAATTATTACTAAATAATCGTCTAGGAACATCATATGATAGCAGATATTTGTGTTTCTAAAGAAAGGAACTCTTAGCCAATGCTCACCAGTCACTAATGGATCATTAGAGGTTGCAAGAATTGAAGCAGTACAGATAATGGATTCTTAAAAAAGCGTTGAGTGATTCTAGAATAATCATTCCATAATGTTGAAATTGATTCCAGTATATTCGCTAGTTACCAATTATTGGGTTCGTCTTTTTGTTCAAAAGTAAAGAAGGTGAACTAGTACAACCGCTAGTGACTCATTAATGACCTAAAAGATCACGGCAGTAGTACTAAAGAGGCCGATAAGAGCTATCAAGAAGCCGATCAGCAATTGGCATCGAGTGGTTGAAAAGAATTCTTAAACCTCTAAATTGCCAACAATTGCTAAGGAAGCAGGAAATTATGAAAGAGCTATTAGACCTTCAATAACACCATAATGTTATGATAGTTAGGGAACTGCTAAGTAATTACTAAAAACGCATGAAATCAACTATGAAAGAACAATAACAGAAATCGTTAAAGAATATCGTTAGAATATGTGGCAGTATTTATAATAAGTTAACATTATTTACAGTATGCTCAAAAGCACGGAACGAGCTCTTTATCACACCAGCATTCTGCTATTGAAACCCATCCCCAAAGAGCCATTCCCAACGGCCTTTCTTATGGAGCATTGCAAGGATGAGAACACCTGGCAAATGCCACACAGATGCCCAGAAAGTACGCTTAGCGTACATGTTAGCGAGCTTTAAGCCATCAGCAGTCGGCGTAGTTCCATTCTGGTAGTTAAACCGTTGCTGGTACCAGAACTTGAAAGCCCAGAATGCCATCCATCCGTTCAAAAGTCCTGAATCGATTGGGAAGACGTAATCTGTAACTCCCCAGAACGTCAGTCCAAAACAGATCGGGAACATCAGAAGCGCATATCTGAACCCAACACGTGCGTTAAGACGAGGATTCTTGAAAGCTGTCATTATATACCCTGCCTGCTGGTACTCGTTGCGGATATTGTGTGACAGGGCATTGAAGTGAGGAAACTGCCACGCATAGAGAAGCGCAGCAAGACACCAAGCTCCAGGGTCTGATAGAGGCGATGACGCAGCCCAACCCATCAGCGGTGGGATCGCTCCCACTATAGCACCTACCCAGGTGTTGACGATATGCTTGCGCTTGAGTGAGGTATATGTCCACGCATATAAGGCAATATTGGCACCTCCCAGGATCGCTACAGTGGGGTTAACACCCATCGCGAGCACGCCCACACCAACAACACCGGACACAGCGGCAAAGCGGTACGCTTGTTGGGAAGTTAAAAGCCCTCGGACGATTGGCCTAGAAACGGTCCGTACCATGAGCTTATCGAACTCCGGCTCACGCCCCTGGTTGATTGCGTTGGCAGCTGCAGAGCAAAGCCCGGTACCGAGTGTGAGGAAGAGAAGTTGCGGCACAGTCGCGTTGAACGGTGTTAGAGCGTAGGAACAGATCGCAGAGAGAACAACAAGCGCTGTTAACCGAGGTTTCGAAAGCTGGATATAAGGAGCATATGGTGAATGAGTCTTTGCAACTGTTTGAGAGGTTTCTTTCTGCTTTGTCTTGACCTCAAATGGGATATGCTTAGTGTTGAGGGTTGATGCTGACGACGATGATGATGACGGCATCGTGTGTAGCGTGCGAGAGATATCATCAGTGCAGCTAAGAGCTTGTGCTAACCTTTCAGTCTTTTGTAGTCCCTTGGCCGTCAGGTTAGAGAGAAACTCCAATGGTCCTGGGTCCAGTGGTGATATGTGGTGGCTGGCTGGGTGGGACGCTGTTGGCGATGAAGCCAATGTTGAAGATCGTCTTGCCCAGGGTAGCGTCACCAGTGTCACCACGGATCTGGGCGGCCGAAATGTGCACAGCACACGCGGACGAAGCAGAAGCATGGTTTTACTAGTATGTTGAAATCACAGAGAACACTGGAAGAAAGAACAGATGTTCTGGAGAATAGTTGGCGTTGGAAAACGTTCTAAAGCTTGCCGAACATGTTACCTCCATGCTTATCGAATGATCTAGCATCGAAATTTTTGATGCCCCTAGGAAGACTCGCGAAACTGCCTAGCGCGACTTTGACGGCACATTTCGGTTACCACAAAAGACTATCGAGATAGCTTGCTCATTAGGGATAAGGAAATAAGGAAGATGATGGGATTTGAATGAATCCCTAACTTATGTAGTTATTATGCGTGTAGTGGAGATTGAAATTCCAAAGACATACTGTCGTAGTATGTGTAGTTATGGTTAGGGCAACTGCCTAAGACCGGGGCAATGGAAGACTGGGCGATGGCCTAAGCCCTTGCCTGAGACTATTGGGACCCCAAAGACCATCGAAGTAATCATAAGCGGGAAGTTATAAGGGATCAGTAGTACCGGATGCTTGTCCAGATATACTAACAGAAACAGGACATACTAAAAGCCCATATAATGACCGTTTTCTTCTTTAAAGCGTATGGACTTATTTGTATGGGTGCCGATCTGGGAATGTAGATGTCTAACTACAAGGACACCTCTCCACTACAGCATCTCCAATAAAACTTCTAGCAAGTCTTCTTATACATTCTCGTTCTTATTCTCTATTCACTTGGCATCAACCTCCTCGGCCTTCTTCTCCTCAAGCGGCTTCTTCTCAGACTTGTTCTCTTCTAGCTTTTTGTTTTGGATTTTATTTTCAATGAGGTCGTGGAACGCAATGATAGATCTCACAAGAGACGCAATATATGTCATCATGAGCTCATCGTTGGTCTTCACTGTGAATGCTGTGGCAAGCGGGTTTACGTAGTCTTCGCTTGGAGTGTCGTCATCCTCAGCTTCACTGAGGTTGGGCAACAGGTTGAACACGTCCTGGAGTTTCCCTAAGATAGTGTTGTTGATCGGTAGAGCGCCTGTCGAAACTTTCTCCAAGTATTGGATGATGTCTCTGAGCTTCATCTGCAATCCCTGCAGTGACTTGAGCTGGTTGGTGATCTTAATTGATAGACTGCCAGCTGCCTGGTCACGGATGTCACGCAACAGGTGCTCGACACCGATTTCTTCCGCCTCCTCTGCAGCAATTGTAGATGGAATGTGGTAGAATGTCTTCTCAGTAGAAGTACCATCCTCTTTGATCTCTTCCATGGCGATGTACGCATCTGTTGGAATGCCGACACCTGTCTGCTTGACATCTACAATGAGCAACGTCGGGTTTGGAGTGTACTTCTTGAACACTTCGTTGATTTTTGGGTCAGAAGCCTTGAGTTTAGGACCCGAGTGGTACCAGCCCAATAGCTTTTCCTTGGCGTTGATCTTCTTGAACATTTCGTACATGCTTTCGATGTAGTTGTGATCCAAGAACCAAACACCAGGGTTCTTCTCATCTTCCTCGAACGGGATTGCAAAGGAGTTGGAGATTCTCACAACATCACCCTGGTGTTCTCCCAATACCACACCAACAACTCGTTTCTTTGTATCTTGTGCAATGCGGTTATAGTGGTCCACGACAGAAAGTAGCACAAGTGGCGCAACGCTCACTTGCTTCTTAAGCAGCGATTCGTCGACAAGTGGCATTGTGAATGGTACACAGTGGCCTTTGTAATTGTAGGTGACTAATAGAGCGTATAAAGTGTATACCTAAACAGAATCAGGTAAAGCTAACCAGGACAAACTGGACGATAGTGTCTTGATGTTGGACTGGACACTGCGTACTTATGGCCTTGTTTTCCAGGGAGACTGTTGAGAAGTCTATCCGCTAGTTTGGATTGAAAGCGTACAGAAATTTGCAACACGCTTGGAGAGCAACGTCTAAATACGCGATATTATATGCTCTTCAGACAAATGGTTACTGGAGATATCTGTGAAGTGTGTTGTGTCTATGTCTGAGTTGTGGCTACGGCGGTGGTGATTCTTGCCACCGATTTTCGCGCCCCCGCCCTTTGTCTCGGCCGTGGCTTCTCTCATTAGCGAGGACTGTTAAGGAACCAAGGCCAGCATGAAAAAGTCAGTTATGAGGTTGGGTTGTTTCTACGAAGCAAGGATTGTACCTTTTGCTATCTTGCTTTTGTCCATTGTTGTGCTTATGGGTACAGTTAACTGAAGTAGGTTTTATCGATTGCTTCTAGTATTTCTGGAGGATATCTCGTAGCATAAGCATTTTGTAGTAGAGTGCGTCTAGTGATAGTGTCTGGTGGTAGGTGTGATTCTTAGGCTGTAATATATCCCAAAGACATCGTGCCAATCTAGAAATGTTGTGGCAGATAGCGTTTCATCTCTATCGATTGTGGAGTTCTAACATCTGCTATCATATTCTTCCATTCAGTCGTTAGTCATTCTGTTGATGAAAGCTAGCAAATCAATAGCAGTCTGTATTTCAAAGCTCTTGAGGAGCCTTGAACTATTGGTAATAGGTTTGTGTGCTGGGCGTGTTAGGGAATTGAGTACACTGAAACCAATGCTAGCTATTTGAAGATTGTGTCGACCAATATGGTTGCTCCATGTTTCTCCATAGAAATATAAATGATGATATATGCATCCATATGTTGATGAATCACAGATAACTTCTCTATATATTAGGAATACTTCCTGCGCTGACGGGTAATATATTTAAGTGTATGGATTAATAGGGAGAAGTGCTACTCTCTTGAGGTTTTGATGAATTGGTTGGTGAACTTCGATTTGTGGGTATGCCAGTGGATTTGAAAAAGTAAAAAGTTATTAGCGTTCTTCGTTCATCGATGTATTAATCCATTAGTCTATCCGTTCATCACAACCTGTTTATTGACATAGTAACACAGACACACAGGTGTGGCAAGGCATAGGTTAAAATCCATAGAACTAGACCCAAGAATCCAATATGGGTTAAAACTTCATAAAGTGACAGAACACCTTCGATATTCTGATATTTAGCGATCATATATACGTAAATATTACCAGCTCTATATATGACTTCTATTACACAACTCGGGGTATCACATACTCTCACTTCATATATCTTGAAGAAGAGAATAAGACCAAAACTCCATAAAACTGTTTATCTTATACTATACACCACCGACAACAGTGTGATTTTGAAAATAAAATAGTGAAATCTCAGATGTACGTTACTACATATTCTTCACATACCAGGAGCAGCTACAACGTTCTATTCTATGCAATGGCGAGTGCCAATATGTAGCAATGTATGATGGTGGCATCAGGCATCACCTTGGCACACCTGGACACCAGCGTGAAAAGCCAAAAAAGCTTCAGGATGGAGTAAAGAAAGACAGGCCCACTGCGAAAGCAAGTCTATTGTCGGTGTTCTATTTTCCCCTTTCCACTAGCTAATAAGTACTCTCAAAGACGGAGATCAAGAATATATGCCTATAGTGGAGCCAAAGATGCGTCGTACTTACACAGTAAGGTCTCTTTTAGTGCTTGATCTTGAACCATCGTTCTAGAACTAACATGGTCTCAAGGACGCTATCAATGCATTGAACTCCCTTCAATCGAACTTTGCAACGATTGAGGCCACCAAGAAGCTTGGAATCCGCAAGAATGCGCTAGCGATACCTGAAATGCGGGAGTGGTCTCGCCGCATTGGATACAATGTTTCGGACTATAACCGTCTTAACGTTATTCATGTCACTGGTACTAAAGGTAAAGGGTCCACATGCGCATTCACACAGTCTATCCTCATGCAGTATCAGCCTCAATTTAGAAAGATCGGTTTGTATACCTCTCCACACTTAAAGAGTGTCAGGGAGAGAATAAGAATCAATGGTGAGCCGATCGAGGAGGACAAGTTCACAAAGTACTTCTTTGAGGTTTGGGACCGTCTTAACAACACAACATCAGACATTGAACAGTTCCCTCACATGGATAAAGGGATGAAGCCCATGTATTTCAAGTACTTGACTTTATTGTCCTTCCATGTCTTCATGGAGGAAGGTATTGATACTGCAATCTATGAGGTTGGTGTTGGTGGTGAGTATGATTGTACAAACGTGTTTGAGAAACCCACTGCAACTGGGGTTTCAGCGCTTGGTATTGATCACACGTTCATGCTTGGTGATACTATTGAGGAGATAGCCTGGAACAAAGGTGGAATATATAAAAGTGGAACTAAAGCACTCTCTGTTCTGCAGATACCTGCTGCGCTGAAGGTTTTGGAACAGAGAGCCGCTGAAAAGAATGAGAAACTCAACATTGTTGATGAATCGATTGTGGAAGGCCTGCAATTGGGAATACCTGGTGCTTTCCAGAAGTCCAATGCTGCTTTGGCTGTCTCTCTGACAAATGAACATTTGCAGAAACTTAGAATCACTCCTGATGCCGAGAAGACTAAGAAGGGTCTGAAGGACACTTTCTGGCCTGGAAGATGTCAGATTATTAAGGACAACAAATCTTTAATCACTTGGTACATTGATGGTGCACACACCAAAGAGAGTATTGATGCTTCTTCTGCTTGGTTCAATACTGTAACTGATCAAAAAAAGAAGAAGGTACTACTTTTTAACCAACAAACCCGAGACGCTACTATGCTTGTTGAGAGACTCTATAAAGCTGTTATTCCACATAAATTCAATGAAGTAATCTTTACAACAAACCTCACTTGGTCCACTGGCACTTACTCTGCTGATCTTGTTTCCCTAAACACTTCTAAGGAGGCAGTCGATAAGCTCGAAGTGCAGAAAGAGCTTGCTACACACTGGGATACACTCGACCCAATTGCCAAGAAGCACGTCATTGCTGATATAGAAACCAGTGTTAAAATAATTCGTGACTTGGCCTCTCAAGAGGAAGTTGACGTATTTGTCTGTGGCTCTCTACACTTAGTTGGTGGATTCCTAGTTGTTTTGGATGGTCAATGAGCATTTAGCTTAGGCTCCACTCTCTACATACACTTCGCATTTTATAGAAAGTAGAATTGCATGCAATATTGAATCTTCGATAAGAATTTTTTTTTAAAAAAAGAAATGCAAGTTAAAAAGCAAATAGATAAACGCCAATCCCCGTATTTCCCTCTCACTCTAGCATGAATTATTTAGTGCTAGTGTCATGCAAAGTGATCATTCCAGGATGTAACCTCTTGATCTCAATTCCTTCACTGTCCAAAGCCAAGTCCGTGCAGCAGCATCCAGATCCTCGGCCACGACACATGCATTCTCCCTTGTTCCCTTGGATCCAAAATAGCATCCATTTGTCTCAAGAAGAGCTTCAGAGCTGATAGCACATCTGAGAGTTGTGTACGAGCCTTCTTCAGGAGTACACCCCATTATATATGCAAATAGTTGAAACATAAGCCAGAAAACAATCCCAACTAGTGGAATACGAGTCCAATAAGTGAACATACCTGTAGACATGACAAATCCCGGGTGGACACTGAAACAGTGAATCTCTGGATGTTTCAGCGCAAGAATAGAAATATACTGCATCCCTGCACACTTTGCCAGAGAATATCTCACCCATGAAAACAGTAAGTCTGGCCATAATCTGCAAATGAACTGGTGACTACTATAGGCGACTGATGGAGATACTGGACAGAGTCTGTGCGCAGCACTGGAGACATAAACTACTCTGGAGCCGGTATGTAGAACACCCAAGAGTTTCTGTGTCAAGAGGACATCAGCAACATGATTAGTTTGATTCTGGACTTCGAATCCATCGACGGTCAAAGCGTAAGGAACAGTACCAGCACCTGATCCAAGAATAAGCACATCTAGATGTGCTTCTCTTTCTGAGAACTTTAATGCTGCAACTTGTACGGAATGGAGATCCATTAGATTCACAAAGAGCCCATGGAGTGATCCGAGCGAATGGGGCTGGCTCATGTGTGACTCAACAAGCAAGCTTACACGTTTCTTGGCTTCTGCTTCCAAGTCCCGTATTGCTCTCTGTACCTTACTCTCGCTTCTTCCGGCTACATACACAGTAAATCCATGAAGGTAGAGATGCAGAGCTGTGAAGAATCCCACTCCCGAGGTGGCACCAAGCACAAGTGCAACTTGTCGTTCAGTTCGTGGATCGAAGTACGGCAGGTCTGCAGGAAGCGCATCCATGCTCAAAAGTAGAAGCAGAATTCCGTCCAATCGATCAGAAGACTGCTAATTCAAAACAAAAAGATCTGGTCTTACCATTGAAGTTGTTCCTTGTAGACCCCCACTTTATTGTCCCTACAATGAGATTTTCTCTAAGTCACGTGAGCATTGGCCCTGATGTTTAAGACGTTACTAAAAACTGTCAAAAACTGTCAAAACCTACTAAAGCTTCTCTATGTGACATCTGAATGGCAATGTCATGTAAATAGTCAAATGTACGCCACTCCATACATGACCTATGGAAGTTCACAACAATCCAGAACCCCATCCAGACAATGTAACTATCTATGATAACGAGTTTGAGCTCATCAAAGACGGATTCACAAGCCTCTTTATCATGGGCTACCACTACCATGCCGCTGTGTTATACAACTTCAGAACCTCTCAATAGCGTTTGGGGATGCTGAATTCAACAGTGGATATCAGCAAAATATTGATACTTTAGTAGAAGAGATCCTGGAGTTACTAAAGACGGATCACAATGCCCATAAGACAAGCCTTTGTTAAAGCAGGGTGTTATGCGGTTCCTTCCAACCGTAACATTCGTACCTCTCACCCAGGATTTCTGTGGTGAACGGTTGCAGGAAAGACGCCATTATAATACAATTCCTTGACAGCCGACTACTTCGTATACTTGAATATCTGCCTGTATCTCCCACAGGTAAAATAATGGATGTAAAGAACTTGGAGCTTCGCGCAAGCAAAGGCGACCTGATCTGTATTAATTGCTGGAAGAATACCGTCAGCAACTCTGCAGAGCTGAAGAAACATCTCCAGGAAGAGCACCGGGCCAACTACGGTGGCAGATAGAAAACACATAAGCATGTAATGCACTGGAAATATATTAGGCTGTAGTTTCTCACAGCTTCTCGTACTCAAGCTTACCTTCGAGCTTTTTCGTCTCAGCCACTTTTCTTACAGCCTTCATGAGATCGTTCTGTACAATGTAATCTCTGTCTGCTCTAATTGCAAAGAAACCAGCTTCTGTAACAACATTGCGGATATCCGCACCGTTGAAACCATCGCTCATTTTCACAGCTGCCTCGAAGTCAAACTCTCCCTGCTTCGCTACATTGGAGGTGTGGATCTTGAAGATCTCCAATCGGCCAGCTTCATTCGGCAATGGGATCTCGATCTTACGGTCCAGACGACCAGCTCTTAGCAATGCAGGGTCCAACGTATCGGGTCTGTTAGTGGCCATAATCACCTTTGTCTGTCCTAGGTAATCGAAACCGTCCATCTGATTAAGCAGCTCCATCAAAGTACGCTGGATCTCACGATCTGCAGAAGTACCTTCTGAAAAACGACGCCCACCAATGGCATCAATCTCATCCATGAAGATAATGCATGGTTCGTGCTCTTTAGCGTAGCTAAACATCTCTCGAATCAAACGAGCAGACTCACCAATATACTTGTCAACAATCGCCGATGCTGGAGAAAAGATAAAGTTAGCACCAATGGTCGCTGCTACCGCTTTAGCTAACAAGGTCTTACCAGTACCTGGAGGACCATAGAGCAAAACACCTTTTGGAGGCTTAATTCCCACCCGCTGGAACAGCTCCGGATTCTTTAACGGTAGTTCAATTACCTCTCTCAGCTCTCTCACCTGTTCTGTCAAGCCACCTACTGTAGAGAAGTTCACCTCATCCTGCTTGAAAGTGGTCATGTTGTATACCAATGGATCAACCTCGCGCGGTAGGATTCGCATGATTGTCAGCGTTGTCATGTCCAGTGCTACACGGATACCCTGTTTCAGTTTGTCCTTGCGGATGGAGTTACGACAATTCACAATGTATCTCGGGCCTGAAGACGCCTTGACAATGAACCTCTCATCGTCGAGTTGCTTCAGCACTTCTCCAACAACTTGTCCCACGCTCTGTAGTGCACTGATATCCTGCTCAGTCTTCTCATATTCCTTATCCAAGTCGCGTATGCTAAGGCGAAGTTCCTTTAAACGAGAATCCCAGTTACGGTGCTCCACAAGTCTCTGTTTGAAGCGGGAAAGAGCCTTGTCACGGGCAATTTGCTCTGGTGTAGGCTCCGGTACTGCATTTGTTACCTCAGTGTTGGAGTTTGCTGCGTCAGCGTTCAACGCTTGAAGAAGGGGGTCATTCTCTTCAGACATTCTCGCCGGTGTGTATACTGGAACAACAACTCCTTACTGGTTTCAATTGATTTCCTCTTCGGTGGGTGTTCGAGTGATGTTTATCGCCTTGGTGCTATTTCGCCACCGAGGTCGTCGCTTGAGCTTTCGCGCGACCACCTTTCCGAGGGTAGTTCTTATTCACGTGACTATGGCCTCGGAAGTGGCTTCTGTCTCGGTTTTTTCAAGTGGATCAGTCGCAGGCTACACTCTCTACACGGCCATCTATACACTTAGACGTGCTCTATAGGCTGCTTTGATAGTACATTGGGGAACAATGGAGTTTCATGCAGTTATTTGCTGTGGCAAAGGTGCTAACCTGTCACCGTTTTCGTCCTTGCGTGAAATCGGTGTCCCGAAAGCACTTCTTCCCATCGCCAACAAGCCGATGATTGAATACGTTCTCGAATGGTGTGACCAAGCGCCATTCCGCAAGATCAGTGTCGTCTGTGATAGTGAGAGTTATGAAGAAATCAACTCTGCTGTTCAGGAATATATCAAATCCAAAAGAAGCGCTGTGGCCAAGGTGTGTACCATTGATCTGATGGAGTTTAATGGCGACTCTACCGGTGAGATCTTTGAACTCTTCACCCACAAGGATATCACAGCCCATAGTGATTTGGTTCTCCTTCCATGTGATTTCATGACAAATCTACCTCCACAGGTGCTCATTGACGAATACCGGAGCAGAAACGAAACCGATATTGCGATGTCTGTCCATTATCGTAACAGCTTCGAGAACATCGACAAGAAGAGTCTGACCCACTACTACACTGTCCATTCTTCAGGAAACTTTCTCGATATTGTGTCGCGTGACACTGTCCTGCAGAACAAGTCTCTTCAACTTAGAACTCAAATGGTCTGGAGATATCCTATGGCCCAAGTTTCCACGAAATTGCTTGACTCGTTTATCTACTTTTTCTCTTGCGAAGCCCTCGATGCCCTACGAAATGACCTGGATATACGAGGTCGTTCCGTCACTAAGATTGTTCGTGATTTAGCACGTCGCTCTTGGAGACATTCTGAACCGAAGGGTGCTATTACCTTCTTTGTTCTTCCTGATGAGTGTACATTTATCCGTGCAGACAATATTGCTGCCTATGTCGAAGCAAACAGACACATCATGAAACTCAAAGCGAGAAACTCTGCCCCTCAATCAAAACCTGAGAAAGGCGCCGCTACTGTTGGTGCTGACTCAGAGGTTGGTGACGGCACAACTCTAGGTGAACGCACATCTGTTAAAAAGACTGTTGTTGGCAAAAATTGTATCATTGGAAAGAGCTGCCGCTTGACTGGTTGCGTTCTCTTAAATGGTATCACTTTAGAAGATGACGTGGTTTTGGAGAACTGTGTTGTTGGTCAAAACGCCATCATTGAAACTAAAGCAAGACTCACTAACTGTAATATTGAAGGTGGGTACGCTGTTAATAAAGGCTCTCAGATAAAGGGAGAGACACTTACCAACTTGTTCATTGCAAATAATGATGATGATGACTCAAGTGATGGAACTAGCGATTATGAGAGTGAGGAAATGGATTATGATGACGATTTCGAAGATGACGGTCTCTTTGAGCGTTAAGAATTTGCATTCATGAAGGCTTTACGTATTCAGTTACCCGGACCAACTAGAATGTAAAATAGCGACTTAAAGTCACCTTCAATGAAGCCTAGATGAGCCCTTATGTCTGATTGTTCTTCAGGGATCTGTTTTGCAACAATAGAACACTCAAAAGTTTTCCTATCAAATTGAAATAACCAAATCTAATAGTTGGTTTGAATATCAAGATATTCCATGTCGATCTTTGCCGGTACAACTTCTTTTGAGTCTCCTTGTTCCTTAGATTCTGTCGTGCCAATTGATTGGTTCTGCCAAGAGCTTTCAGAAGTTCGATACCAGAAGTACGATAGAGAAATAAACCATTTCCTGTAAATCCTTACAAACAGTTGAGACCACAAGTTAACCGTAAAGCTAAATTTATGTCATTTTCTGCACTTGTTACTACTTTTGTGAAGGCTAATTCTTAACTTGCGGTTGGAATTCGTACTGCTAGACGGCGAGTTCAGTCTAAGTGCAAAAGTATGATCGATGATCTGAAAGTTAGGTCAGAAGGTCAGAAGGCAAGAAGTACTTTTTCTCAACTAGTCTAGTCTTGCTCTCAGTTGTTTTCACATACATGGTACAGGCGACAAATTTCTACTTATATCTGGTATACTAAACCTTGACTAGCACCTTGTAAGAGCAGGAATACTAGACATAGTTGCCCATAACACTAAAATATTGCATAAAATACAACTTTATATATTAAACTGTTATTCTTATTCAAACAAATTCCGGTTCTATGAGATAAAATGGCTTAATAATTGAAATGCAGAACCTTGTGTGGGTTTTAATTCCGTTATTACACAGTCTTACAAATTGAGCTTCTCTCCTATGCTTCGAAAGTCACTGAAGTATAACTCATATAAGGCTCTTGAGATTTTAGTTAAATACTGGGGAATAATAAGCCATCAAATGTGTCCCAGAATAGAATGTTACGACATAAGGGGCTATATTATGGTCATTATGGTTATTACAACAATCGTGCAAAAAAACAGGCCTACAAAAAGAAAAAATAGAGTCCACTCTAAAGGTCAATAGTCGTTTTTGCTTCTTATGAGGCTATAGGTTCAATGCCTATATATGCTATACAAGGCGCTAACGATCCACTTATTCTTACCCAGATATATGTCCCAACTCGAGACTTTGCTCTTTTTAGCGAACGAAGGGTAGGAAGATCCAGTGTGGCCAGACCAGACCATGCTTGGCGCGTTGGTTTTGATCAGAACAAGAACGCGTCAATGTCATCTCTTCTACTACCCACAACAAACCTGAAGAAAGGCTTAGAAGTCTATCCCTTCATTAGCATGCCGGAAGACGAATCTCTGGGAAAAATATGGGTTTTCCATCAGCCTACTGGGTTCATCCTGAACCGAAAGACGGGCAGACTGGAGAAACCTGATAATTTAAAGAAGAAGACTGGTGGTGCGGAATATGTTGAGGAGCATGAAGCACTGCTCTCACCCCTGTATGAAGAGATTGAGAAGGCTGAGTCCAACTTCTTGTGGATTGACAATGACGATACACTTGCGGCTGAGCTACCTCCACACGAGATTCTCATCTGTCCTGGCTGCGATCAGTTTGCGTTTCTTCCATGCCCTTCTGGGTACAGTAACTCCATCCCATTTAACACTCACCGAAAAAAGGGCAAGTGTTCCAAACCACGCGGTAAGCACTTTACTGCTTGCTTGGGCTATTGTATTGATGCTCCTGAGCGCCTCTTCTTTACCATCAATGGTACATTGAGAGAGGCTAAAGAAGCAACAGCAAAACGCAAGGATCCAAAGGCCGCCGGAAACAAATCTACTTTAGGTGACAGTGAAGACAATGAGCAAGAAGACTCAGTTGTCCAGAATGAAACTCAAGATGAGGTTCTAGATCCTATAGATGCTGAACCTGTGGTTCAGAGAAAGAAAGCACCTTCCAGAGCGGCTTCGTCAAAGACCAAACCTCCTGTTATTACCAAGACAGCACTTGCTCGTCAGACCAAGAAATCTGTAGCATCGAAGGAAGCTAAACCGGCCACTGTAAAGAATTCAAAAGCAGCCACAAAACGCCGAGCGTCCACCTCTAAAGTGACTTCCATCCCGTCCGATGTTGCTTCAGTTCCAACAAAAAGAGTGTCTCCAACTACCCAACTTAACGGAAACAAAATCATATCCAAAATTGCCGTTGAAGACATCGCTAAGGAAGTTATATCTTCAATAGTTGCCATTGAATCTACACCGACACTTGAGCCCACTTTCCACGATCCACGCCTTGCTGACGCGTTCAGCGAATTCTTCCATGACAGCATCTCCAGTAACAATCTTTTAGCTAACGGTCTCCTTGAATGCGTTGTTGGTTATATGATGCTTCAACCGTCCGTGTCGCCTAACCTTCGGTCAGTTCTATACTCTGGCCGTCATGAACTTATGATTTGCAATTCCACTGGAGATTTTGAACTATCAGTGCAGATCACATGTCCCAGCCCCACGCACACAGCTTGGTCTCTTGCAGTATCAGTTCTAGAGGGGGAACAACTGCCAAAAAAGAAGAAAACGAAGATATTTACTCAATCCAATCGTCTTGATGCTTTTGATCTGACCCTATGCGAGCTTTGCGAGCAGCTTATAATATTTAGAACAATAGGGTATACATTGCTAAAAATGCAGAGTGCAAGCATGGCAATTCCAAATAGAGACGATCTGTTCCGACTTATGGGGTTATGCTTTGGTGAGATTGAATTTAAAGACAAATTTTTGGCCTTGAATGTGGCCAAGAGGTATATAGCCGCACGTATTGGTTACATATGACACTCGAATGTGATAGATGTTTTCCAAAAGCACGACCTGAGTGGGCGATAGTTATATTAATCATTGCTATATGAATCCCTATCATTAGGCCTATTTATTGCAACATATATATGAGGTCTTCTGTCTCTCTAATGTGAAGTTCTAAGCCCTAATGACCTTCTAGATTAGATCGTATTTAGAGACGTTATCATAGTACAAAATGTACCAGCCAGTAACAAATCGTTGATTGCAAGACCAAAAGTCAAACTACAATAAGTTTTAAGAATTAATATTTGTTGCACTTAGAGTTGATAAAGGGTTTTCTGAAAGTTTGATCCTGACTTGAAATATAGCCGATCAAGGTTTCATCTTTTTCTGTGAATATGTATCAAACGATATTCAAGATATGTAGAATCCACCAACGTGATAAGAATAAAAAAAAACATCATAAGTAAACAATCATGGCGAAGGAATGTTTGTAGTCTCCTTACCGATTGACAAGCCTTCATAGTTAAAGGCATCATAGGACAAAGCTTTGATGTCAAAGGCACACTGCTTGATATCAGAGTCAAAGAAGTCCCACTCACTTACGGTCTCGTCATCCTCTGAATAAGTGTAAACCATTTGAGACTTGACATCTTGAATCTGAGCAGAATCAAAGTAGTTGTATGGTGTTAAGATGAAGGATGATTGTGCAGTGTTGAAAATAGTAATTGGGACATCTTGGGTATTTGGTAAGTGGTGAAGACCCATGTTAATCCAGGCCACAACGTCTGCATTTTCTAAAGACTCACCATCAAAAAAGCTGTTAAATTGAACACAAGGATCATAGATATCATGGGCATTGAAGAGATTCGAAGAGAAAGGCTCCGAATCTTTTTGAACGGTGAACATAACGTCATAGTCAGCCCATTGTGCTTGATTCACAAGTGAAATGGACTGGTTGAGGATTCTATGTACAGGAGAAGCACCTGGAACAATTCTATATGCTCTAGGAGCGCCCCACTTGTTTGTTTGGTTGTAAGACTCAACCAAAAGAGCGCCCGCTCCATTGGATGGCCAGGTCAACTTCGAATCATCTTCAGTTTCAATAAGAGAGCCAACTCTCTTCTTAACTGGATATTGGACACCTGGAGCCCATGGGAACTCCTGTGTTGATTGAACAAACTCAACTTTACGAATGTTATTCCCAGTTCCACCAATATCTAAATCAGCCTTGAAATTCAGAACATGGTCGTGGAAAGATCCGGACAACGTCTTACCAATCTTGTAACCGAAGGCTGAAGAGACTTCATCACTAACATAATATGAACCCTGAATATAACCTGCGGCACGAACTGAAACATCAATCGTACCATCGATAAAGAACTTGTATGCAAAGTTGTAGTCATAGTTGCCGATTGTTGTGACAGTTCTCATAACAAATGTTGGATTCTTGTTGACAGTGACATATTCCTCAGCAACGTGTCTTGAAATTGGATAATCCTCCAAAAACTCATATGCACAGTAAGAGTTGTTCTGGAAATTGTTCTGACCAGCACTATGCCACGACACGTTGAAGTACTCTGCATTGTAAGGGCAATCGTATCCTGGAACCAAACCCCAGGCTTCATTTCCGAAGCCATAGGCGGAGTCCAAGAAGACAGTGTTCATTTGGAATGGATCATCACCAGCATATTCCGCTATCGCTTCTTGTAAGCCAAGCTCATAAAGGATTCTTTCGCCTTTAAACTTTACATCGTATAAGGCCATACCGCGATCTCTATCCCAAGAAACATAAAACTCCCAGTCCATCCAGGTGAAGTATCTTTCTTCTTCAGAGTATGCCCAACGACGTCCATCAGGCTCAACAGACACAGGTGTTTGTTTCTCGTCAAATTCCCTACCCCCGGAAACATAAGATGGATTAGTCCAGTCAGTCTCATTGCTTAAAACCTGCGGCAAAATCTCCATTTCGCCAGACTCCCAGGCATCAACAAACTCGCCAGTAGAGTTGTATAATATGTTTCCATAAAACCATTTGGTTACTGTGTAAGCACTTGGATCACGTCCAGTAACGTTTGAAAAGAAGTAAAGACCATGGGAAAGAACATCACCTGCATCCCACTCATTGGTACCAAATACTGCTGACCACTGGCCCAGAGTGTTTGTTTCATTATCATATTTGACTGGATCCGTCATCCAAATTTCAAGAGTTGAATTGTCGAGCCCATAAGTTGGAGACTTGGTAATGTCCTCTATAACAGGTCTAACAGATGGATCCATGAATACAGATTCTACCAATAGATAGTAGTTATCATAGCGAAGGTTATCCTGATAACCAACCAGATAGTCAATCTTTGTTTTCTGATTAAGCCACTCCATTGGTTGCGCAACAGTATCTTCTGAAACTGGTAATGGTCCAACTTGATAAGTAGTCCAGTAACCGTCCTTATAGTCAGGGTCTGCGAAGTCATCACCACCAAAGAATAAAATGGCCTTAGCATATCTTGGAGGAGTTGAAGCATTGGAGTCCAAGTAAGCAACAGCATCAGTCTTGTTTGGTCTTAAGGTTTCAATCCACATGACGAAGTTATCGTATAGAGTAGCATTCTCGTAAGCCGTCAAATTGTAGGCATCGGTAAGGAACTCATATACATCGTCAGTCTCATCATCAGTTAGTTGAGCCCAGATATTCGTTTTTCCCGGAACAGCATAATCCGGAGTAACTGGAGAACAAGAATCTGAAGTTCCGTTATCAGTTCGCTTAGAAAAACGCTTGACAAGGTCTTCGTGTGCTCTTTTCTTGAGTCCCTCTTGAGAGAGATGGATCGATCCCGGACGGGCCTCGGCGATAATGGAGACTGCTAGCACTCCAATTGCAGTGCAAATACCAAAAGATTTCATTTTGGAGTCTTCAGAGTCTAGCAATCGATTACCAAGAAGCCTTCCAAAACTCAATTACACTAGGAGGAGATCCGTCAATTTATGTAATTTGACTTCGAAAAAGAATGTAGGGCCGGGAGCAGATCTCGAATAGGTCGTTTCCCTGCATGCAAGTCCTCAAATAGGGCCATGAGCTCACCGAACTTGGCCACTCCAAGCGGTCCTGGCTCCACGAAATCAAATATAATTCTTATCTTACTCCAGATTTGGGAAGGCAAGAAAACCTAAGCGCTACTCTCTCTCTCTCTGCAAGGAGTTCCGAGACCGGACCCTGTTAGCGGAGACTTTTAGACTGTTACGGACCACATATAGATAAGAAACACTGATTGGAGGTGCTGCAAAGTCCCCAAAACGGGAACGGAGCGGTATCTACTTCCGAAATGTGCATAGAGGTGCAACTTCTTAATGGTTTTGGGTGCAGATTTTGCTTGTTTAATTGCCGTTGTGCTTGCTCGGTTCGAAAACCGTTTGTCCAATATTGTCCCTGCGTGCGTATTGATGAACTCCTGAGAAGACTCTATTTAAACTCTGGAAGTAAGCCTAGAAATTCAAGAATACACATTGAAATCAGCTCAAAATCAAAAAGCTAATATAACTCTAAATCTCAGTTTTAACGTCCTTGTACTCTTAGGTCTGGGAACCCCCACCCGTTTCCGATGGTAAATCTACGTAATGCAGCAAAACGCTTATCAGGCTGATTTGCGGTGGCCCTGAACGCCCCGCCTCTTCCTCCGACCACCAACTATTCAATCAAAACCCAAAAGAGTAGGACTCAACGAATTTGGAGGGCAGAAGAAACTCGCCAGTGTCGAGCTTGCAAAATAGGTTAATTTACAGAAATTGAAACCCAAAAAAACCTTGAGAGAAATGCCTATCACCTTGCTACATAAAAGATTATTGTTCTTTTGTAAATTTACAATAAATTGATCTATTCCACTCAAATGAAAGTCCTAGCAATAACAGAGCCAGTCTTCTACAGTTAATTCTGTGTAGGGCTCTTAATAAGCAATAAGCCACGGGATGTCGATATCTCGTCCTTTTCCCTTTAAAGAAAGAGAAGACGCATGAAATAGTTCGAGGCTTAGATGGCCAATTATTCCTCGGCAAACTCGAGTCGCCCCTTGTTCAATCAAGTAAACAACTTCCCCTGTTCATAGTTCGACAGTAGTTTCCTTGTAGCGGTGCATTGAAATTGCTAGCAAATGTATTCACTCAAGTACTTTATGATAATGCTATCAGGCCTTGGCAGTCGGTCTTATCTTTGAACAATTCTCGGGTCAAGTGACCCATACAAAAGACTACATCTCTAGAATATTTAACCTTGTTTCCGCCTAGTACGCGCTGCAAGTTGAAATATATCTTAGGGTGGTCTAAATATAGTTCGGTGTTTTTTTTAATTCTTATATGTAGCGATTCCATAAGGAATATTTAGAAAAAAATACAGAGATGGGCAAAATAATGAAGCTTATTTTCGATATTGTTTAGTGACATCCCCATCTGCTACTACTCCCTTATTTAGGATCGTAGTAGTAGTCAGGCAATTGGAGAAGACTGCTGGGACATAATTCCTTCTACCTTCAGATGATATAATGATATGTTTTTTCAACAATACTCAGTAAGATCTTTGGATTTCCTTCCCTATGAGGTCAGGTACTATGCCATCCCACCACCCAAATACAGTACAAATATAAAGGAGAAAACTATGCCACGTCATCATCTTCAATAAATGCATTGAAGAGTACTAAAATGCCGTTACAAGTGATCTCCAAGGTCCCCGAATATGGTGAGCGATAGACTTATTCTTATTCTTGTACGGCAAGCCGATTATGGCTTTGACCTTGGTTATGCAGTTATCTGGACCACTCATTCACTTAGTTCCGCGAAGGCGCTTTGTGGGCATATATCGGGCGTAGTCTGGCTACGCACAATGGTTAAAAGCTATAACAATTTCATCTTGGGTCTAGAATTATCAGCATAAAAGTCTTAACTTGAATTTTATTGCTGTACTTTTTCTTTGTTGAGCTCCCTCTATCAACTCTTGTAACTGAAGTACAGAAATGCAGTCTGCTAACGCCATCCTTGTGTCAGGTGCCTCTGGTTTCATCGCTCTTCACATCATTGGTCAATTGCTTGAAAAGGGCCGTACTGTTATTGGCACTGTGCGATCCAGATCAAAGGCTAACATCCTTTCGGAAAAGTTCACCCAGAAGTATGGCTCTGACATTGATCTGAGTTTCATAATTGTTGAAGACATTGCCATTGACGGTGCCTTCGATAAGGTGTTTCAAAACCGCAAAGACATTCTGCAAGTCTTACACACGGCCTCTCCATTTTCATTCGGGTTCGAGGACTTGGAGAAATCGTACTTAAAACCTGCGGTGGATGGAACTGTTGGTATTCTCTCGTCTATCATGCAATACGCGCCTCAGGTCGAAAAGGTTGTTGTCACATCATCATTTGCGGCTATTCACCATGTTGATAAGTTTGGCGACCCATCTTTCATCCACACTGAGGACAATTGGAATCCAATAGAGTGGGAACAAGTTACTGACGATCATACTGCCTATGTTGCCTCAAAGAAACTTGCCGAAGCCGCTGCGTGGAAGTTTATCAAGAACAATGATGTTAAATTTACTCTCACAACTGTCTGTCCTCCTCTTGTTTTGGGGCCACAGTTCTTTAACGAAGATGCTGCCGCGAAGGAACTCAACACTTCCAACGAGAGTATTAAGCTTCTAATTACAACCAAGGAGCCAAATCTCAGTGGCTTCGTTCTGCCAGCTGTCGATGTCCGTGATGTTACTTCTTTTCACATTCTTGCTTTAGAAAATAATGTTGGAGGAAAGAGACTCTTCCCGCTTGCTAAGAAGCCATATTCAGATGCTCTGGCCTTGGATGTTATTAATAAGAACTTCCCACAGTTGAAGGAAAAGATTGCTACTGTAACCTCTGAACAAATTGAGAGAGACTTGAAATCCAACGCATTCTGCGATAATTCCAAGAGTGTTAAATTATTGGGTGGATATGAATTTATTGAATTTGACAAACAGGTAATTGATGTGGTTCAGCAGATTTTAGATCAGTCACAATTCCCTATTTAGAGAATATTTTAAGAAAGCGTGCTACCTTCTTTTCTTCACTTTAACTCGTAATGCCGCTGGGACGTCAAGCTTGCAGCGGATCTGCGCTCACAAGAAAACTCTAACCACTAAAAGAAAGCATATACAGTAGACGATTTTGCATTACTCATTATCTCCTTAAGTATACAATACTTTTTGATAATAAAAAAGCTCAATCTGGGAGGCAGGATTTAGTTGAAACTCGAAGTCATAGACTATTCTTCTTGCATCTAGTAGGCTCTGCTATAAGTAGGAGGTGGTTGGCGTGGAGGATAAGGCTGTTCTGTAGTAGTCCCTAAATTATTCCAGTACGAAGAGCCATTTATATTGTTAATGTTGTTAAGGTTGCTCGTCTGATATCCGTTCTGTACATGGCCACTATTATAAACACCGCTAATATAATTTCCAGCAGTATATGGTGGCGCTGTCATTGGTCGTTGTTGTATTGGACTTTGATATCTAGTGTGTAGAGGTACCCCTGCAGATCTTCTTTTGGATAAGTAAATATAGATAGCCACAAACGTTATTAGGAAACCAACAACACCGATTACAATAAAAGCAATGTAATATGCCTTCCAAGCAGAGATGACGCTCGATGCGTCCGAATCGAAACTACTCGAAGTGGAGCCAAAGTCATACCTTTTCGAAGTTGAGGGCATCATATGTATGTGCAGCTATCTGTACAATTATGCCGTTAAGAAAGCTGGTACAATGGGCATAATCTTTATAACTGTTGAAACGGGGCTTATTCTGCTGGGCTCCGCGACTACCTGCATCTCATTAAACTAATTTAAGCTTTATGGTACAGACACACCTGATTGTGACCCATCGTTATTATTCTGATAGGTTGAATTGGGTAAGCTAACAGCTCTATCACTACTTATTCACGCAAGGTAAGTAACGTATGTGATCATCAAGCAATATGTATAGTACATAGTCCTTACTTATTATCAGCTCATTTTGGAACAAAAAAAAGAAATCACACACCAGAGATGTCATTAACGTAAGAAAAACCACGAAATTGAGCCTGGCTTGCGGAATCCAACACAGAATTCACCGGTGTTAGTCTTGGAACTTCTGTAGTAAAGTCTTTATCGAAGAATGAGACATCCTCCTCAGATTTTACTTCAGGGATATATGGTGGTGGCACTCTCATGTTCAAGATATCGTCAAAGTTAATGTTCTTGAAGTATGGATGTGCCATGATTTCCTCAGCATCCCTTGGCCCAGATCCCAAGCGTGTTTGTGGATTCTTATCAAGCAAGGACTCCAAAAGACCAACAGCTTCACTTGCCATCTGAATCGGGAACAAAGGCTCATCAGTCAATATAGCATTAAAAACTTCATCTTCATCGTCACCTCTGAAAGGAGACTTTCCCAAGAGCATCTGGTATACCAACACACCAAATGCCCACCAGTCGACACTTCTTGAATAGTTCTGTTCTTTCAAAATTTCAGGCGCCATAAATTCTGGAGTACCACAGAATGTATTGGTGGTGTTACCATACCACATGTCGGGTTTACATAAGCCATAGTCCGCAATCTTAATGTGACCTTCAGTACTCAACAAGATGTTGTCCAACTTTAAATCACGGTATACTATTCCATTCTCGTGCAAGTACTTCAATGCCAACAAAACTTCAGCAGCATAGAATTTTGCTCTTCTAAGAGAGAAGTTACCTTGCTGCACATGCCACATTAGATCACCACCAGAGACGTACTCCATTACAAAATAAATCCGATTGGCAGTTTGAAAACAGCAGTGCAAGTTTATCAGGAACGGGTGTTGCTGTCTATTAACGACCAAGAAGACGTCTTTTTCTGCTTGCATTGATTGAATCTCACTGTTTTCAATAATCATATCTTTCTTTAAAATCTTCACAGCACATAACTTCTTTGTGCGCTGTGATCTTCCGAGCATAACCTTACCGAAGTTTCCTCTACCCAAAACAGCAATGAAGTGGAAATCATCAAGGCCAACTTTAGGGCGATGACGTCTCTCGTGATGATGAGAACGACTAGTATTCTCTATGGACGCCCGAGACTGTCTGTTGTTTAGAGGACGTTGTTCGGTTTGAGAATAGTGCTCACTTACATCCTCTTGTTGGAAAGATAAATCAGCCACAGCGGGTCTTTGAACCTGTTCATTTTGTTGGTAGTAGTACTGTTCCTTTTGTCTCTGATGTTCAAAATCTAATGAGCCCTGCACTCCGTCTGCAGCCTGTATACCGGCATCAAGACGGTAAGTATTCTCTTCCACTAACAGTTGCTCTTTAGTAAGACCATCATTCTCTATTCCCTGTTTCTCGTAGTGGTCAAGGCTGGATCCTTGGTACGTTTGTTGGTATGATTCTACCGGCTGCAATGAGAACTGTAGATCACCTGTGCTATAATTAGGGTATGATGGATGTTCGACCGGTGGTGGTGCCAGAGAGTGTTGAGATGTATAGTCCTCCTGTGGAGGACGTCTCTTTTGATGATGTTGTGTTGGAATGTACTGTTGAGATTCACCGGGAGAAGCTGGCGTGGAGTTGACTTTTGTTATGTCTGATTTTAATGATGAAATGTGGGCAACACTGGAAATAGAAGAGGATGAAACTTTTGTAGAAGCCGGCTGGCGATTGTTGTAGGTTTGAATGAATTTCTTTCTCGAACCTTCAGTAGATTTGATAGTCTTTAAAATCTCATTAGCTGATTCCATACTCATACCACAAAGATCAGGAACGAGATGTGAACACTGGATATGACACATTAAATCGCACTCACCGCACCTTAAAACGTTCTTTCTTCCCCATGGTAAAATAGAACCGCAATGACAACACCAATTTGTACCTTTATTCGACACATGCTCAAATCTGTGGGGAATTCGGTAGTTAAGTTTCAATTCATCAGGGTCCACATCAGTACTTGATTTAGAAATACATTTCGTGATGACTTTCCCGTAACATTTCTTGTGGCAGAGGAACTTGCAATCCTGACACTGATATCCACTATAACGTAAGAAATCACCACACAAAGCGCAACGCATAATTGAGTAAAACTGTTTCTGAACAAACTGATGACCATTCTGTTCAAAGACTTCCTCGTCCTTCTTTCTGATAGCACCACGACGATGGAGGCCACCCAGTAAGGTTTTCTTGTTCTGAATCGAAGATTTTGTAAATCCGAAAGTAAGTAAGATCTGACCAGCAGGCTCGAGAACATACCATGAAGTCGATCTGATAGGATCTCTGGATTCATCTGCAGCATTATAATTGGAGGTTGAAGTGTTGTTCACAAAGTTATCAGAAGTATTAGAGAGTGTAGTCTGAGAGCTGTTCTGAATTCTGGAGGCGCTAACCCAGCCTGCTCCTCCCGCCTGTCCTACTTTTCTCTTTCGAATATCTTCAGCAATGTCGGAAATCAGGAACCAAGCAATAGCAACTGGAGTAATTCCACCAGCAGTTTTGTCGTAGACGGTAATCTCGACCTCATTACCTTTTTCAATCTGAATATTGAACTCTTCGATATATTTATCGTTTCGTGTTACCTTGGTTTTGGCCTTTTCCTCGTCGTCGATCTTGATAGAAATGAAAGACTCAGTTTTTCTGGCGAGTAGGGGAGAAGCGATATGATCAACGTCTCTAATGGTGTTAATAGCAATAGTTAAAGTTCCCGCCAACGGTTTTCTTCTGAATTTGACACTATTCATCGGATCGTCGGATTGACTGAATTGGTCAATGTTTACATGAATATCTTCGTACCTTCTTAGGGACTTCTTGAGAAGCTTAATTTTCTCGGCGCTCTGCTTTGTTCCATCTTCAGCGACAGAGCTGATTCTGCGGTCACCATCCAGTTGATAGATTTTTGAGAGCTTCTCACTTGCTTCCTGGTACTTGAGTTCCACCTTAAGCTTTGTATCAAGCTGGTTGATCATATACTGGATTCTATTTCCAAGCGAAGGGCAGTCGTACTTCATAAGGTCCAAATGTGAATAGTTTGTGTCCTGTTGTTCACCCGGTGGTTGTCGGGATGCGGTTTTAGAAAGACCGGGCTCTCCAGTCGACGAATTTGAACCACTTTCTGACATATTTGTATCCTGGAACTTGAGCAAGTTCAAGCGTTCGTTCAAATAGTCGATATTCTGTTGAGCCTCCTGGATGTTAGAGTTACACTTTTGGATTACCGCCGCGTTGTTGGTTTTCTTCTTCATGTTGCTGGCGCCTACAATGATGTTCCTCTCTCTGAGGATCTTCCTCTTGATCTCCTCCGCAACGTGGTCGGACATCATGAAAGAAAGAAAAGAGGGTGGGGCTTTTCAGGACTCGTGTTGTCTTGCTTGCTAGCTGCCAGTGCTATGTCAAGTGGAGCACTATGGGCTTTAGTGCTGGGGTATCAGGATCGAATGGAGTGGAAGTGTGGCGGAGAAACAAACGGAGAAACCAACGCAGAAAACCCAGCACAGAGCCAAGCCAGAACGAGGAAAGATTTTTTAAAACAAAAAAAAAAACAGAAACCCTGGCGGCAAAAACAATGGGCTTGGAGCAGACGCTACAGACGTGCTTTCTGTGCCGAACAGTTTAAGGCGGCTTTAGATCCTTGGTGGGTGTGTATGCCTCTGAGAGTGAGCGGCTGTTGTGCGCTGGTGATGTTTTTGATCTACTTTTTTGAGCCTGGCCGCGGGCTGCCCAGAAACGTAAACAAAGAACGGAACACCCGTACACCTGCGGCGCGAAACCAGGCCGCCACTGATCAGGTGAAGCGCACTGCCCTTCTGATACGATCACACGCCGGGGTTCGCTCCCGGTTTGAAGGGTTTTTGGTTTTGCGGGCGGAATTGGGCATTGCGATGGAGCACCTTCTAGTGGAGGTAGGCCAAAGGGAAAGCAGGCTGTGGGATTGCGGGAGCTCCTGATCAAGGCTCCATTGGCATTCTTTGACACACTCCACACGCGTTTGTAGTGGCTTATTTCGGGAATGATAATTAATAATATTAATAATTGTCCTGCACAGGTGTGGGTTGTTCGCTGTAAGTGGCTCGGCGTGATTCTCCACACGGCTAGGCTTTGTCTATTGCCCCCCTCCCCGTCACCCACAGACCTTAGCATTGGATACCATCGTTTCTACTGGGGACGGTAAAATATATGGCTGCTTGCGTCCACAATTTCACACACTAGAAGAACCGTAGAGATTGGTGTTATCCCTGAACAATGCGATTGCAAGCGCTGCCTAGTTGGGTCGCTACGGTAGCACGCATACGTCTATCTCTGCTGCGTATTCGTTCGCGCTGCACTCTATCAGCCAACTGCTAATGGCCAGTGTTAACTATCACCACATACACAACAACCACCAATACACAATGTCAATTACCAAACCACCACCCAATTCACCACCCACAGTCCGAGTGAGTGTCCTAGCCATCTATAAAACCACCCCTATTTCCCGCCAGAGCACCACCCCAAACGCCGTTGTTTAAGAGGCCCTGCGTTCGAGGGCGGTCATACCGGCCAATCACCGCCCGCCGGGGCACGCTGGCTCTTGGAGTTCGCGACAAGGGATATATACACCCGGACACCATCCTTGACGCGGGCGACGTGGACGACAGGCCCGATGGAACGAAATTCACAAGGCGGGCTGGTACATCGGTGTGGCGACGTGTGCACAACAGTGAGATCTTTGGCAAGTTCCCGGCGTTCCAACAGGCTCCATTCTAGAATAAACAGAGGCGTGGTACATTTCTGGAAAGAACAAAGCGTCTTTTTTTGGGTGCTTAGGAGTATCTCGATCGTGAAATTGATCCTCCACTTCACTATATCAATTCGGCTGTGAAACTTCTTTGTTTACGGCATTTCAACAAGCAATAAGCACTTACGCAAGCATAAGCTCAACGGCATCACGTCCACAGGCATTGAAAAAAACAACCGAGATTCCTGAAACCGTCCGCTCTACGAACGAACTGTAACACATCACTGCACACTACACTAGAACAATGGCTTCGTACTCTTCCCACACCGTTGCTCAACTCAAGGAGCTTCTCAAGGCCAGAGGCCTTTCCACAGCAGGTGTCAAGAGCGATCTTATTGCGAGATTGGAACAGAGTGACGAGGGGTCCTCAAAGGACCAACCAGAAGAAGAACTCCTGGAGATTGACGAGAAAATGACAGAGCCGGCTGCTGAAGAAAAACAGGATGTGCCTATTGAAGAAAAGGCGGAGGAAAGCTCTACTGCACCTGCTGCAATTGCTGATGCTTCAACTGCCACTACTACTACCGAGGCTTCCGAAGAAAAGAAGGATGAAGAAGAAGGACCAAAGAAGATAAAGGAGATGACCCCAGAAGAGCGTAAGATTGCAGCATTGGAACTGCTGAACAAGAAACTCAAGCGCTCGGAGAAGTTTGGTGGTGATGATATCGAGGATCTTAAGAAGCAGATTGACCGTGTTGAGAAATTCGGTGTTGATCCAGGGACCAGTTTGGCCAAACAGATTGGTCTTGTCAACCACGAAGGGCTGACCGAGAGAAAAGGGTACCACGGCGGCAGAAGACGCAGATTCAGCCATAGCAGACGTGGTGGACGTTCCAGTGGTTCTAGAAGATGAAGTGGGTGACAAAAAGCGAAGGTAGGAACACTTTTTGCCCTTTGTTTAGTTTTGTATAGTACAGTTTTCCTAGTGCACGGCCCACTAGACAATCACTGACTTAATAAAATGTATGATTATTGCGCTGTCTGCTTATGAATGTTTCTGTTTCTATACATTGCGCTTATTTTTGTGTTTTCCGATATTGCATTCTTAGTTGAAAATTCTTCAGATATCTGCCTCTCCTAAAGTCTTTGCACTTCTTTCCATCTCTTTACTTTTAGCCACTGTCAGTCTCTTTCTTTGTTTGTCTTTTTCTGTGTTCTACTCCTATGCCTCTTCGTCTTCTCTCATATGATTCCCTTGATTTCCAGTTTCCATGCCTACTTTCCCTCTCTTGATACTTCAATCCCATGTCCTTTCCCTCGCAATACCCACACGCAGGTCCTTCTCCATTTGTTATTTTGCTGTTCGTTCGTTGTTTTCAGCAGTGTTAGTGATAGTGATTGTAATTGTAATTGTGATTCTGTTGGCGTTGCGTAGGCGTTGGTGTAATAGCAGCCACGATGTCTGTAGACCTATATCGGGTCATTTCATGTGCCATGCAGAAATAGACACTGTCTCTAATAATGCGTTCTTACGCCTATAGATAAATATATATATATATATATGTATGTATATATAATAGAGATGGTAGAGCAGGCGTACATCGCTGTGTCACAGAGTAGAATAAGAGTATTCTACCTGTTCCTCAGTCATCAATTATACAGTAACTCTCTCGAGTCGATGCCACCTAGAGTCTTGGGTAAACTGCTCAGCCCGCACTCCCAAGGCTCCCCAGAAAGGCCAAGGCTTTCTAGAGCCCGAGATCCCGTCCGTCCATGTCAATGACCACTGTTGATGGCTTAGGGATGGCATCGCTCGTTCCTCAATAAGCGACTGGCTGTAAGAGAGAAACACGCTAAACTTACCCAGGTAGGGTGTCTTCCCGCCCGCTTCTGGATGGGTCTAGGACATGGTCTAGGTCGAGGGTCGAGGACAGAAACGGAGTAGTCGGTGGCGTTTTCTAGGTGTTTTCAGGAAGTCTTCAGGCCTCCCGTTAAGCTTTTATGTGTCCCACCGAATCTTCAGACCTTGCACAGTGGGACATCCCCTCCGAGGAAATCCTTATGATGAGGGTTAAATCCCCGTTTGCAAAACCCTATACTAATTGCGTGTTCTGTTACTCGTCGTTTCCGTTATTTATGTGTTGTCAGCTCTGTTCTCAGATCTGTTTCAAACCCCAGCCGCCCCTGGCATCCCCTGGCAGTCCCTGGCAGTCCCTGGCAGTCCCACGACGATCCTAGGCGATCCCTAGGCGCGCCCAGGAACCTCCTCTAGGCCGCCCACCACGTTCTTTGTGTCACTGCGCGGAACTGTGCGTGCCGCTGCCCGGACACCACTGCGGGAAGCGCTTGCATTCTGTGCATTATCCGCCTGGAGAGTCCAGGCAGAGAGGCCCCAGGCAGTCGCGCGGGCCTAGGAAAGCCCACGACATTTTAGTGTCTCGGGTTGTGCTGGAAATACACCATTGCTGGTGAGCGTTAGGAAACTCCAAGGAACCAGGAATCAGGAAAGGGTTTCGATCGTGGTGTTAGGTAGCCGTTAGCGGGATAACAGGTCTAGAATAGCGTCTGAATGGCTTGGAATAGTCTATGGATGGTGCTGAATAACACTTAATATTACTCTAGGATGGGGCTTTCAGAGTCCTTTGATGCGTGCCCTTTACGGTCCCCTAGGCGGCGCATCCCCTCCCCCAAAGGGTTAGACGAGTCTCCAAAGACATCAGCCAGGGGGTCCCCAACGAGTCCCAATACTTCGCGGGAGTCCCACCAGGCCCCTCGTTTCCCTCGTTTCCCTCGTATCCCCTCTACGACAGCCTGGTCGCACCGAGATCCACTAGACCCCATTGGCCTCCATTAGGCTCAACTAGTCTCTCGGGGTGTTGTTCTTCCAGACCAGGTCCCGGCCCCCAACAACCGCCACCGGATTCCTTAGCCAGGGTGTTCCGGGGTCTCCCACAGCGTTCCCACAGGGCCACCCACTGTCTCAGACCTCCACCGCTTGGTCCTGGGGCCCAGAAGACAACCACACAATTTCCCACACTTGCTGAAGCCCCAATCCCTCGATCGTAAGCGTGCTGCACCACCGCGACCCACCCGCATCCAAATTTACAACTGTGACACCTTTTTGGTTGCACAAGGTGGCCCTCCCCTTATCAGAAAGGAACCTCACCCTTAACGAACCACCAACCCATCAAGGACAATTGGCTAAGGCTGCCGACACACAACCACCCACCGTGGCCCTTTGTAGAAAGGCCCCTGCTGAACAAAAAGGCCCTTCACTGTCATGGCCGCTCATCACGCCCAGGCGGACGTCGGTAGCCCTCCTCCTCCTCCCGCAGGCACTACTGATACTGTCGTGGACACCACTCCTGGTCATCGCCACCACAACGACGTCAGCACGGCCCGATCTCCCAGATCCGCAAGTGTGTCTACCCCATTGGCTCACAAGCCCATGATATATAACGTCTATGTCTACAACGTTCCGCCAGGTGCCAGATGGCGAGACGTGAAATCGCTCTTGCTTGACTACATCCCCGACACTGCGCTGCTTCATATCCAGCTGTTTGAAGAATCCGCATGTGCAGTTGTGAGTCTCGGCAGCGAGGAGTATGCCGAGATCGTCACTGATCATCTCGATGGGTACAATTGGAATGGATGTGTGCTAAACACTTGTTGCGAAGACGACAACGAGTACCGTTATCTGCTAGGCTCCGCGCCGGATCTCGTTACCCAGATCGGCCCTGGTGGTGGTGGCTCTGCTGGAGCCATTCCAATGCCCATTGCGATCCCAATGCCCATGTCAATACCAATGTCTATCCCGATGCCCATGCCTCGAATGATGCGAACTCCCAGTCTCCCTACACCTTCCCATCATATTTATCCCGATACTTCCCCAATCGTTTCCCGTGATCTCTATGCTGGAATGCGGCCGCTTCCTCCACAGCTCATCTACCCTTACCAAATGGCACGCCCGCCCACCAATGGCTCTCCAACCCAGATGATCGGCTACTATGCCCCACCTCCACAACAACAACAACAACAACATCATCATCATCATCAACAGCACCAGCAGCATCAAGGAGGATCGTACTTCTATGGGGCCCAGACACCATACCTTTCTCCACGCGCACCGGTTCCTCAGCTGTCGCAGCTGCCTCTTCCGCCTGTACAACCAGCTCCTACAATCCGTCCTCCAAAGACTCTATCACGTACGAACTCAAGCACATCGTCGTCTTCGCCGATGTTCCCATACAGACACTCAACTTACTCCCAGGGCTCGCCAACGATATCTGTGCGCCAATTGGGTAACTTAAGGCAGTATCCGTACCACTCAATAACCGATATCGACTCTGCTACTAGTGAATCATCTGGCCGCCCTTCATCGTCTGCTATTAACGACAAGTGCCGTTTGTTCATTGGAAATGTGCCATTTGTTGCCACATGGATGGATCTGAAAGACTTCTTGCGTGGTGCTGGGTATATCAACCGTGTGGAGATTCCTATAGATCCTAATGGTGGCTCGCGTGGATTCGCAGTGGCCTCCTACGAGACTGATGAAGACGCTAAAACTGCTATTGAGATGTTTGATGGAGCTGTCTTCATGGGTAGAAAACTAACAGTCAGATATGATAAATACCCGAAACGACTGAGTGATGTTTCCAGCATCCGATACGATGACTGTAATCCTAAGATCAAAGAGAACGAAACACAGAAACATAATACCGATGAGTCTACCGTTAATGTTAAGTTTAATGAAGAACAAAGTATGGATATTAAGAGTGTGGCGACTCCTATATTCCTCTCTAATACGAAGGAACAAGATGATTATGATGACAAAAGATTTGCTGACGAGGCAAGAAGTCTTGTTGAGAGTCTTACAATGGTTGACAACTAATGCTGGGAAGATAATGGGATACTTGCGTTTGTCTGTTTAATTCCTACCGTCATCTCCATAGTACAAGATCGATTATATTCCGATTTAATACCACAGATCTCAATGTACTGCAAGTTTGACTATCTCAAGAAGCTGGCCTTTTACATCATTTACTTGCACATTTTGATATTCTTATCTTCATTACGGCGGTTATGACATTATTCTTATGCATAAGACAGCCAGAATATGTATCTAACTTTCACAGTTCAGTATATACCATGCACATATAGGCAAATTTTCATATCGTTAAGCTAACGAATCTATAAATCTATAACATTCACTTTAAAAAACATCCCCCTAACCAAAAGGTGTTCCGGTGTATCAATTATTCCCACCCAGAAGGAAAGGACCAAATAAGAAAACAAAAGAGAAAACACCAAAACTTGTGTAACAACCACAACAAAATGCAATTGTTCAGGCTCTATAAAATCAAAACAGTAGAAAACAATCATCAAATCACATCAATGGCGTAAACTTCATATCACTATTCCCCACTTCATACAGCTCAATCACTATCACCCGCCTGTCTAAACTCTTAAACAGCTTTCCAACGTCAATATCTGCAAGCTCCCTCCCTTCGTACCTCAACCTAATATTCTTGTTCTGTATACCAAATGCTACTTTTCCATTCTCCACGAGTTCAAGGTATGTTGGTGGTGCAGCACTCAAAGGGCTATACTTGAACTCCAAAGCCCTTTGTCCATATTTCAATTTGACATCTTTCATAACTTCTTTATCAGCCGCCTTAGGTTGGATAGGTAGCATTGGCGTAAACAGTAACTCTGGGGTGATCTTGGTGGCTTGTGTCGCAACAAGTGGGTATTCATTAAGGATTATCTCATGGAATATTTCACCAAGAGTGTATGACACCGCATCGAAGCCAAAGTCCTTGACACAGCAGCCAATGAGTTTGCATAGAAGGTTCGAAGCCTGAGTGTCTGTAAGGATGAGGACATCTGTGGAGAAGAATCCAAGAGATTTTAGTACCTTAGAAAGTGTCTGAACACCCTGAAGTTTATCGGCGAGATAGTTGATTGATTCTGAAGATATATCGTTGAAGAATCGTTCCAGGATGAAGCATACAGAGGATGTGGTGACAGATTTACCAAGAGTGTAAAGATTGTCCTCGTGAATCGAAGTGTCATTGTTTGAAAGCATCAAACATGTCTTCGACTTCTGGATGAAATTAAGCAGTTTCTGCTTTGTCTGTGGTGAGAAATTAGCCTTGTTGCCACTTGAAGATGAAGCGGCATTATTGTGAGAATTAGATGTGGATGTAAGAGCCTTTATTGAAGGTAGCTGGGTTGAGGATGGAGATGTAGCGATGGAGGTAGACGGAGTGGATGAGTTTGTGGTAGTAGCATTCGACGACAATAAGGAGTTGATAACGACTCTGGTATCAAGAGCGTATTGCTCGTTTTCTCTTTGAAGGTTGACAGCACCACCAGAAGCGTTTTGATGGGCGTTTTGATGGGTGTTTTGATGGTGTGATGACTGCAGAACTTGTGGAGGACCATGTAATGACGAACCTTGTAATGATGAACTGAATGAAGATGTGATGGCAGGGTGTTGGAGAGCAGAAGGTTGTGAGAAAAACGACTGTGGGGGAATCGAGTTAGAGGGCATTGAGAGTGGTGGGGACATCCCCAAGGAGTGGTCAGATCCGTTATTTAATGTTAATCCAACGTTCAGTCCCAGCCCCATCCCAAAAGAAGATAAGCTTGCGGCACTGTTATCATTACTGTTACTGCTTCTTGAGGAGGAATTTCCTGAGTGGGCACCATCAGCATCCAGAGAGTGGTGATCTTTCTGTGTAGCTTTCGAGCTCATAGGTCTTCCCATCTCATCGTAGACAATAAATCTGTCTTGGTTGACCCTCGCACGTGAGCCTCTCTTCCTGTTTCTTCGAACACTCTGTATAGCAGCTCTGACAAGCCTATCAAAGTCCGGTAAAGTCTCTGGCGGAAACCCAAACTCTTCTCTTAGGAAGTTGGCAATGTGTCGTATCGATTCGTCCTGTTCACTGGCCTTGCGTGACGACAAGTTGAATTTCTCGATGAGCTCGAACCGGCGAGTGCTGAACTCTTTCCACCGCCTCTCATCGGTGAAGTGCAGATGCTCCCGAATCGAGTGTGTTACGCCGCGGGCACTAGTGGGCATGGCTCCTCAGTTGTGTACAGACGGAAGTGACAGTCCCCAGAAGAGACGCTTGTTCTTGCTTTTGCACAAGTGCACAGCGGTGTCTGAAGAAGGGAAGGGAGCGTGTCCAGGTATGTTTATTGGCTTTGATTTCCCACAATCGGGTCTCCCGTGTCATGAGCCGGGTCTCTGGTGTTTGTGATGGCTCCCTGATAGCCTGTAGCGTGGGATGATGATTCACGAGGCGCGGGCCCGCTTCGCGTTGCTGCGACACCCGCACACCACCTCTCTGGGCGCACACGCACAAAACCCTTCCGGCATTCTGGTGGGCTGTCACCACACAATGGGTGGGTTTCTCCGGTAGGGTGGGCCTCGAAACTACACGGTGCCCGGCGGTGATGTGCTTACGGGAATATGCTCTAAGGTATGAGGTTAGGCCACCGGGGAACTATTATTTGGGAGTCTTTCTTTTTTTGCTGACTCTTTTATTGGTTCTTCAATTTGTACTGTTCTATTTTTTAAGTAAAAGTGTTCCGCCGTCCGCCATACCAGTGGCTCATCGAGTCGTCCGCGTACGCCTTAGCCTGAGCCTATCTGTGTGACAGACACACCACGCGGGAGCGATAGGGTGCTACAACAATAAAACGATACAGCAACACGATGAGACCATAGACCAAGGACCATGGACCATGGTTCCACGGCACCACGGCACCACATGGACTGTGCAAACACAGACCGGACACCGGAGACACCCAGGCCTGACCGTCTCACCATCTGCCCGTCTGACCGTTGTCTGTTTCTAAATAATAGTCCATCATGCACTTCTTAACATCAGCGGGAAACCCCCACTACGAGTCCCACTCTTCCGTCGGGTGATGGGTCTGTCGCAGATGTGACACCCTTCGGGGCCAAGCCCCCAAGCTTAAATGCCTAGATTACTGGCCACTTGCCCACAGACGGCTCTGATAGAAACGGCGTGCGGCAGCACACAACTGGCACCACCCACGTACTGTGTATATGCACGTGACCTGGGCTTTGGGCAGTGGCACCTTCAAGACCCCTTTTGACCAGATGGCTTCTTATGGCACCATCGATGTGTATGTAGCTGTGTATCACGTATAGTATTGACCCTTAGGGTGTGTTCCCAACAACACTGTTCTTCCTCATTTTCTTTTTTATGCCCTGTTGTTTCGATTGTTGTCCTTATTGTTTCCTTCTCTTGACGTATGCTCGAAACCAAACATAGTCGCTTGGCAGGGAAAACGAGTCATTAGAGGGCGGCTGACTAGTCTCCTAAACCTGATGAGGCGCCCTCAGGGGTCATCAGGGGGTCATCAGGGGGGTCAGCAGACTAGTACTGGTCTCATTGGCCAGTCTAATCAGTAGGTTGATCAGTAGGGTTGCAACACTTTCAACACTGGAGAGGCTGGTTATCAGCTATATAGAGTTACTAGCACATAGACATCTTCGTATAGCTCTCTATATTATCTTTATATCTGCCTGTTTCTGCTTTATCTCTAGTCAGCACATAGTTTATGGATGTTCAATATCCAGTCCATATCCCTCTCTAGCAGGTCCCTTGCCCCTGGCTCCTGGCCCTACCCTGACTTCAATTACCCCAGCCGTTCAGTCACTTAGACCTAGCTCCAGAATCACAACAGTTGAAATTGGACCGTTTGAGTCACAAATACACATTTAACCAACAGTAGAAAAATATATGTTTTGTTAGCAGTGCTGGAGCTCTTACAGATTCATCTTTGTAGGATCTGTTCTTGACACTTTCGGAGTCATCCATGATCGAGGAATAGAAGCTCAATTTCATTACCACCGTGGAAGCTATTTCACTTGTAAAATTTCGCCCTCTAACCGTATCTTTCAAGACCCGAACACGCCTCATATCCCCACCAGAAGCGACCCTACTGGAGCTCCACATGTAAAGGACCCAGCCGTGGCAAAGCATGCCGGTGGAAGGTCACTTACGCACGAAGTCCTAACTACAAGCAGCAGAAGAAGTCATTGTTCTGTTAGAAGCAGAGCATGGGTTAGCATGTTCCCTGCATTACGTGGCCTCAAAAGAGGTATCCTCTTATTCATACTCAAAACCCTTTTCCTTATGATCCGGTATCCCATTAGGAAAGCCAATATCTAGCGAGGTGTCAACATGTTTGCCACTCTTTTGCAGTGACCTTACAAGCTGTATGTTCTCCTGATAAAGCTGGTATAGGTACTCACTGGTCTTATCGAGCACCAGTAGCTCGGATCTCGAATCGGACGGCGTGAGTTCAGGAACAGTGTTGGCAAGGCTCAAGAAAGCATTCCTGATAGCCTCGCGTCGCTTGTGCTCTGATTCAATATGGTGTCTCTTCTTCTCCTCATCGGTTAGAAAGGAAGGCCTCTTCCTTGTATTGGCTTTTCTCTTAGGTTCCGTAGCGGTGGTTGAAGTAGTAGAAGTAATGCCAGAAGCTATACTAGCACTACTAGTAGTAGCAGAAATACTCGTAGTGTTGGAGTTCTCCCGAGTAGATAGGTCGGCAGATGTAGCGACCGACATAGCGTGCTTGTGACTAGTTATTTCCCCACTAAAGAAAAGGCAATAACAGAATGGCTCAGTTTCTTAAGGTATGTCTGTGTCGATGATTCTTGGGCGCGCAGCATCCGTCAATCGGAGTATCTTCCGTTCGATCACAATACCTTTGGTGCAGTCCTGTCATTGTTGGTGATGCTTCTAGCATGTGAAAACGTGCCTCGGGTTGATACCCCTGGTGGGGGCTGCGTAACCCTCGGAGCTACGGCTTGTGCGTGCCTGAATTAAAAGTAGGGGACCAGAACACAGATATGCCTTGTCAATGTGCTCATAAAAGTCCCGTTTTTCATTACCTGTGAATTTTGGGGGTCTGAATGTCATATTTTATATTTTAGATTGACTCCCTCTCATTCACATCTGTGTGCTGAGTCTGGATCTATGGGGCGCGCTGTCAAATATGGCCCTACTGTATAGAACACGCGTATTTCGCGTATGGAAAAAGGACACGAAACCATCACAATAGTTTCCCTAGTTTAGTGTTCATCACCTTACCTCACCCCATATAACCATCGGGATTCATCCGACCTCAGATAAGAAAGGCTCGTTGTACATACCAAGTGGTCTTCGCCTCTTTATAGCTTCCTAGCAGCTACAAACCGAATTATCAAGAACAGAAAGTGTACAATCACAAAGCAGTTCACTGCAATTTAAGCCATAGGACTTCTAACATTTGCAATCGGGTATTTCGTCTTCTACAGAATGTCGTCGTTATCCTCTAGAATTAACCTTTCCAACTTCAGCTTGCCTCCAGCAACGAAAGGGCTCCTTGTAGCCACAACTCTGGGATCTCTTATACTTCAGTTCCTCAAACGCAAGATGTACAATACACTCTTGTCAACGGGAACAAAGGATATCGACTACGACAAGATCATTGTCCCATACCTTGAACTCATCCCAAACCACACCCTTCTTCACCCATGGACCGTCGTTTCTGCAGTATTCGTCAATAACCAGATTTGGAGATTCTTTGTTTCTGTGGTTGTCTTGTTCTTTGCCAGCAAGTTCATTGAGAGATCGTGGTCGAGCCGGGAGCTTATTAAGTTTGTTCTTCTAGTCGGTGCTGTTGCTAACCTATTCACTGTAGTTTCTTTGATTTTCCTCAACTTCCTTATTGCCAATGACTTCTTCAATATCCCAGTTGATGGAAGCATCTGTGTCTTGGTCTCTTACCTCGTTGTTTTCAAGCAATTGATCCCAGAGCACTCAATTGTCTTGTTTAAAGGTGCAGCCCAATTGAGAATCAAGCATATTCCATTTATTGGCTTGACCGCTATTACCGTTGTTTCTGCTGTCTACCGCTCTCTCACCCCAGCACTTCAGTGCTGGATTGGATTTATCACGTCATGGGTCTACCTCAGATTCTTCCAGTCAAACGTTGTAGACCCAATTCTTCCACAGCCAAATGATGTTATTGGCGTTCAGAAGATCTATGGTGATGCCTCAGACACTTTCTCCCTTGTCCACTTTTTCCCAGACGTACTCGCTCCTGTTCTTGGCCCTGTCTTTGAACAGTTCTATGAACTCGCAATTCAACTGGGGCTTTTGACTAGATTCGAACAGTCAGAAATTGACCAGGGTAATGCAAGAGCTGGGAGAAGAGTCACTGGACAGCCAGCCGCAAACGGGGCAGATTCCAGAAATGCAGCTGAGAGAAGAAGACAAGTAGCCTTAAAGGTGTTGGAGGAAAGAATCGGAGATGACTCAAAGAAACCTGCCGAAGAAAAAGAAGATGCTTAAAGTATCTCAGCGTATACTACTATCACAAAAAGAAGAACTTGCAAAATTTGTATATTCGGCGGAATGCCCTACAATAACTATTCAAACGTTCTCTACAGCAACAATACCTAGACGGTCGCAGCTTCTCGCTACTTTTTAATTTTAAATCTTGTTGGAGCACCTGCCTTTTCTAGTCACTTATCTCACTAATAAATTTGAGTTTATTACATACATTCGTCTCTTCCATCTAAAAGAACTCATGATATCTTTGAGATATGAGCCGAGCCGAAGAAAAAAAACGACCTCGGTCAGGGTCGAACTGACGATCTCGCGATTAACAGTCGCGCGCCTTAACCAACTTGGCCACGAAGTCACTTATATTTGGTAAACTAATGGTCTTTCCTGTACTGTATGAACTCAGTAATTCAAGGACTCTAAAAATGATCATTTGACAATACGCATGATACATGATAGGCAAGTGTTTCAAGATCTATTATTATGGATTTTTGAATTTATGCACCTAATTGTCTATAGATCCTAGGAGGCAAAGCACTGTTCAATGAATGAACAGAACGGCTCCAAAATGATACTAATGAAAACAGCAAGTGCACGACACGTAAACCTAAAGACGAGACTTTTGGACATTTACTATGATGGAATTCCCTTCAGCATTCGAGTCTAAAACTTGCACCACCTGAAACCAACACAAGCATGGCGACATACAGCATAACAAGTGATACCAGCACCCAACAATCCCACAGAATAACCAATAAAGTTATTGTAACCTCTAGGTGTTCCGTCACCAATTATTGCACCGGCAACAGGGATAAGACCAAGCATTGTAAGAGAAACAAGCAAATACATGGTCGAGTAACGTCTTCCAAATTCTTCTGTCCGTGATATTTGACCACAACACACTGGTGATAATGATAAAATAGAGCCGGAGAAGAAACCGTAGAGAGCAGCAAATGCATAGAGTACCCTTAAGTTTTCTCCAAAAGGCAGCCACATTGCTAACGTTACTAAGCCGCAGATTGTAATAGTACCAATTACTACGTTAAAACGACCCAGCCGGTCGGCAACAAGGCCAGGAATATAACGTCCAACAATTGCCATTGCGTTGGAAGTAATGATGAGCAGAAACGCGGTATGATCCGAGTTTCCTCTCATGATAGCGTACGATGGAAAGTACACCAAAACAATGACTAAGGAACATTCCGTCAATGCAATAGCAAATGCACAAGACATAAACTTCAGTTCCTTTATAGATTTGTAATCGAAAACGTCAATAACATAGACTTTAAGTAATTTCTGCCATGAGTCCAATGGCTCAGACTCTTGGTGAAATCTCTCTCTTGTGAAAATCAAAGACACAATAAGGCATGCCATACAAAAAAATCCCATAATTCGTAGAGCCCATTGGAAGCCTACAGTATCATACATTTTCCTTAGCATCAATGGCATAACAATGCCACCGAAAGATCCACCAGTGGTAGCAATGCTTGTAGCAGCAGCTCTTCTCTTATTGAAGTAATGGGACACAGCACCAATGAGAGGTGAAATCAGCATTCCAGTTCCAAATCCAACAACAACACCAAATCCAAGAATGAATTGGTAGACTGTCTGTGCACTAGCGGTAGCAAACAGACCAGCACAAAAAGCGATAGATCCAATCAACATAGGTCTAAATGTGCCCTTTCTATCAAAAAACGTGCCTGAGAAAATGCAGGATGAGTATGCAATAAAGGTATAGATGGAGAAAATCCACGATACGGTCGAAGTTGACACATCTGCAAGCTGGTGCGTAGAAACATATGCTTCAATAGCACCGACAGAGTTGATCATGCCGAATGCAGGAATGAGGCCCATGAATGAACCGAAGACGGTCAAACATGCCTTTAGTCCGCCTTCTGGAAATTCCAGGTCTTCATCAATGATGTTAAATCCCGAGGAGCTTGACTCTGAGGGAGCTACCGGCTCGTCATCTTGTGGAGATCTTGACTGACCGTCTTGTTCTGGTGAGGAAAGTGTTTTACTGCTGAACCCTGAATGAATCGCTGCAAGCTCGACGGTGGACTCATGCGTCAACTCAGTGCGATTCTTCTTAGCAAGAGGAGGAATTTCTAGTTTGAAGGAATCTTTGTTTATTATAAGCATTTTTTTTCGGCATGTTCCGTAGTGAAGGTGAAAATGGCATACTCACAGAGCGGAACACCTCACCGCTTTATAGCAAGGCTATTGCCTCACGTACGGCACCAGAAAAATGCACCTCAATATAACTAAACATAGTCATAATTTTCGGCGGAAATTGATTTGGGCATAAACCTCGTCAGTAGCACTACTTTAGTGTATTCGTTGCAAGCAAATTGCATCCCTTTATAAAGATATACTCATATCTCTTGGTTTGCGTGGATTAGGTCTCTTAAGCTAACCACAAGGGTGTTTGTTCCCATGAATGGGGTATTCTTTTACAGTTAGCATGAGGATCTTTAAATCAAAGAAAGCCATTCTCTACTAGGCGTTAAAACGCACAATTCGAACAGTCAATGTAAGGAACCCTTCAACCAGAGCTATATGCATGGGGTGTCTATCATGTTTTCTTCAGACAGAGAGATCAAACCATAGATAGTCTGCCTGCTATGTGCACGGCGCAGGCTCCTTCATAAAACACCCAGACATCTCAAAACATCCTTACACCAAGATGATTGGGGTATATACTCACAATTCTTTAATAGTAAGACCTTATTCCTTCCTGGCCATATTGATTATTTGACTATTGCCAGGTTTTGAGATTTTTTCATTGACTTTAAATTGTGGAAATCTAAGAGAAAAAGAAAAGGCAAGAAAATTTTAAATTGAATCCAGCAACCTTGTTATTTCGGAAACTTTTTAAAAAGATCACAACAAAATCCTTAAATTGATAGGAACAAACTTTGCCCCTACAATGTCACTACAAAAAGTCTACAGACGATAAACGTGCTCAAATCAGATCACAGAAACAAAATAATCAAAATAAATGAAAAAACATGAAAATCTCAATCAATTACAGTTTTGAGCTATCCCTAAACTGATCTTCAGTGACACCTTTACCCATTGCAGCAGTGGAAGTGACACCACCCGTAACAACCTTCAACAAGTTGTCAATGTACTCTGCACCAGACCACTTTTGGTGTTTCACCACCTCAACTCCGTTCTCAATTTCAGGCTGCTGAACGTAGGAACCGTAGGCTCTCATACCGATTCTTGCATACTCCCTTGCGAAATTATCAACAGCCAGTGCAGTAGTGTGCAAACCGGCCAAAGTAATGAACTGCCACACGTATCCCAATTTACCAAGCTTCGTGATGTAAGTTTCCTGATCAGCAGGGGACATGGCTGTAGTCCAATTGAAAGATGGAGACAAGTTGTATGCTAGCCACTGATCTGGCCATTGCTCCTTAACACCTTCAGCAAACTCTCTTGCCTGCTCATAATCTGGCAATTTGGACTCCATCCAGATGATATCAGCGTATGGAGCATATGCACGAGCACGGTTGACAGCGCACTGAGTACCTCCTCTGTAACGATAGTAGCCTTCACGAACTCTTGGAGCCTCCCAGTCGAAGTAGATGTCCTTACCAAGAATCTCCTTGGCAATAGCACGTGCCTCCTTGTTTGAGTGGTTGGATAGTGGCGTAACTGTTGAAGTAAACAGCTGAATAAGGGACTCTTTGTTTGCGTAATAGCCAGATTTTATCTCGTCAACAACAGCTTCGTGGAACAACTTCAGGCCAGCCTTAGTGGTCCACTCTTCTTCAACACGAGCAAGAGCTTCACCTTGCAATCCTGACTGTTCAGCTTTAAACATTACTTCAGAGAGATCTGGAATATTCGGATTGGTTGCACCGACAATAAAGTAATGGTCTCTGTGATCAATAGTAGATGTAAGAAGGGTTGCAGCCTCAGAATCTGTTCTAGCAACACAAAGCAAGTCGGATCCAAAGATGTCTGCCGATGTTCTAATAGCAACCAGTCTATTGATATGTTCTTGGATTGGGACAAGAACTTTACCAGCCATGTGACCACACTTCTTAGTACCTGGAGCCTGGTCCTCAATGTGCACACCAGCAGCACCTCTTTCAATAAAAAGCTTAACAAGCTTAATGATAGCAGTGATACCACCGTGACCAGTATCGGCATCAGCAATGATTGGTCTGAGGAAATCAATATATGGTGTCTTAGCTCTTTCTGCTGGTGATAAACGAGAGCGTTCTTCACGTTGCTTTCTGTCGTGGAACAGCTGAGCAAACCACAAGTGCTCAACCTTGTTTGGAACAGTATCGTATGGGTAGTCAGCCAAGTCCGGAGATGGTTCGTTAGAAGTGGAAGCGGTGGAAGAGGACTGCCATCCGGAAACATAGACAGTGTCGAGGTACTTTGCCATTTGGGCAACGTGGATTGGGTCGAGAGCACCGAAAGTGAAGGAAACAGTTTTGTTACGGTCATGTTCCTCAAGCAACTTATAGAGCTTCTTCGCCTGGGTGGAAGAAGGATATAGGATCTTCAAGGTACCGCGTTTGGAAACAATGTCCTGGGCGGTGTAGATACGCTTAGTCTTTCTCCAGCGTGGTTGTTTCCACCATTGTTCAACCTCACTCACTTCACGCACAAAGTCGGATTGTTCCTTGTTTACATCAATCTTGGTGTAAGCCATCTTGCTCTGAGTATTATTGGTTCTTCTACTGTGCTATTACTAGCTTGCTGGTCAGACATCATCTCGCTACGATGTCCTTAGGGAGTGTGGAAATCGACTTGGCTTTATAGTTTTTCTTTCCTTTTCCCACTTCTGAGAACTACCGGATTGACGGGCTGGTACCATTTAGAAAAAACAAAGTCTATGCGTGTACCATTGCGTGGGTTCTTTGCGTGTGCCATGAACCCGTTGGCCCGTCTACCCGAACGCAAGGAACCGCGGTGATGGCGATGACCGCACTCCATCACAAAACGCCGGCACATTTGGCCCGCCGTACGTAAGAAGAGGACATACACAACCACTTAACGGATACCAACAGTAATCCTTTCCACCATCACAATACTGGGAAAGTCCACGATTCTGGGTTATCCAAAATCACTATGCTAAAGCAAAGTGACGATATTCGAAAATCATGGAACGAAGGATCCGCACACCGCTGCCCGTTTCATAGTGTTGCACTGGAGCCAACATGTTTAGTTTTGTGTGTTACCCCAGACTTTCGCATTGGGGCACTCCCGCCTCAAATCTGTAGTACTGGGTAATCCTCACTCCGTTTCGGTGCTTCCGCCTTCCCCCGGGTTGATACCGTAAGTGAATGGGCTCCGTGGTCGGCTTTGGTAAACGCACTCTGTGGCTGCTTTACCAATGGGTAAGCGGTGCTAGAGATGTTGGTGGTAGTGGTGGTGAAGCTGGCCCGGTGCTCCAGAAACGACTCACCGCCGTACCGTTAGGCCGAAGGCGCGATGACCCGCTCGTTCGGCCAAAGCAATGAGCCAACAATTAGAACGATTGACAATTGACGGGCACAAACGCCGAGTCTGAGAGGCTGGAACGGTGTTGCTACTTGATTAGGATGCATTGTGAGTCACGTCCGATCTCCAGGGCGTTTCACGTCTCCCGGAACCTCTGAAGTGGAATCATGGTTGGTATTGGCATGTACGTGGGTTGTACTCCCGGAGCCAAGTGCCAAAGGGTTACATAGGGTATAGGAAACTCTTACATAAGCGACTATCTAGTCCCAGCGGTATAGCAAATACATTCCAATACACTCAGCTATGCCAGCTTTGGAGTAATGGTGGATGATCGCAAAGGATCGGTAGAAAATATTAGAACTAGCGTGGGATTACATGCTCGCATATTCCGTACTCTCCATAATGGAGAAAACGTCACATGTGACCATGAGACAACAATTTCAGAATCGGAAGAAGTAGATAGCTGTATGTGTGAATCAGCGTAATCAGGGTCTTATCGCACGTCTAGAAGAAGGTCTCCGATTGCGATTGCGGGTCTCAAACCACTCAGGGTGGATGAATATGAAGAATCACTCTTCTTTTTGCTCACTAGACCTAACAACACTTATCCACCGCTTGCTTCAGATTATCTAAAACATCCCAAGGGTAGGGTTTAGAGTTATTTGGTTAATCTTCCAGGATCATACCCTCAAGGTTGCTACGTATATTGTTTGGAATTGGCCTGTCGTGGTACCCTTGCTCGCTTTTGTAGCTTCATGGGAACAGTTCCCAGAGATAATTGACACTCATATCGCATTTCCAAGCTACTTTTGAACAGACCCTACATCCACTAAAACACATATTTAAATCTCCGTAGGTTTTTTAACGTGTCGTTGTGTAGTCATGGGCTCTCTTGTTCTAATTTGCTACTAAGTCTTCTGAGTGTGAGACCTGACCAGCAGGACTTTCTTTAGACCAAGGTGCTCAGGATATCAAAATTAAACACATTTTAAACAGTGATATGCGGTAAAGAGTCTTTGTTGCTAAGTTCTTTGGGCTTTCTGGGTCAATGTAACATGATGAGCTCAAGAATACACTATCTGCCATCCAAAACAGGAATGGTTACGGTGCACTAATAATGATTATCTTTTTTTTGCAGCTTTCGCTCAAATTTTTTTACGCGATGAGCTCCTTAAGCTGTAGCCATATACAATTGTGAGGTTCAGTTCAAGTGCTCTTTTCTATTCTGTTCAGGTTCTCTTCTCTTGATCGTTGAGTGTGCACAAGTAGATACTGTCGTAATGGAAGTTGGAAGACCTTCACAGAAGAAGCAACCTTCCCGTAAGGGCAAAAAGGCATGGAGAAAGAACATCGATATCGATGATGTTGAACAGGCCATTGAGGAGCGCAGGGAGCAGATCCGTACGCTTGGTGAGTCTGCTGATGTTCTTGACTCTGCTGACCTTTTCCAAGTTGACACCATGGGTGATGAAAACTTGAAGAAAAAGAAAGCCATTAAAACATACAAGATTACAAAATCGTCCGAAATTCTTGCACAAAGATCAAAGGCTCCAGGTTTGCAGCACTACCACACAAAGAAAGGTGATAAGATCGATGGCGTGAAGAAGAAAGAAATTCATCGTCTCATGAAGCTTGCAGGAAGAGTCCAAGGCGAATCCAAGGTCAAGACGATCGTTGAGAAGGAAGGTATTATTAATACCAAGGCGTATGATGTTTGGGGAGGAGATGATGATACTCAGAAGACAAAGAAACAAAAGAAGATCGAAGCAAACAAACCCGAAATTCTGAAGAAGCTAAGTTCTACTGAGTGGACTACTCCACAGCATGCGCCAAAGACCATGTCTATGGCGCCTCTTACGGTTAGAGAGATCGAGAGCCTCCCGGATGCGGGTAAGTCTTACAATCCTTCTTTGGAATCTTGGAGCCAGTTGATCCAGAAGGAGTACTTAACTGAACAAGAGAAAGAAGATAAGAGACTTCAGTTGGAAGAGCACAAGGCCAAGATACAGCACTTGATTGAGACTTTGGATGGTAAAGAAGAAGCTGATGAGGATGAGGATGATGTCGATGGCAATTCCAGTGAAGACATAGAAGACGATGATGAAATAGAATCGCTATCTCTCAACAAGCCAGTAGAGTTGAAAAAGAAGACAAAACATCAAAGAAATAAGGAAAAGAAACATCAGGAAAGATTGAGGCTGGAGAAGGAGCTCAAGTCACTAAAGACTCAAATCCGTGAACTGCAAAAACTTCCTGTATATAAGCGGGAAGTTGAGAATAGGCTTGGATCTCTTAAGCCAGAAAATAAACATCATGAAAAAGATCTCGTTCAGAAGAGACGCAAGCTTGGTACTAAGTACGTTGTCACTGATGGCCCCCTTGAAGTAAAACTTTCTGACGAGCTGACAGATTCTTTGCGAAAGCTCAAGGCAGAAGGAAACTTATTCTATGACAATATGAAGAAACTCCAGAGTAAGGGAATGGTCGAGACTAGAGTGCCGACCAAGCAAGGAAGAAAGTACAAGCCAAAGATCACAGAGAAGTGGACCTATAAGGATTTCAAATGACGAAATTGATGACCAATTTGTACACTATCACATTTTTACACATGTATTTTCTACTGTGCATTTTTACCGTAGTCATTGCATACGCAGATATGATAGAAATCGTTAATGGTGCTTGTATAGATCGTTCTCAGTACCATATTGTCAATTACCTTACAGCTATTTGGGTTTCGCTAAAGACCATTCAAGGTTTGTAACCATCATTTCCATATGGTGTAGTATCAATGATCGGACTCTTAAATACCTCTGTAATTGAGTGTGACTCCATAATCAATAAATATATGTGTCCCGTAACAAACTCAAGGATTAGAATCAAAAGCAGCTTTGCAAGATTACATCCAACCAAAACTGTGCTCACATCGCAGTATTGGTCATCTAACCATGTCTCCAAAACATCTTATCATTGTTCCAGGGCATGGAATATGGAAGCTTACAAACAATGGGGGCTCCTCTGAGGATTGGTTTCTCGAATCATTCCAGACAGAAGGCCACGATCATCTGTACTTCATTCAGCACATCCACGAGGCGTTCGACGTCCTTAGAGAAGACACAGAGTCGCTTATTATATTCTCTGGTGGACAGACAAAGCTCCAGGCTGGTCCAATTTCCGAGGCACAAAGTTACTACTTTCTCGCTGAGCGACTTGGGCTTGTGAGCGAATCCAACAAAAATCGATTGCATACAGAAGAGCACGCACGTGATTCGTTTGAGAATATGCTATTCAGCATATGTCGCTTCAAAGAAATCACTGGTTTATATCCAGAACGTATCACAATCACAGGCTTCGAATTCAAGAGGCGCAGGTTCTTGGATCTGCATGTACCCGCGTTGAAGTTTCCAAGTGATAAAGTGCAATATATTGGATGTAACCCAGTACCTGATTATGTGGAAAACTCCCCGGAATGGGAAAAATACTATGATGATCTGAGAAACGCTGAGAAAAAATATGCAGTTCAAAAGTTTGAAGAAGATCCATTAGGTAATGGATCCGTTTTGGGACAAAAGAAAGCAGGAAGAAACCCATTCAAGAGATTGCATTCATACATCGAGAGTAATCCCCAACTGGCTGTATTCTTCACTAAAACTACAGACTTGTCAAAAGTTTGCTCACCTTGGTAACAGGTGTATATATCTGTATGATATTGAAATTTGTAAAGCTCAAATGATAATAGCAAGTTAATATGTAGAATATGTAGATTACCGGCCGCTCAAGAAAGGTCATGTTTGTTCGGTTACAACGAAACATGAGCTTTACTCTTGCGAATTTTATTGATTAGATGTTTCTTATTCAAGGATTCTTGGGTAAGCGTTCTTGGTGTTGCATTAGGCGCAGGCGTGGAAGCACTGGACGGGATACTGTCGTCAGTAAGGTCCTCATTTGAGTTGTTTAAAGCACCGAGCTTATCTTCTAAGAATTCACCATCATCAGTATCCAGTTCTTCATCATCTATTTCATGTCCATCCAGAAGTAGCTCCAAATTTTTTTTGCGTCTCCCCAAACTGTCAACATGTCTTAATTTGTTCTCAATATGTCTAATTTCTTTGTCGATTGAAGTGATTGCAGCATCGCTTCCCAAAGTCTCAAAAGACCAATTTCCATCATCATGGATTTCCAGCAAGTAATCATGATATTTGATCAGTAAGGGACGGTGAGATAAAGTTATAAAGGCAAAGTTCTTTTGCTTCAACAAATCGAACAAGTAGGCCTCTATGTCAGAAGAGATAGCATTTGTGGCTTCATCCAAGACGACAAACTTTGGATTCTTAAACAAGATTCTTGCAAACTGAACTCTTTGCCTTTCACCACCACTAAGAATATCCTTCCACTCTTGAACTACATCCAAATAATCTAGACCGGAAGAGCGCTCAAGCAAGTATTCCAATTTGACTTCCTTCAAAATCTTAACCAAATCCCAATCCGAATAGCCATTATTTATCATTTCACCATAGGATAAAGGATAAATAATCTGATCTCTTAGAGTACCGTTACTGAAGTATGGTTTCTGAGGTAAATAGATAACGTCATCATCATTTGGTTTGGAGAGCAAGCCGTCGTAGAGTGGCCATAAGCCTGCCATCACTCTCTCTATTGAAGTTTTACCACAACCGTTCATACCCAAGATTAGTATACTCTCATGATTCCTGAGCTGAAAGTTAAGCTCATTAATGAGCTTAACTCCTTCTCGGCCATTTGCAGAGGGTATAATCACATTGATTTTTTCAAAGCGAAGGCCATTGTAATGATACTGCACTGTTCCTCTAATGGCGTTATGGTCGCTCTTGCTACCATATTTGAACTCAACTGCGTGAACTTGGTGCAAAACAGTCAAGAGAGTGAATACCCTGTCAGTGTATCCGGTAAGTTTGGAGATATCTTTTATGGAGTACATCAGTCTGCTTCCTGCATCGGCCATCGAAAGCATCAATCTCTTGTTGACAATAAATTGGCGCATGTTTCTCTCCTCAGTAGCTTTCTTGACATTATCTTGCAATGATGTGATGAAAATCGGAATGGAAACGTACAAGTATCCCAAAGCTGACCAGGTATACTTCAACAAGTAGTCTTCTAAGAAATTGTAACGAACCTTAATTCTGTTAATCTTGAAGATGTGGTTCATCATTCGGTTGTATACACCATTGATCTTTGTTTTCTCCAAGTTTGTACCATTGTAAAAGGCAATCTCTTCGCCATTATTAATCAAATTCAAGTGGTCGTTATAGTACTCTCCCTCCAAAGCAGACTTGTCTTTACTCAATAGTCCGAAAGGTGGTGTAAACTGCTTCAGAACCCAAGCAGTAGCAAAGTAGTTGAGGAAGATACCAGAAATTCCAGCAGTACCCAAGTTGTCTCTCAAATACACAGCAAAGAACACTAGATCCATCATTGGTTTACCAATATTTGAGAACAGGGAGGGCAAGGCGTTTGTGAATCTGGTGACATCAGTGGTGATGAAATTATCAATATCCTTGATAGATTTGTTGTTAAACATAATTTTGTAGTACACCATTCTTTCGTCTAGGTACATATCATGGATATATCTCATTAGCTTAGTCCGAAAATTACTTGCTAGCTTTCGCACAAGATATTTGATAGCGCTGTTGGTATAAGAGGATGGTACAGCCATCAAGAACCAGTATACCAGGTCTCTCATAAACTTTCTAAACTTGCCTCCAATGATGTCCTTGACAATCTGACCATCCAATTTGGCAATAAGCAAGGAAAGCCATGTTCTGAGAATCAAAAAGAAGAACTGTGCCACCAAGAGCAAGGTGTTTTGATCGTTCAGCTTCGGCAACAAGATCTGCCAAATGATTATCAGCTGGTTGAGAAACTTGGAACTGAACACTTTCTCGGAGTCACGCTCTGTCTTGATGTTCTTGACAAAATTCTTAAATCTGAACTTGTCTTTTTCATATACTTCTGGATCAGTCGGCTGAATCACCACCCTCTTCTGTCGTGACTTGTAAGGGATGAACAGTTGTCTCGCGCCATTCTTGAGAATTGTAGATGAAGAGCGTCTATATAACGGTCGTGAGTCTCGCTTATCTCGCCAGTCGGAGATCAGCTTGTTGATGAAGTAGCCAACACTAACAGCGCCAGTCGATAACAGAGTGGCAATGAATATTATAACGGGCCGAGTTGGCCGCTTTTTGTTCTCACGGTATAGCTGGATTAGCTGGGAAACAACAAGCTTGATTTCCTTGGTCCGCTGCTGCGGATCCCGTAGCCTCGATAAAAGCATCTTTTGTTCCTTTTTGGCTTCTCGGGGTGTATAAGAAATTGCAGTCACGTTTGTAATGCTGTCTTTTATATATCTCGGTATATGAGCTCGAGAAGAAATTCGATATCCACCAAGCGTAGTATCTGGATCAAAAAGACTCTCGGTATTCCTAAGTAAATTCTTTACACATATATGGATTTACACGATTTTAAACTTTTCAGAAGGTTCTCTACGTTTTATACCTTGAGAGGGGCAACTATTGGCGGGTTTCGGTCACTGATGTACCGCAAAGACATCATCACCATACCAGCCGCGGCCCGAGTGTGGGGTAAGGGCACACGCGGGAACTGCCAGTTGACACGTTGACACGCGGCATTATGGCAGAGCCAGCAAAGCACAGAGCTACATAACCTGTGCCCCCCCCTCTGCGTCATCCCCATAGCGGTGTCCGGATGTGAGCTGGCATCATTCTGGAGCGCAGGCATTGAAGAGACGAGTTGAGGCGTTTGACGTGAAGTAAAGGAAATGCACAAATGCAAGAGATTATGGAAAGAGTTGTACAACGACTTTAAAAAGCTCCTAAAGTATTTATGTGTTTGGTATTTCCTCTGAGACTAGGCATTCACGTGGAGAAGTGTCGTAGAGACAGGTAAGGGACGGGTAAAAGACGTGTTTGAGCGTGTCTAATCGTGTTTAACGTGTTCCTGGTAGGGTAGTTTACTGCTTTCTCGAAGCCATGGGTACTGTCATTGCGGGTCGTGCCAAAAGGCGCATGATAGCATGCGCCTGGCTGTATAGTGCTGGCTATGTGAGCAAGTCGCCGCCATCGCACGTCTCTCTTCTATGCTCAAACACCATTTTATCCCAGGCTAGGCCGTAGAAGATCCAGTATCGTTACAAAGAAGCACCAGTTAGTGAATTTGAGACACTATCAATTCTCTGGAATTACAAGCACGTCTTTTCAGTTTCTGTGTTGTCGTATATACGTTAGCCGCCGAGGGTACTTTACAGAGACTCCTCCACACTTTTCCGTTTAAAAAGGACTTCCCACAAGTACTAATGCCAGTTACAGAGGCTATAATTGCTTATATCGAGCCTGGCACGAGGAACTTGCGTGTTGGACGCTACAATCCGTACTTCATGCCACATGAGATCCGCAAGTACGTAGCTGCTCGCATCATTAAGCACCAGGTGATCTTCTGTTTCATTCCACGCACAGTTATGGAGAAGGTGTACATTTGCCAGAGTATGCTTTTACACAAGGCTCAGACGGCTCCTTCTGAAGTTGAATTATCGTCTCCTGGGAATTATATCACACTCTTTTGGGAGAGGATCACAGACATGAGAACAGTCTCTCGCGACGAATACCACGATTTCATCCAATACCTTGTGAGTAAAGACACCCCGCCGTTGGACATGCTCGAAGAAGGTGTTGTCAGCAGAAATATTGCTGCTTCTGACCCAGCTAACTGCTTAGGCCCTAAGTACACAAACTTAGGAAGCTACACTCCAGATCCAGATTACATGCCACCTTTCACCGACGTCAGACCTTGGAAAAATGATCCTCCAGGATACAAGCCTTCTGCGCAGAAACATACAAACTTCCTTCGCCTTCTAAGTCATGTCAATGTTTTGTGAACCATGACTAGATGCTATTGTTTACTCAAATGTCACATATTGCTTGGATCAGAAAATTTATATTTGTTATTCTCACTACTTTAAAGCTTGTAACCTCATTTCTGCTTCCGTTATCACGCTTTCATAACTTAACATAATATTCTACAGCTAATACACAAAACTTGTGTCTAACATTTCTAACATGAGGTTAAAACTGTAAAAGAGCACTTTAGTCAACAACATATCTCTCGTCCCTGCGGTTCTGGATCTCAGAAAGGAAAGGCAGCCCACCACCAACGGGAGTAGCCGTTGGCGCCGATGGGCCTAGTTGAGGTGGTGCAGTTAATGACGATGGCAATGGAGGAGGTATGGACTCGGGCATTGAAGGTGCAAAGAGGTTTGGCAATGCTGGTGGTGGTGGTGGTGCTAAGGAGGATGGTGGTGGTGGAGGAGCTGAAGAAGTTGGTAAAGGTGGTGGCGCTGAAGAGGTTGGTAAGGGTGGTGGTGCTGGTGCTGAAGAGGTTGGTAAGGGTGGTGGTGCTGGTGCTGAAGAGGTTGGTAAGGGTGGTGGTGCTGGTGCTGAAGAGGTTGGTAAGGGTGGTGGTGCTGGTGCTGAAGAGGTTGGTAAGGGTGGTGGTGCTGGTGCTGAAGAGGTTGGTAAGGGTGGTGGTGGTGGTGCAGAGAAAGCTGGTAAAGGTGGTGGTGATGGTGCTGGTGCAGATGAAGGTGATGGTGGTGCCACAGAGGTAGGCAAAGATGGAGGTGGAGCGATTGAAGGATACGTATCAAATGAAGCATCCTTTACGTCACTATGTAGCGGAGCAGAAACAGAGGTTTCCATCAAAGCAGGCGTGTTCATCTGTGGCACTGGTGGTGCCAAACCCTCAGGGATCGGTGGAGGTTGAGGTAATGTCTGTGACTCTGGGAACTGTTGAGGGTCTGATACTGGGGACGCGGCAGTTGGTGTTGTGAATTCATCAGAGTCATTTTTAGCATCGTCCAAAAATTGTGGTTCTGTCTCTGGAATTGGTGGAGTATATGCTTGGAGAGTCTGTGCCACCACAGGCCCGTTTTCGCTTGGAGTATGTGTAATCTGTGAAGCTTCTGATATTGGAATAGAAGCTAAAGATTCCGGTTCTTCTACAGTACCTTCAGTTGGTACCACGGGAATATTAGGAGATAGTACTGCCTGTGCGTTGACTTGTGGTGGTATTGGAGCTACAGGAACTGCAGTAGAAGAGGAAATAGAAGGAATTGGGGGAGCAATTGGCACTGGTTTTGGTTTCTCCTCCTTTGGCGTTGATGCTTGGGAAGTAGTTTTTGCCGGACCCATACCGGAGAACAATAAACCAGCCAAATGAGCAGCACCTTGGCGGTTTGGTAATGTCTCGTCATCGCTATCGTTCTTTTCCTCGTCGTCACTCCATCCATCATCATCAACAACACCGCGTTGTGCCTTTCTCTGGGCCTCGATCTTGCTCTGATCAAAGGAGCCAGTGGAGGACTGAGATTCAGCTCTGAAGAATTGCTGTGGCTTGCCAAATGGGTTATTAGACGCAACTGATGCACTAGTTGGTGCCGATGTTTGTACTACTGGTGTACTCTTTGCAAATGGATTAGTGTCATGGTGATGAGTTGAATGAGGTGCTGATGCTGATTCTGGAGGTACAGGTTTCGGTATTTGCGCTTGTGGGGCAAATGTTTGGACAATTTGTTGAGGTGCTTTCACCTCATTCTCTTCATCTTCCTTCTTGGCTTCTTCTTTTTTCGCTACTTCATTCTGTGCTAAAGTCTTGGATTTGGCCTCCTTTGCTTGTTTCTTCTTTAGCTTAAGAGCTTCGAGCTGTGCCCTAAGCTGTTTTTCTTCTTCATCCTCGTCCTCTTCTTCATCATCATTCGATACTGTCGTCTTCTGAACTGTTGGGGTTCTGGAAATTGGTGGAGGTGGAGGTGCTGATTTCATAGCGACTACTTGTGGTTCTGTAGCTTGAGGCTGTAGATACGGTTGAGATTTCAAGGACGGAAGAGACGAAGCAAGTGATTTTTCCTGCTCTGGCTGTGTAGGCGCAACGGTTGGGGCCGACGCAGAAGATGTGTTTGAATGACCTCTGTTCCTATTTATGCCAAACTTAGCTAATTTCTCTTGCATTCTCTTCTTAGCTTGTTCTTTGATGTAAGCTGCTCTCTCTTCGGGTGTTTTGAAACTTGAGAAAGACTCAGGAGTGGATGGTTTGGGGCCAACAGGAGGAGGTGGCGCCTTTTTAATAACTGGATTGGCGGTAGTGGTTGGAACAGCTGTAGCTGTACTAGAGACGATAGGCTGGGATTTAACAGAATAACCAACTCTAAGGTCCTTAACAAGTTCTGCAACTTCTGGTTGAAGTCCAATGCCCAACTCAAACTTGTTGTAGCTTGCCTGGTCACACCCTAGAGACAAAGATCCTTGTGCCCCTTGGGACAAATCCTTGATTGTTTTTTCAATGTCATATATGATTTCCTGATTATCTTTATTACTTTTCTGGATCTTAGAAACCTCGTCATTGAACATTTGTTGCTGCGTGTCAAAGTCAACTGCAGCATTAGTAGCAGGTTTACCTGTCAACGCCGCCATTCTCTGAGCAAGCTGTGCCTTGCTTTTGGCTCTTCGTTTGTCAGCATCCGTCACCTCGCCATTTGGTCCAGTACCAATAACAGACGATGGATTCTTAATCTTGTAGATGTCGATTTTAGCGCTTGTAATGTTGTTGTCAATTCTGGATATCTCTCGAATCAAGTCTGGAACCTTGGAAGTTAATGCATTCAGTCTGTTCTTAAGAAGAGAATTCTCATCAGAACCTGTGCTTTTCCCAAGAGCTCTAATTTGGCTCTTTAAGTCCTCAACAGCCTTTGAATCGTTTCCATTTGCAATATCATTTGATGTTTCAACAATTTGTTTCGACAAACTCTCTAATGCGTTTCTTTGGACCTCAATTTTGCCCATCAATAATTCTACATCAGAAACTGAAGATTGAGGTGGCTCGTTAGATCTGCTGTTCTTGGACGAGTTGGTCTGATCATCGCTGTTTTTGAAAGTGGCGGCACCAAATGGTTTCTTGGAAAATGCGGGTGTTGTTAACTTCATCTTCTCCTTGACATCTTCCAATATGGAGGTGCTGGTAGGGATCAAAGACTCTGGTAATCTGTTTGGTAATTCATGACCATTTAACTTCTTGTATATGAGCCACATGCCTAGAGCAAAAGCTTCTTGGTTCAAATATGGCTTGTCGGAGATGTTAATCAAGTTCCAAACCTTCTCGAGTTCCTGGCGGTTTAAACCCGACTTTCTAAAAATCTCTGCGCAAACCTTACCATTCAACTGACCAGATCTCTTAGTGTCATACTGAAGAAATATCTTGTTGAACAGGGCCTTCTCCTCAGGTTTGATGAACTCCTGGTTCTGATAAGTAGCGTACTGCTGCAAGTTCTGGAAGCCGGTTTTTTGGGGTTGTAGCAGTCCTGTTTGAAAGAATGCATTGTTACCAACACCAGTCTTCTGGGCCTGTAGCATTGCCGGTGCATTTTGGAAACCGGTAGCCTGTGATTGTAGAGGCAGTAGACCGGTGACCTGTGATTGTAATGACTGAGCGAACCCGGTAGTTTGTGGTTGCAATGGCACACCATACCCTGTTCTTTGAGGTTGCAGTGGTTGGTATCCTGTTAGCTGTGGTTGTAATGGCTGATAACCACCAAAAGATATTTGTGGCATTCCAGTTGGTTGGCCAACTAGTGGCTGCATAGATGACTGGAACTGTAACCCTCCAAGTTGGTTCAATGTGTTCAGCTGAGACAGATTATCAAATGGAGTTTTGTTTTGATAGGCTTTGTCGTCTGGAACACTGAAGTTAATAGCATCGACGAAGCCTTCAACTTCCTTCTTGGTGGACGACTCCAATACATTGGGAATACTCTGACCTCTCAAAGCAATATTCACCAATTGCAAAGCTAAACAAAACTCGGGAAAAAGCAATTGGCCTGATTTGTTGAGATCTGATAACTCCCAAATCTTTGCGAGTTGAGATGGTTGCAACCCCGACTTGAGCAAAATGTCTCTGGCAGCGATATCGGACATAGCGTTCGATCCTCTTGGAACCGCGCTTCGAAACAATTGTTCAAACTTCATCTGATCAGCCGCAGTGATAAACGCCAATCTGATATTTGGAATCTTGAGTTCTTCGTTCTTCTGAACATTCTGTGCAGCGGAATTGAATCCCGTAGCTTGGGGCTGTAGCGGCTGGGGTTGCGCTGCATAGCCTGTCTGCTGAGGCTGGAGACCGTACACTGAGGTGCCAGCGTAGCCAGTCCGTTGAGGTTGGATAAAGCCTGTCTGTTGTGGATAGAGCGGCTGTTGCTGGGCATAGGAAGTAGGCTGAGGGGCCATTGGTTGGCCAAAAGAGGTTGGTGGAGGCATTTGCGGCTGCTGCTGCTGCTGTTGTTGTTGTTGAGGATACTGACCATAGCCGCCTTGGAGCTGTGGCCGATAACCCGTCTGCTGGTAGCCCAAAGGCTGTTGAGTGGGAGCCTGTCCATAGGCACCATTCTGGCCAAACCCGTTGTACATTCTGGAAAGTCGAGGTTTCCTATAAGGCCAAAGATCTGGTACAGATGCGTTCTGGCCGTGAGGGAGGTGTATCGTATCGGTCGAAGGCGTTTCTCATGATTTGATTTTCCGGACAACGCGCGCCAGAATCAAAGAGGGCTGGCCCTGTTATAGGGGCTCGTAACGCCATTGCCCCTTCAATTGTGGTTTACATGGCTTCTCTGTTCCAGTGGACAAGCAAAAACATGGAAGTTCATACCTTACTGGGCTATTAGCTATCCTCCTCTGGAAAGGAGTCTGGGAAAAGATCTTGGTTGAATTTGAATTATTCCCAAGATTTGTAGTGTTGCTTTGCTTCTTCCACATAGGCCAAAGTAGAGCACTTCGTAGAACTATTCCTTACAGTTTTTCAAGAGTCAGGGTTCAGTTCTTTAAATTGAAGGAGTAATAATGATTGAATGTTTGCATGTTTTAATATTTTAGTGGTTTGTGGAGATTTTCATTTTTGTGTCATGCTATTAATGAAAAGGGTACACAATCAAATAATCATAAGGCCAACTTCGTATCACTCACTGGAAATTCGATTCTCATAATGTGTTCAAATTATATACTTAGCAAGCTAGACCAAATGTATACCTGTAGAAATTCACACTGGTTACTTGGTTCTCTAAATTAACAGGCCGTTCAAACTTTTCCTTGCGATGTTCACGCCTGTGTGAATGGCGATTCCCACAGGTGCGTAGCATCCCTCTGAAAAATCACAAGCAATTACATGCCCTTTGTCATCATTTGAGTTTATCTTACCCCCAAAACAGAGACACGTGAAGGCAGAAATGCAAGGACAGCAGGAACCATGCGGCTAAGCATGGGGACTTTGAGTCCAAATTCCAATTCTACTTCGAGACACACCTTGTAGTGCTAGCAATCCAATGACAAAAATGCAAATTCGTTGAATGAGGTCAAGAAATAGTCGTAAAAAAAGGACTGTAGAGAATTCTTCGGGTAGTATACTTTCACCTAGATGTTTGTTTGATTTGTTTCTTTCTTGCGGTCCATCTCGTCGTACATCTGCTCAATACACTCCAATACCGCTTTGATTATAGCGAGGAAACTCGACGGTTCTACACCCCCGTTTATGCAGACATACGAAGGAACATGGTACTTCCTGGTGATAATTCCACCCATCTTCTTTGTCATATCTAGAAGTCCTTCTTCTGAGTTGTTCAGGATCGTCTGGACAGCCTCATTCCTCTTTTGCTGGAGAGAATGTGATTGTTAGTAGAGCCTAAAAGAAAACCCCATCGTCCCCTAGTAACAAAACGGCAAATTGCTATACGAAATATACGCAATATAATAAGCAATCACCAGGGCGTTCCAAAACGAACGAAGCCCAACACAAGGGATACATACGTCATAAACGGAGTAGATATAGCATCCCATTGAAGTCCTCGCAATATCCTTAGGCCCCAGGACTAGCATCATGGCGATCTTGTTGCGGGCAGCTAGCTGGGGTTTCACGGCTGGTATTGTCGCCACCAGATCGATTGGGTCTGCAAACCCAGGGTCCAGGTTCTTGGTGAATGTGAAGGTGCTCATGGAGTCCGCAGTATGTTGAATTGAGTCCTGGAACGGTGTCAAAAGTCAATTATGGGGGTTCGACTGTATGGGGTGTGCGAGAGCAAGTCGGTTTGTCGCAGCTTTTTTTGACCGTTAGCACAAGAACAAATGTCACATTCTGGGATTCCAGCTTTCGATCCGGGTGGTCATCAGAATACAGAGAGACATGCTTACATATATAAAGAGACACACACGCTCACCCACACAAAAAACACACTGGGCGATAGACACTGTGCCAGACAGTGTGCGAGACCCAAAGTGTACGAAGGAGAAGGCGCGAAGGCGCGAACACAGACGCGAAAAATTTCGTGTCGAGAAGGACCTCATCACGGTTCAATTCACAAATAGGTTTTGGAATACCAAGAGAACCGGAGGTATTTAAGGCATTGAGGGCTACGGGTTTTGAAACCGAATGGTCTTTGTGGGAACAGGAGGCACCGGTGGCTTAGAAGACTTTGAAGACTCTCAAAAACATTGAAACCGTCAGAATTCAACACTCTGAAGTCTAGCAAGACTAGCAGGCACACACTCACACTCATATCCAAAAGAATAGACCTTCAACACAGAACAGTCTAACCACCCGTTATCCATGTCGTCTAGCCGTGTATCTGTGATTGTTGCGGCTCTGGGACCGTCGATGGGAATCGGCTACAAGAATGCGCTACCATGGCGTCTGCCCCAGGAAATGAAGTACTTCCAGCAGATCACCACACACGCTCCCGTAAACAAGCACAATGCCGTTGTTATGGGACGTAAAACGTGGGAGTCGATCCCACGCAAGTTCAGACCGCTCCAAGGCCGTTTGAATGCTGTCGTGTCCAGACAAGTTGTTGCTTCATGCGATGGTGAGGAGAGAGACGGTGCGTTCTTCTACTCGTCTGTTGAGGAAGCAGTACGCCAACTTCTCTCCAGAGACGAAATCGCACGGGTATTCATCATTGGAGGTGCAGAAATATACAACCATGCGCTTCGTGCGGGTCTAGCTGACCATTTATTGCTCACGGAGATCGAACACGTTGATGGAGACTCGATCGACTTGGACTCTTTCCTCGATGCAGTGTACATTGCCGACAACTTTGCCGTTGCATCCCACCCGGAGCTGGAGAAAGCGGCAGGAGTGAGCGTTCCCGAGCAGGTAGTACACGAGGGCGATTTCCACTACCGTTTCCGACTGTACAACCGCCGCTAGTGTGTGTGCGTTGCGTAGCTGAGCGGCGGGACGGGCAGTGTACCGCCTCTCCGAAGGCAATGACGGTGGGGGTTCTAGCCGGGTTCTGACCAGGTTCTGGTGGTCCTGGTGGGCTCTGTGGCCTGGTGGGTCTGGTGGGTTTGGCTAATGTTCTGTAGCACGGAAGAGGACTCTGACAGGAGCACACAGAGCCAGAGCAGAGGTAGAGGTAGAGGCATTAGCAAGGGGTTTAGCAGGGGCCTAGCACGCGCATTAGCCGGGCCTAGCAGGGGCCCAGCAGGGGCATTAGCAGGGGCATTAGCAGGGGTTTAACAATGGCTTAAGGGCAACGGGTACGCAGTATCGGCCTAGAGCGGGTCCTCTACACCGTTGTTCCCTCGCATACCCCCATTGCTACCAGCCACGGTCCCAAGTGGCTTGCTGGTGTGCAACATAGATCGCCCCGTATAGACGTAATGTACGAGCATAACGCAACGCGCCATAACCGTAGCACCATAGCGACACCACGGCCATAGGCCGGACCACAGCAATGGGGCCGGACGGTAGCCATCAGGCACAGGTAACAGCCCACCACCAAGAGCACTAAAGAAGCACTACGACTACATCACAGCAGCACTACAGCAACACCACAGCAATGCCACCACCAACAACCACCAACAACCAAGGTCACTACACTACACTACACCCCGAACCCACCCCAGAGCCACTGCAGCGATCCCACTGCACACACTCTCGCCACACCGGCTAAATATTTCTTTCCAGGCTGGCGCCCTGGGCCCTGTGTGGCCTGGCACAACCCACCACGACGGCCCATTGGAAGGTCCCCCCCCCCCGAGAGGAGGCGGAAACAGCGGCAGCAGCAGCCCGGTCGCCGCGAATCTCATGAACGACCAAAGAATTGGCGGAAAAGTCGTCGCCCACTTTGCCAGCACACAACGACTGCGCCTTGTTGAAGATCTTCACTTCTGGAAGAGAAACGAAAAAAAATATCTCTTTGACAACAGAATTGTATTTGCTTTGGAACAACAGGTTTTTCCGTTGGAACCACTCGAACTCTGACACCGTCTTTTCCACCGGTGCTTATTTTCCTACATCGCAATCACTATCTGAGACCTCTGCCCTCTCCCCAACAGGAGGTGTCTTTTTGGTTTTTTTTTCTTTGGCCCTATTCCCGCTCCCACTCTTTGGGCATCTGAGCTCCCTCTGTTTGCCTCCCACCCCGTCCTCTTTCTCTGTCTAAAGAGGTTGTGTTTTTTTTTCCGGGCGCCAGCCTTTCCATCGTTGTTAGATCGGCCACGCCTATAAACTGGACACATACCCACCACCCAGCCAACGGGCATAGCACCAACTCCAGCACCAGCACCGGCACCGGCTTACGACCACGCAACAAGCGCTGCCACAACAGCAATAGCGCTACGACCACCGCTCCCAGCACCAACTGAAATTACCTTGGCATTTAATACAGGCTTCTGCTTAGCACTGCCCACACAGCTTTGACTACGTCACTCTCCCGCCGCATCCACTAACTACAATACCAACAACAACAACCCGCTACGTTTACACCGGTTCGACTATACGAGCAACCGCTACTTGAGCCATACCTACATACCCGCAAAGCCAGCTTCAAATACCGTTGGCACTGCTATCACTTGCTACTGCAACCACCACTGCCACTAGCTCTGCTGCGAGTAACCACCCCAACAAGCTTGCCGAATACAACCACGACGACCCCGTGGAGTCTTCTGCTAGAGACAAGCATTGCTGCCACGGTGATTCCCACACGCCGTCAAGTTACAAGGACTTAACCCTTTCACGTTGAAGTTCCTAAAGAAACACCATCCCTCATCCTTTGCCAATTCGTCATCAGCAACCATGACTGACACGGCTAGCTCATCCTCCTGGACTTCGTTCCTCAAATCAATCGCGTCGTACAACGGCGACCTCTCGTCCCTCACAGCACCTCCTTTTATCCTTTCATCCACCTCTCTTGTTGAGTATTCACAATTCTGGGGTGAGCACCATGACCTTCTCGTTGCTCCAAACTTCATCGGCGACGCCAAGTCCTACGACGGCGTTGATGCGGACGAGATTGCTCAGGAACGTATCATAGCCGTCACCAAATGGTTCATCTCAACATTGCGCTCGCAGTACTGCTCCAGAAACGAGAGCTCAGGATCTGAAAAGAAACCATTGAACCCATTCTTGGGTGAGCTCTTCCTTGGCAAATGGACCGATAACACTAAAGCGCAGAATCTTGGTGAAACCGTCCTGCTGTCTGAGCAAGTATCACACCACCCACCCGTCACAGCCTACGCTATCTTCAACGACAAGAACAATATCGAGCTTCAGGGCTACAATCAAATTAAGGCTTCCATTGCGACTCCAACCATTAATGTCAAGCAGTTCGGCCATGCCATCCTAGAATTTAAGGATTTGGGCGAGAAGTTCCTCATCACGCTACCACCACTGCACATTGAAGGCCTACTTGTTGCTTCTCCGTTTGTCGAGTTGGAGGGTCAGTCTATCATCCAATCTTCCTCGGGATACATCACTGTCATTAACTACAGTGGAAGAGGCTACTTTTCGGGCAAGAAGAACTCCTTCAAGGCTAGAATCTTTAAAGATTTCGCCTCTTCTACTAGCGGTAAAGCGGAGGCTCTCTACACCATCTCTGGTCAGTGGTCTGGAAAGTCTCACATCTACCCTGGCGGATCTACATCAAAGTCGGAAGGAACGTTGTTCTACGATGCGCACGCAAGGGAACCTGAACATCTAGTTATCAAGCCACTTGAGCAGCAGAACGATCTCGAGTCCCGCAAAGCATGGAAGGCTGTTGCCGACGCTACCCAGGTTGGTAACTACGACTTGATTCATCAGGAAAAGAGCAAGATCGAAGTTGCACAGCGTGAGCTCAGACTGAAGGAGAAGGAACTGGGGGTCAAATGGGAGACCCGTTGGTTCAAAGAATGCAACGTTGAAAAGACTGCCAATGGAGCCGCTCCTGATCCCTTGATTGGTTTGGCAACTTTGGCTAGTCTTTCGAGAAGGAATGTCGTCAGTGGTACGCATGTTGGTGAAAAGGATGATAAAAGGGATGCCTCTACTGAACATTGGAGATTTATTAGAGAGAAGTGGGATAATGAGACCGAAGTCAAGGTTTGAACTTTTAACGTTTTTCCAGCTTCCAGTTTTGAGATGATATGCCTCCACTCTTATCTGACCAAAATGATTGTGTGGTTTTGTGGTGTCCTTCTGTATTTTCTTCTCCTGTTTCTTCCCTGCTCATTCATTTTAATTTGACCTTCATCCCCTATATAATACTCTTATGATGTCTTTGAATTTCGACACTCTGTAGTTTCTCATCAATGGAGTTCCATATACAAGAGTGTTGAGGCCAACATCAACAAGGAGACATTTCAAGATAATGCAGGAATTGAAAGGTTCCGAATAGATACTTCGTTTCTCTACGCGCATGTCGCTCATCTAGTTTTATCTCCAATAGTTTAAGACACAAGTCATTTTTAAGCAATGCGGTGAGCCTTCACCAACAAAGATCGCTTAAAAGAGAATTGTGATTGGTTGGAAAACTTGTCAGATTGCCATTTGCGCCCACCCAAACAAATCCCTTCCGAAGAAGTACACTTGCAGGGTCGAGATCATCGCTCCTTTAAAAACAAGGGCCAGGAAACATGAACAACAACCAGTCACAGAGTGACAGCTGGTCTCCATACAACCATAGAAGCACCGAGTCAACACAAAAGGCAAAATTATCGTAGATGACCAAACCACAAAGGGTTGTGGACAAGCTAAATAAAAACCTCACTCTAGGGCACAAAGGCTGCAACTCATCAACCAAGTTGGATTCAGTGGCTCTTTAGAAGAGTCAAAGAGGGACGTTCTCTATAGAAATGATCCTACTGTGGGAAAAGGGGTTAGTACTCTGAATCACGGCTCTTGTGAGGTGTTTCTGTGGGAATCCATGAGTTTCCACGGCTTCCTCAGACCTTTATGGTGGGCCACTTACTGAAGTACGTCGACAAAGAAAAGGAAAATTGACAAAATATTGCAAAGGAAGAGCGAGCTCGAGGCCTTATATACTTTTTACCGTCCCTCGCCCTACAGCCCTGCTATGCAAAAAAAAGAAACGCGCAGAAAGTTAGGGCAACTGCGTGGCTTTGACGGTGGGCAGTTTCGGGGCTCCCACGTGAGCTAATACCTACTCTCTTTAGGGCTACAGCTGTTCACTGTGACTGCTTCATATGCGCACCGTCTTGGTGGTGTTTGGGTGTTTTTCACGCCATTGCGCGCGACGAACGCTGTGTTTGGTGTGCTGGTACTCCAAACACCCGCACATCACGCACAGTTAGCTGCCCGTGGAGAGTGCGCTCGCCCAGGGTTCGCGACCCACTCAGAGTTTTTCACAACCCAATTTCGAACTCTTCAACAAGGTGGACACCAAGGTAAGGTGTTTATTAGACGATCAAGAAAGAAAAGTCACAATGGCCGAGTCCCACAGATGTATGTCATACAAGCACGAGCACACGGGTTACAATACGGTGTTTTGAAAGGGATTCTCAAACTTGGAGGTCGGGAACAGATGTTTTCTTGAGGGGCCGATGTTAACCAGAGTACAGTGAAGCCCGAGGTGAATGCCCAACGAACTGGACATGAAACGACGACCGTATCTCCCAGACCTCTCCAAGGATGTGGACTCTCCATATGGTAATCATCCTTGTTTGAGGTACGGTGGACACAGCCCATTATCCTGGAGCTTGCTATTCAAACAAGAACTGTACCAAAACAATCTCAAGCAATGATCAAACATGCTTTTACGATCACATTTTGGCCGCAGACTTAACGGAAACTTTTTTCGATCCTCTTAATGAATTGTCCTCGTTTCGTCGTATTGGTTTCACTTTTCCAAGATTCCCATTTCAAACCTAGCATCCGTACTTTTCTCCCAGTGCTCAATCATTTCGTTCAAAAAATTCCAGAATACTAACATGTGAACCCAGTGTACGTGAAAGGCAAGCACATCTCTTACCAGAGATCCAAGTCTGTCACCAACCCAAACGTCTCCCTTGTGAAGATTGAGGGTGTCTCTACTCCAGAGGACGCCAAGTTCTACTTGGGTAAGCGTGTTGCTTACGTCTACAGAGCTTCCAAGGAGATCAGAGGTACTAAGATCAGAGTCATCTGGGGTAAGATCACCAGAACTCACGGTAACTCTGGTACCGTCAGAGCTAACTTCAAGTCCAACTTGCCAGCTAAGACTTTCGGTGCTTCCGTCAGAATCTTCTTGTACCCATCCAACATCTAAATATGGGGATTTGCATGAAAATTTATGTTGTTTTACCGGTTCTTTCTTAAAAAATATAATGGTCTATTCTGTATTCTGCTTTCTTTCTAGGATGAAGTTCTACCGTCACGTATTTGATTTGATGTACTACAGTCATCATTTTGATTAGCCGTCGAGCACCGGTAACTTGTCCGTTGCCACCCAACTAACAAGAATGCAAATATGGTTAAATCAGTAGAGCATGCCTTCATATAACACCGTTCTCCTTAGAGAAGCGTAGTTTCTTTTCCTCATTTGCTCCTCTACCATCCTTGAGTGTTGTGTAGTGCTCTCCCTACCTTTGTGGGCTGGCTCTGTTTAGCCGTGGTAATGCTCCAGTACTGGTTGGTCTATTGGAACTCCGAGGGCGCCCTCGGATTTCGTGAGTTCTCCTCCGCTTTGGGCGTGAGTACTTCGACACGAATGTACACAGAGACACACAAATACACACTTTATCGCTAGCATTTCCTTTAGGCAGAAGCGTTCAAAACAAACTACAAGATGATTCCATTTGAGGGCCTGTTGCCATGGGGCATCATGCTTGCATTCCTTACAGTGGGAGGCACCTATGTTGCCGAGTCGAAGTTCCACTTCACTAACGACAAGAAGAGACCTCGTTACAATCTGGACCAATTCCAAAGACAGATGATGGAACGTGATATTAGGCTGACGGGAAAGTTCAGAGAGCAGAGTGATGCTCCTGTGGCTCCTGAACCATTTAAGACCAATGGTATCTGGAAGCTTGAGAAGCTGAGTTGGTGGAAGGATTGAAAGTGGGGGAATGTGTTGGTGCAGGCTATGAAATAGGCTTGGCTTGCTGCTAATTGTTCTTTCAAATACTATCTTATTTATTGCTTATTTATTACCTATTTATTGGCACTTCCACTATCGGGAAACGTTTTTCTACTTATGAAATACAGATATTCTGAAGATATGTTCATCCTAGCTTCGTAGTTTTGTCTCGCTCAGCATCGCCCCACTCTAAGATGATCAGGTTGCCGTACTGATGACAAGAAGTCAGTGGTGGCCATACCTCCTACGAAACGATGTATTCGTGTAAAACGTAAAGCTCTGTCATTTATAATAAATAAAAACTGTGCAAGATATTAAGCGAAGGCCAGTGTCATAAGTGAAGAGGCAAGAATCCATGCAAATAGAGGCATAGGTGCGTTTCCACACAATTCATTAACAACTAGGGCAAAGGAGAAGTATGAGGCAAGAACTAAACGGATGTGAATTTCTGGATAATTCAGCTGTAATAGGGTGGGTATTTGTGGGATAATCTTGGAAAGAAAAAAACGCAAGGGCGTTTTACAATGGGGCGTAAAAAAGCGCAGTAACAATACGACAAAAAATGCATCATAAAAACAGCAACAACTGGCAGAGTGAGAGATATAGGATGTAGGTAGTTCGGGTGGTAACATTATTAACCAATACGCAAACTTCTTCTCTTAAAGAAGTCCATGACCTTCTTCGCAGTAGATGGCTCTTTCTTCTGGTCAAAGCTAGTGTAGACAACAAGTGACTCCTTCTTCTTTGGAACATTGCTGGCTCTTCTGTTCTGAATGTTGTCAATATTCGAAGGTTCTAACACTTTTTTCTTTTGATTAGCCTTGGCTCTCTGAGACTCTAAGGATGTAGTAGATTTAGTTTCAGCTTGGGAAGAGTAAAATCCTAGGAAACTAAATCTCTTCGTCTTATTGTCTTTGGAATCTGGTTTGCTTGAGGATGAGACTCTTAAGTTCTCATGAGGTGAAACATGAACAGATGTATTCCTAGTGGTATTAGAATGAGAAGATGAGTGGATACTGGAAGAACGGGAAGGCTTTGACAAGTTCTCGGTAGACTCTTGTTTGTCAGAATTGGATGAAGAACCGAAAATCTTATCAAACATCATCTCAGCTGCAATAATTGCTGAGTATCTGTTGGCTTTCTTATTGGACTTTTCCAGATCATCAGAAGCCGATGATTTTGCATTGGAGCTATCGACGTTTTGGTCTTCATCATCTTCGGTATTCTTGTATTCGGCCACCTGATTCTCTCCCTTGCTTTCTTCTTTTATGTCCAACTTTTGTGGAGAGGTCGAAAGTTGGCCAGAAGATAAGAAGCTCGGAGACTTCGGAGTGATGATTCCACCTTCTGCTAGAGAAAGATCCACATGAGGCTGGGAGATCTTACAATTGCTTGAACAGATAGAGGCAGTGGACTCTGATCTTGTGAACTGAGATGTAATGTTGCCTTGTATCTGGAAATCCAAATTATGACTATCCTGAGTAGAGTATAAGCCTGGGTGATAAGAGGTTGGTCTTGGCTTTCTTGGTGCACCCGGAAGCTTTTGGTTTGGATTTGGTTGGTGGTAGTTGTTGGAATTAGACGGCATCTTCGGAACAGCGAATCCTGGAGGTTGTTTCTTCGCTGGAGATTCCTCAATAGTAGTGTTGATGAGTTGCTCTCTCTGGTTCATAGAAGAGATACCCGTGTGAGTAGTAGATCTTGGAACACCTTGGCTTCCCATGGATAGTTTCTTGCCTGTAGAATCAGGACGTCCATTCTCATAGAAGGAACTGGAAGTTGGACTGATCTGGTTTCTGATTTCATCAGCATCAACAACTGCTTGTAGAGCCATAGAGGCCGAACTGTATGACTGTACAGATCCTGTTCTCTTGTGACCTCTTGGACTGTGTTTGATTTGTTCGTGGATGGAAGTGGAAGAAGTAGATGATGGGATAGCAATAGCATGACTCGAGGACGTCTGTGGAGGAAGTGGGGATGCAAAGAAGCCTGGGCTCTGGGCGGCGTAGTTGTGTAGAGCAGTAGGAGAAGTGTCAATAAGTGAGTATCTTCTATAATCATTTAGAACCGAGCGCTGTTGTTGAGCCACAGGAACAATAGTGGATGAAGAATCGTTCTTGTCCCATTCTGAGGGTGTAACGGAGAGGAATGGAGCATGAGGGGCTAACCATTGGTGACTTCTGATCTCTTTCAAACTAATTCTCTTCTTCGGATTTGGCACAAGTATTCTTCTCAGTAGGTCTCTTGGCATTGGCTCAATATACTCAGGGAAAGTCAAAGGTGTGGATATTATATACTGGTATAACCTTGCAATGTTATCACCATCTGGGTTTTGAGGATCATCGTCAAAAGGCAAATAGCCGGCAAGCATTGCGTAGAGGATAGCTCCACAAGACCATATATCAACTTTTCTGCACTCGTATGGTTCACTTGAAATGACAAGTTCCGGCGCAGCATAGCATGGAGAACCGCAAGATGTCTTCATTAATTCTGTTGATGGGGTAAAACTATTGACAAATCCAAAATCAGTGATGACAATGTTCTTGTGCTTGTCCAGTAACAAGTTCTCTAGTTTCAGATCTCTGTGTACAATTCCCTTAGAGTGCATATAGTGTACGCCACTGACCAGCTGGGCAAACAATCTACATGCAAGCGAATCCTTCAGGTATCTGTGCTGAAGGATGTAGTCAAAGAGCTCGCCTCCTGAAGCGTACTCAAGCACTATCCCAATGTATTTATCATTCTGAAGCACTTCTTCCAGCTTAATAATATTTGGGTGTGAGAGTCTCTTTAGTGCGTTAATCTCTCTGTGAATTTTGGACTCACGATCAGAGCCTCTTGGGATAGATTCACGGCGAATAAACTTGATAGCGACTTGAGATGGTTGGACTCCATCTTTACGCCAGCCAAGCTTGACTTTACCAAATTCACCCTCTCCTAGTGTGGAGCCAAGAATATAGGACCCAAATCTGATCTCCTTGTGTGCCTTCCGTGGCTTATTTTGAAAGCTCTGACGCCGTCTGGTGGATGTGGTAGTGTCACTCATTTAAGTAAGGATGGCGATGTCTTGAAGTAAGTTGGGTATGAGTGTGTGTTGGGGTGTTGATTCTGATGCGAGACAGAAGTTTGGTTTTGAAGCTAACGTCTCCTCAGTTACACTCGTTTCCAGTTCAAATCGGTTGATTTCAGAAAGTGGGTTGTGACGATTCGAGGGTTGTGGAGTCGATCTTGGTATCTGGAGAAAAAGGAGTGAACCCGCCGCAGGGAGAAGTAGCTTGGAATGGGCACCAGAATAAAAAGTGACGAGACTTGTTATTTGATGGAAACGTACCACTTGTCAAGTAGAGCACAGACGCGTGAACAAGGGATGGATGAGAAAGAGGAAAAACAAAAGATATATCTGATGAAGTGTTTACAGTACAGAGTAAGGGATCTTCGGTGGTGCCGCAAGTGAACCGGAGAAAGAGGAGAAGGGGTGTTGCTATCTCCAAGTCGAGAAAGTGGTGTGTGTGTATGTGTGTTTGTGTATGGGCAATGTAAGGATGATGTGTTCTCTGGGGCGGTTCCCGGGACAAACGGGGCTACAGCGCCTGAACAAGAAGGAGGATGGTGGGTAGTAAAGTCGAAGGTTGGCGTCCTAGATGATCTCTGTCTCTAGAGCTCTTTGGGTTGCGGTCCACACGTTCCGAAGTGTTTGTTTATATTGGGACGCGGGTCAGTGAAACCTGGCTTAGCGTTCTAATTGTGCGTACTGAGCGTGTCTCTCGCGCGGGCGGTATGGGCCGGTGCGATTGTTTGGCGGGAAGGCAAAACAGACAAGGAATCACTTCCAGTCAATGGCGCCGATACAAGTTTTTTTTCTGGCACTTGAAAGCCTGTCGAATGTGTTAGATAGCTCTTGGATGAGCAAACAAATGAAGGTCCTGGGTTATCCAGCAAGGGGCGTATCAACAGTATCACCAGTGTTTCTGACGCTGGAAGGTTTGTTTATATTTCCCAGCCCAGAAGAATTTTCGGGTTTGTTTACATTTCCCGATGCGGGCGGGTCTCAGCACTCCAGGCACGCCGCGGTGGGTGCTCCTGATTTCGCAGGGAAGCGGCCAGGCAGAGAGAGTCCTTCGCGCTAGGCAGGGCCCCCCCCCCCCAGCCGGGAGAGGGGCCCACTGCTACAGGAAGCCGGCGCTGGTGGAGGGGCTCTGCCTAACACCCGCCTGGAGGTACATGTCCCGTTTCATAGGGTACGCCATCACACGCTTTGAAACATGTGCTGATCTTTCAGGAATGCCCTTTTAACTACAAAGACAGTCAGACAGCAATAAAGCATGTCACGGACACTCCACTTACAGAAAAAAAAGATACCCAAAACGCGGTGGCGGGGTTTCACTAGGAAACTAAATAATAAGTGATGAATTGAATCTCCTTAACGAGAAAGGTTGCTGCAACGAGCATGTTTCGGTAGTTGGGCTCATGCTATAACCAGCAAAGGAGAGAACAAAAAGCGGGACCCGGGCATCGCACCGCAGTTAGGAGAACAACGCCCCCTAATACGACGTAACGAGAAATCACAAATACTGCTACACAACCAGAAATCAAAAATGAAACTAATGCTCAGCCAGGCTCATTAGATCTGTGGGTATGTTTGTTGTTTGTTGTTTGTTGTTTCTTTTTTTGTCCTTCTCCCACGGTTTCTATTTTCGTAGTGGTTCTCTTGTGTTCTCCTGCCATACGGCTAAGCATTCCGTAGAGCGTTTCTGCCCATGTCCTCGACGTGCAGCTCTAAAACTGACAGACCTCAAAAATACGCATTCCTTATGCTACTGTGTTTTGGATCTACTGGAATGTAAAGAATGTCGACAAGGGCTAAGCTGTCTCGAGGCAATGGTCTATAGCAAAATGGGAGGGTTTTCTTGAAGTGGGAATGAGACTCTCTTGCATAACACAAAAACAATCCCTGCAATCTTGCGTGCCCATCGAACCGTTTTTGGATAGACAGTGCTGTTTTTCGTCGGTTTAAATGCTTTCTTACCCACCTTTTTTGCCCTTTCAAGGGACTCTGTTATATTTCCTTTCCTCGGGGGAAAGTTTGGTCTGTCAAATGCACTATAGCCCGAGTTATATACTGGTTGAGGAAACCAAAAGCCTGGGCGTTCCCAAAAACGCAATATCCGTGGCACTACACGTCCACCTTATGAATACGAAGACAGTTTGATCGAGGCCTGGTCATTCAATTCACTGAGCGAAATAATAAATCGACAGAGTTGTTGGATTATCGTTCTTGTTTTGCTCGCTTCTAGGATTTCCCCGGATCTTTGTAACCGGCAACCGAACGGTATATCGTTCCCTAACAATAGGTTGGAGTCAATCGCGCCCTATAGACTGAAATGCACTCTTCTGTAACCTGTTATCTGCTTGTCCCTCTCTGGGATCTCACCACACTACAACTTATCCATTCGAGTTATACGATATGCGGGAGTGGGTAGTGCGGTGAAATGCAAACACATGGCTACTATCTGCGCCCAATGCTCTCAAGAGATGTCAACATGTATGCTCAAGCATCTCGAATTACCGAGGCGATGCCGGAAACGGAACTCCGATTGAACAAAGGGCTCGGCTGTTCGAAACTAGAATGGCATGCGCTCGCCGGATTGGAAGACGATAGAGAAGAGATTTCGTAGCCACCAGATGTTGGGATCTTGGATTTTAATCTCTATTAATCCGCACAGATCACCGTTAATACCCAATAATCTACGTTCATCTACGACGAGCCTGTTATTACGAACGCTGACTCCGCTTTCAACATTCGCACGGACCCCAAGTAGATTATACACCCGGACATCGGCTGAAACACCTGGACACCTCTTATACTATCAGAATTCCATAATTTACTCATTGTATAATTTTATTGGTATAATTTTGTTATGTTCTCTTTGTTAGTAAGGAAATCAATATGCTTAATAAAGAAAGTTCGGCGGTTTGGAGATGTTTAAATAATAAAAATGCAGAAACCCAGAATAACATGTAACAAATTTTGGACACAACTTGGAATTGAAAACTAAAAAACAAATTGGTAGTTTTCGACTTAATAATCGAAAAATACCAGACAAAAACTGTCATTGAAGTATTGGAAGTCTATTAAATTATATTGAATTATGTCGAAAGATGTGATGTATTTCTATTGGCATAGATACACTGAAGAGTAAGCATGATTTAGAAATACTATCTAAAATGCCAAATCACTATACATGTTTACAATAAACAAAAAGCTTCCTATTTCCAGAGTCCATGAGAGATATGTACAAGTTCATTCATAAAGAGATCCTGGCTTAAGTAGAAGTACCCGAGAGCTAAAGGTGCAAGTCAGACAATTTAAAGATACCTGAGTCCTGGAAACCTCTAGCTGCACCGTTGGCCTTACTTACTTTGTGTGAAGTAGCACTAGCTTTCTTTACCGGCTGTACCTCCCGAGTTTTCGCCCTTGCCTCCTTAATAGCGTCTATGAGAGCACTTTGCTCCTTTGCCAAGTACCCCTCCTTATCAGCTCTACTATAGAAACTAATATCTTTTTGAGATACAGGGCGAGCTGGAAGTGGGACGTGACCACGCTCAAGGTAAAACTTAACCGGGCTTAAATGTGCACGTAGGCAGAGTTTGCTAAAATATCTAGCTGTGAATTCACCTCCAGCACGTTTGATAGCCTCACGGGCATCTTTAGAAGCACGCGTCGCTTCAATCTTTATTGGCAAGTTATAGCTCTCTTTTCCTTCACCTAGGATCTTGACACCATCTTTGAAAGCTCCAGTCACAAGACCACACTGTTTCATTTTCCTCATCGTCAATACCTCTCCTTCACCAAGATTTAAGCGTCCCGCGTGGTGGAATTGAGTAATTTTTGCTAGGTTGATCAAATGAATCTCCTTAGCATTGAACCTCTTGAATCCAACCTTTGGAAAGAGTTTAGTAATCGGTGTCTGACCACCTTCAAACCACGGCTTTACTGAACCACGAGCTTTCTGACCTTTCTGACCACGACCGGAAGTCTTACCATAACCAGACGATGGACCGCGACCAACACGTTTATGTGCCTTGGTAGAGTTGATCGAAGGCTGAAGACGTGACAAAAGAGATACCGAACGCGATGAAACCAGGACTGGCGTCTGTACAAAACGCTGAGCCAATGAAGTGAACGACAGCATCTTTCAACAGAGCTGAATTAGAAGTGAAATATTATAAGCTGGAAGAGTAGTTAATGACCTAGCGTTTTAATGGGATCATGGTCGTAGGCCCACCGTCGAGTTTTTTTCACCGCCATCTAGCTCTCTACAGATTCTACTGGGTGCGCGTACCAATAACATACTAGTCTTTACTCTCTATAATTAACACTTTAGAAATCGCCTTATGAGAAGGCCCTTTAAAAAAGATAAGATCTAGAGTTGTTGTTCAAGTACACTGGAAACCTGCTCGACTATTCTTTGTGCGTACGATACAGTGGAACTTCCTCTCACAGTTTTGATCATCCCGAAGCACTGAACTAATGTTCTTCTGTCCGTCTCCTCTACTGGAGGCAAAACAGGATTAAGTTCTACAGCAGGAATAACCACTGCGTCCCTAAAACTTTCCAGCACAAGCATCCGGACAGATTTGTGCTGAATATCATGCCAATAAGCCCTGTGACGCTGGGTCAGGTACCCGACACCATTCAGTTCGTCGTCAAGTGGTTGGAACACAGCCAGCAAGTAGTGATAGAGATTGATGAAAAAGAGCTGCCAAGTGAGTGAGAGTTTCTGAAGATGGTCAAGATCCTGTGGTAGAGATGATTGTAAGACATGTAGCTGATGCTTCAAGAACTCTGTTAACTCTCGGATAACAGTGGGTGCAGCAACACCACTCTCAATTCGAAGTTGCAGCCAGTCAGATAGAGTTCTATTCAATTCCTCGATTGTGAAACGTTTCTTCCATGATTGGATCTCTGATTCCAGAAAAATCGATGCGAGAGCTGTTGATAATGAGTGCCATGCGTTGTCCGCAAGATGCTCTTTCTCCTCCTGAGACAGCTGGGACCTTAAAGCTTGGGATCCGATCTGCGAGTCTCTTTCTGAGTCGGTTATTTGCGACGGCCCAAACGAGTAAAGTGTAGATCCTGAGCCCACAACCTGGGAATTAGACGATGACGAAGAGAGAACCGTATGGTGATGGTGGCCCGTCTTCAAAAAACTCCCATGGTGATCCGTAGAAGTCTCAGTTCTAGACCTCGCCAATGCCTCTTTTGTTTTATTGCGAGCAAAAATCTTCGCACGTGTGAACTTACCTTCTTTCTTATGTCCAACGGCAGGGCTTGTATGAGTACTGGAGTTGCTTGCTAGGGATATACTGCTCATGGCGTCACTCTGTGGAATAATCGGTGTGAAACCCACATTAGAGAGCGTATGTGTGATCGAATTAACCGTTGACGAAGAACCAGTCCTGTTTAGGTAGAGAAATGGAGACCCCCCTGAGATTGTGTTCGAACGAGCAGTCGTTTGAGGTAGGATTGGAGGGAATTGCGAAGACACTGGGCTTCGAAGGTCCTCGTCGTTCGGAGATCGCGTATGGGTGAAGCTGACAGTATTAGCGAGTGTTGAGGTGCTTCGCTTCCTACGGATGTTACCAGGATCCATTGCTTAAGAGTTGTGTGAGTACTATGACTGCTTCGATTGGCCCTCAGCCAAACTGTGTGTTCGGTCCAATGATAACTTTTGAGACCTCCTTGGGTTTCCCCAGGATCAACATTTCGCGGCCATCACCATATTCATACATCTCTACAACTCATATCATCATAAGCTCGTAAATTTTACTTTAGAAAGTGGCTCCTTCACAGACGAAAAGTCTTTCCTCATATTTCTTACACCAATTTACCACAGCCCGCGCACTTCCCACCAAAACCTCTTTCTTTGCGGTGCCACTGGTGATCAAATAAACTTCGTAGTTAGGAGTGGTCCACCCGATGCCTGCGAGTGACGGGGTACCAGGCCTTGCAGAGGCCCACTTGGAGTACGTTACACTAATCTTTGTAAACCTATTAACAGAGGAATGAAGCGACAAGTAATGGAGATGTAACTGTGAAGGCTCAGTCTGTGTAGGCATGACATACTGTAAGTGTCTCTTAGACTTGTAGATAAAGTGATACACCAGGGGAGCCGGAATATCGGCTGTACTCAAGCCACACATTAGCGATGTATTGATCTTGTCAAACATTTTGTATTTATCCATGTCGGAGCACATCTTCTGAGCACACTCTCTGACAGTGTAGAATGAGTTCTTGTCGGCACTGACAAGCAGCAACGAGACATCACCAACGTGCTTGACAAAGACATGAAGAAATCCGTTCGGATTGAACTTCGGGAGACAGATTGGAAGCCAAAGCTCTTCCTCGCCTGTGTTACCTCTGGACTGATTCGCAACAGTGAGGAATAGGAGCTGGAGGTCTGTTGTATGTAAAGTGTGGTTCCGAGGGCGTAGAATGGTGATGAGCTTTCCACCTGGGCCAAGAAGCAGACCATATATAACGTCCTTCACTCTGTGCCTGATTAAGATATCGTTGATCTTTGCCCGTGTGGTTTTCCGAAGCTTGACACTGCGAAGAGCGCCGAGTAGAATACCAGGGTCAAAGTGTGCCATCATTCGGCAGAGCAAGTCCATGCCAGACACACATGCTCTCCCCAGGTGTTTACCTAGATCAAAACCTTCTTTATTTTGAAATGACCTCACAATGTGGGGTTTACTGAAAGTAGATAGCAACAGACTATGCAACAGATCAAGCTGATTCAACAAGTCGGATTCGTCTTCTTTCAGCTTAGAGACAGCAACGAGGATCAACGGTAATCGGGCCAAAATGGTGAATCTCGTGGATCCAGACACAAAAGACTTCAACTCCGAGCCGTCAATTGCAAAAGAGTGAACGAGGGTCTGAATGACACCACCATCAGCGATGAACCTGCTGGGCTCCTCTTGGTTCTCAAGATCATCAGTATCGGCCATAGAGTAGATAGGTTTGCCAGCTGAGGACAGAACAAAGAACTGTTTCGCTCTTCTCATCCGCTTCTCTTCTTCCCCACTGACATCCCATAACCGTATTTGTGGTTCGTTTAGCATTTCTCCAAGACGGTCCGTAAAACCGAGTCCACTCCTTTCATCTTCATCGTCACTGAATATTGTTAGTGTTGGGTTTGTTCGTACAGTCCATGAGTCGTCGTCTCGGTCCATACTGGTCCTCACACTTCGTAAGTCCACCCCGGATAGTGTCCCTTGAATGCTGGAATTGTCAGAACGTGGGCTACCGGCACTAGCAAGTGAGATCTCGGTCGTGGGCAGTGCTTGTAATTCAGAGATCTTGATGCTCTTCTTGGGTCCGATGGTAAGCTGTGATAGAGAAGGCTTCTTCTGGAGAAAAGCCGGCCGTGGCTGCAATGGAGGCGGCCAAGAGCCGTCTTCTTCCGGAGGAGAGGCCATAGAGTGTGGATTAGGCGGCTGAAAATACAACTGAATCAGTTTCGGAATTCACTTTGTATGATAGGTTCTTGATGAAAGCGGAAAGTATGACTTCTCTACTTATAGAGGTTACAATCTGGTGTGGTTTTCATGGGCTCGCGAAGTCGCACAATAACACCCGAGGAGCTTCACAATAGGCGGTGATATTTAAGGAAACTTCAATTCTTTGAGATTCCATTTATATTATTTATTTCAGGTTGTTTTTATTATTATTTCTTCCGTTTATTATTAATTATTTCTATCGTTATAGTTCTCGGTAGTCTTGTTCACTTTTCTCATGAGCCATTGACCATCTATGGAACGGTGATGGACTCGTTGAAGCCGTGAAATTGAGCAATATGACCAGCTACTGATGCACCTGCAAGAGCACTCGTTTCCATAGTGCTGATGAAGCGTTCCATACTGTTCAGATACCACAAACCACTTTGCAGTTCAAATTGATCAAAGTTGCGTACGGGCTCTAGGCGAGGATATGGATGCCACTCCTCCTCTAACCAGATCCGGACATCTGTGGTATTCTCAAAGAGGTGGTTTAAAAGAAACAGCTCATCAATACCTCCCTCACTGAATATCTTGTAGCGGACAAGCCGAGTAGTAGCATTGTAATCTACAATGTTGCAGCTGAAAAATGAAACGTTGGAATTGGCGGTCAGGATCATGTCTGGAAGCTTAGAAGTTCCAAATTTGGCTGGATCAATCATATGACTGATTGGTACCTCAATATAGCTGGCATAGAGAGTTCTGTACTCGACATTTGACAGATTGACAGAGATACCTTCGATTTCAATACCGGTGAACTGGAAAGGAGCAGCAATCACAACGTGATCGAATGTCGAGACTTCGCCGTTGTGAGGTGAGGTTGTACGACCCATCTTCATTCAGAGAGATCTTAGTGACACGGGTGTTCAAGAGAATATTAGCCTCAGACCATTCAAGGAACTTCTTAAAGATTAAGTAGTTACCACCGGAAATGGAATGCGTTCCTGAGGCCGCCATGGAGATGTAAGCCCCGAAGGCGTGAATATCTTCTAGGTTAGATCTGTAGTTGACCCTTGTCGCTGGTTCGATAATGTCCTCAATGAAGTTAGATCCATAGCGTTGGACTAAGTATTCACTGGAAACCGATCCAGCGTACTGTTCCAGTCCTGAATAGCGAACAACCGTCTCTATGTTGAATGGAAAATGCTTGCTGTAAAATTGGTCAAGGAAAGTAGCAATGAGGCTCTGAAGGTCGTACTTGATTCTAAATAAATTCAGGTTATACTTAAACTGCAGTTTGATCATAGTCCAGAGATTTCCCAACCATGTGGAACTATCCATCCAGAGAACAAACTTTGAACCGTCCCAAACCCCTACAGATCCTGTAAAGAGTCTCGGGTACTCATCGGAAATATCTTTAGAAAACGATAAGTTAAAGGTTTCCTTCGCTTTCATCATAATAAGATTGGCATCAACAAACACAGACCCACCAAGCTCAACATTGCTATGCACCAGAGAATCTTCGGTTATGTTTGCCATATTGGTGAGTCGGTTTCCAATTGTGGTAGTTCTGCCGCCTATATACCCGTTTGTTTCGAAGACCGAGATGTTGAAGAAGTGACTGCTGTATTTCTGCAAATAGTAGGCAAATGCGGATCCACCGGCGCCTGCACCGATCACGGCAATTCTCCCCCCTATTTCGAGGGGATCAGTAGAAAAAACAGACTGTGTAGACGCTACTAGAGTAACCAAGTACTGGATCACGATAACAATCGTTATGAGAGGGAAGCATGCGGAGTGATTGAAGTGCGACGTGAGATACATACCAGTCTTCTCACTGCTTCATTTATAGTTCCCCTTTGTTTAGTAAGAAATAGCAGACGTTCCTACTTCAGGATCAAATAGCAACGATAACTTTTCAAGCTCTTTTTTTCATTTTATTATCACATAGCAAGCTTTGTGGAACGCTTGCACAAGGTCTTGATAGCACAGCGATCAGCGAGCGCGTGTGTGTACCAGTATTCGCGTGCTCATCGCTAGAAAAAAAATTTCGAGAGTGCATCTCTCTCTGTCTCTTGATGCTATTGTTTCAGATTTATTCCTGGTTTTGAAACTCCTTGGCCTATAATGAGCGGGAAAAGAGACACAAGAGGAGTTGGTGATGACCATCTCGACAAGAAAACACTATTTGTGCGTTCTATTCCCTTTGACGCTACCTCAGAAGAGCTCACAGACTTCTTTGCACAATTTTGTCCCGTGAAACATGCTGTGATCGTAAAGGATCAGGACGGCCAGTCCCGTGGCTTTGGTTTTGTGACGTTCACAATGGATGAAGATACAGAGACTGCATTGAAGGAGGCCAAGACCGCAATTTTTAAAGGTAGAACTCTCAGAGTCGACATTGCAAAGAGAAGAGATCGTCCAGACGCGAAGAGTAGCGGAACTTCTGTACAGGAAGAGAAGAAAAAAGAGATAGTCGAGAAGAGAAAACCAAGGTTAATTATCAGAAATATGCCATGGTCTATTCGTGATCCATCCCAGATTAAAAAGGTCTTTGGTAAGTTTGGGGCTGTGGCAGAGGCATACATTCCAAGAAAGAAGGATGGAAAGATGTCCGGATTCGCCTTTGTGACAATGAAGAAGGTTGCAGGCGCAGAGGCTGCAATCAAAGGATCTGAAGGGTTAAAGATTGGTGGAAGAGAAGTTGCAGTGGATTTTGCTCTTGAGAAGTCCAAATGGGAGCTGTATAAAGAGGAGCACGCTGATGAGCTTGAAGAAGACGACGAAGAAAGTGATGAAGATGAAGATGAAGAAGAAGAAGAAGAAGAAGAAGAAGAAGAAGAAGAAGAAGAAGAAGAAGAAGA
>JAJMBV010000039.1:0-115831 GCA_030585085.1 Petasospora xishuangbannaensis | reverse complement strand
CGAGGGTGGATTGTCTTGCGTGTGGGATGTTTTAGCCACAGTCACAGTTACAGTTGCGAACACCGGTAGCTACACTGCCGCTGAAGTTACGCAGTTATATGTTGGTATTCCAAATGGGCCAGAGAAGCAACTCCGTGGCTATGACAAGCAGTCTTTGGATCCAGGTTGCTCTTCGCAGTTCACGTTTGATTTGACCCGTCGTGATCTCTCAACCTGGAATGTTGAGACCCAGCAGTGGCAGTTGCAGTCTGGCGATTACATCTTCTACGTTGGTAAGTCCGTTTTGGATATCCAGCTGCAAGCTACTCTCACCATTTGATACGATTGAACATTTTGGGGAAACGTACATTGCTTTCCTTTGCTTTTTATCTCGCTATCCTTGTGTTCCAAGGTCCATACCGTCTTTCAGAAATATCAAACTTATCATATCAATACAAATCCAAATTTACTTAAGGCGAATGTAAATAATATATTGTCTTGTGAGACGCCGCTATGACCTAATCATTTCCAAGGTTCATTATGGGAAAATGTGTAACTAATGACTTAGATAATCACAAACATTTAGAGAAAAAAATGCAGACAGAGTGACACCTGAATACACTCCCATTAATAATAGGCTAGGCACATGAGCCATATCAAGAACTCTAAATACAATAAGAACCAGACTTAGTATAAGACACAGATTTCGACTTCTTCTGTGTCATCAATCTTCAAAATGATCATGTAGACCGTGCCGATATCCTCGCCCGGTAACAAAGGCTTATCATCCCCACCTGCTGTAGAAGCCTCTTCCGCAGTCTCTGAGATCACCTCAATTCGATCATCCTATTCCTTGCCAGTCTCCATGCCATTTTCATTAAAGGTCCCGTACAGTTTTTCTGCATTACTCACACCACCCAGAGAGTGAGACCAATGGATAACAAAGGAAAGCATGGTAAGATTTGTTAGAAGCAAGCCTTCAAAGTTCAAGCTCGAATAGTTTATTGAACAATACTGGAGAGATACTGTAATGCAATGTAGTTACCCTCGGGAAGTCCAGTGATTGTCACCGTTCGAAATAGTCCCTTCACAATATCATCAACGGTAACATTACAGCTGGATCGAGCTCTGATCTCGTTGATCTTGGAGCCACCCTTGCCAATAATAGCGGAGACATAGTCCACAGGGACCTCGATGATGGTCTTCATAGACTCAATCTTCTTCATCTTGGTCTGACAGAGCTGAAGAGCATCCTGGATCTGTCGAATAGATTTTTGAAGCGGTGGATCTTCTGATTGCGGAGCCCTCAGGTTGGTAGCATTGGTTTCTTCTTGTTCGTCTGTTGACTCCTGGCTCAGGAATTTGTCAAACACAGACTTACTCTTCTCTAACACACCGATGTTTTCGTCAGACCTTTGAGTCGGGATGTAAGTTCCAATCACAGGAATTCGAACGTCTGGTGGAATGCTGATAGTATCATCCTCGAGAGACGCGCTAGCAACAACCTTCACCAGGTCGAATACAAGCGAAACCAGCTCATGTACTTTGGCAGCAATGTGTACAGTTACATAGTTTGAGAATGGAACATACTCATCTGAAATATCTACCCTGTTATCATCCTTCAGCCATTGCATGTGTGAAAGTGCCCAGGATGGTATGACGAAGGTTAAGCGTAGCACAACGTTTTCGGGGTCAAAACTCTTATAGACAGCCTCGTACAGTGTAGTGCTCACCAGCGAGATTCCTAGAACAAGCTGTTTGTGAGTTCCAGTAACTGCAATTTCCCTCTCAACACTTCCTTCAACACTCTCCGATACAACAAGTAGTGCCCCCGACTCTTCTTGGATTTTACCAGCACTCTCCTCTACAATGGCACTCTGTGTACAGGATACTGCTAGTCTCACCTGGTGCGTTCCTGATGCCGTTGCTGACCTGATCTTCCTAAGCAAGTCCACCATCAACTGCCAAATCCCCTTACTGATGTTCCTTGGTGGACGGTAGGTGTCTCTGAGTGGTTTATCAGGGACAGACTCCGCTGGTGAGCCAGCCAAGTGCTGCCTTTTACTTGGAGATTCTGCGACGTTCGCAGTTCTGGGGCGTCTTGGAACCATGTTGGCTTGGTAGAAAAGAAGCAGTAGTGGCAGGGGTAGCAGTTGAACTAGCAACAGAACCCTGGAAAATCGAATTGGAAGTTTAGGTAGTTTTAGTGCTTGATGAAGAAGAAAGTGATTGTGGTGATGGTTGGCTGGACGTAAGCACCATCTCCACTAGCTATATCGCGGTGAAAAAAACGTAAACAGAACTTCACGGAAGAAGCCTTGAACAGGCCCTTCGGCTATTGAACATCCACCTAAAAGGCTAAGAACTGTTAAAGAGCAACTGTAAGGGGTTTGGTCGCCATATAGCTACATTCGGATCTATATAACTCCCTCAGTCACTAACGGTCTCCTCTGAGCCCATTTAAACCAGACCTGGTGCAACTTGTACGACCTTCTCATTCTCCCGCCTAAAACTATCAGGACAATCAACCACAAAAACGAATCCAATGCGGATTTCACCATACGACACCGAACATGACTCACTGTTAGAGGACTCGGACTTCGTAGACGACCGGTGGCACCATGAGAGCTATGACTATGACGATAGCTCGCCGTTTCTCAATATAAAGTCGTCGCCCTTAAAAGCGCTTGATATCGACGATTCCCCTACAAGGACGCCAAGCTACCGTATTAAGTCTCGTGAGAGGAACTCTACATCTATGGTACATTCATCACCACTGGGAAGGTCGCCGTTTGTGAGTTCGAGAAACAGATACCACCATAAACAGGCCCAGGAGTCTGTTGAGGCGCTTGGTGAGTTGCTTGAGGACATGAAGCTCAAGGAACGGTATTTGATGGTGAAAGAGCAATCTGCAGGGTTAACACGAGCTCAAGGACAGAAAATACTCTCTCGTAACAGCTCCAGGAGTTCTACCCAATCACATACAAGGAGACCGTCGGTGACATCGTCTTCCCCCATTAGACCCCTGTCTTTGGAAGAACATGAGACGTGTGATGAGGCCAGGGTACAAGAAGAGATCGTCTCTGGTCTTGAGAAGAGACTTCTAAAGAGGTCACAGGAAGTTGAAACACGTATCAGGTTGCTTGAAGAAGAGAAGAGACGTGCTGAAGCTGAGCGGGTTAGAAAGGAAGAGGAGCTGAGACGCAGAAGAGAAGAGGAGCTCAGACGTGCTGAAGAAGAACGGCAGCGGCGTGAGGAGGTGGAGCGGAAGAAGAAGGAAGAACAGGAACGCCTGCGTATAGCAGCAGAGACGAAGGCCAGGGAACAGGAGGAGACGATGAAGAAAAAACAGGAAGAGGATGCAATGAAAGCTAGGGCTAAAGCTGAACAGATGGCCAAGATGGAGGCCGAGGCTGCTGCTAAGAAAGGCAAGGGCGTAACAGACTTTAGTGCAGTGGAGAAGAACTTTCTACAACACAAGCAGAAGATCCAAGATATTAAAGAGAACATCGTGTTGAAGGTTAAGGTCGACAGGGACACAAAGAACGCCATTCTTGCACATAAACGGAAGATCAACCCGAAGTTTGGCCAGCTTACAAACTCGATGTCACAGTTGCAAAGAATCTCATCGGAAGTGGTGGGCATGATAAACGAGACTCGAGGAAGCCCAATCGCATACCAATGGATTCTCAACTTTGTTTCGAAAGCCATTGTTTCACAGGCAGAGACAGAAGTACGTGCCAAACCGTCGTCATCTGTACCGCTGGCGAAGCTCACACTGACATTGCTGTGTGCATTCCCCGAACTCAAGGAGTTCCTCATGGCCCGGTTTGTGAAGAAGTGTCCTTTTGTGATTGGGTACACCTGTGACATCGACACCGAAGAAGGCCGTCTCCGGATGGGGTGGAAACGCCATGAAGACAGTAAGTGGGAAGACACTGTTACCTACGACGAACGCATGGCCGGTATGATGACACTCTACTCGGTGATTGCCAGGCTTCCTCTGGACCCACCATACTACTCACAGATGGTCCATCCTCTGCCAATGGCGGAGACTTGGAAGATGCTTGCAAGATGGATGAACACCAAGACAGAGCTTCTCACGAACACTCATTTCACCGTTGCGGGAGCGTGGTGGGACGCTAGTGCCTCGGAGTTCCTGAAAGTGTACGGTATACAAGCACGGAAAATAATGCAAATGACATGGGCACAATGGCCAAAGCTCGTGGAGGATAAGAAATTCACCGGGGCAAAGACTCTGGAGACTATGGGCGAGGACTGGGCAAAGGATGGGAGTATCAAGTCGTTTGGCGACATGGAACCCTAAGCTCCCCGTCTACAGAGTCTATTTGCTGGAGAAGTCCCAACAGAGTTATGTATTCGATATCCATATACTTTCTCGTTTATACTGGCTTATTCTACGTCAACCTTGCTCATGGTTAATAGAACATAATCAGATCTCTAAAACATCCAAACACCAACACATCGGCCATTTCATAGTCGCATATAAAGGGCCAATTGGGTTTCCCGAGCCCAAACAGATTATCGCCTTTCCCCGTTCCATTACGGTGAGTGGGTTTAGTAGAAGACATTGGTTTACCATTACGTTGGATCTTTATTATTTGTCCGCAATCTTTCTGTAGAACCGTAATGACGTCCTGAATTTACCACCCGGGACACTTTTTACGCGCGGTCGATCGTCGAATCAAGTAGAGAGGAGCGCACTGTACTGTTGTTGGTCATCAACCACCACTCTAAAGACACCAGCGGTGTGAGCGCTTAGAAAACATAATATGAATAGCAATAACGTCCAGGGAGGGTCGAGGAACACCACACAGATTCAGCGGGAGTTTCTCATGCGGTTGCAACAGAGCCAGGGAAACAACTCGCAGCGAACTAACTTGACACCGGGGAAGAAGACAACGACGGCGTATTCGACTCGACCGGCGTTGATGGCCGGTTCGTCTGTGTTCACATTGGCCCCGTATCGAACGAGAAAGGATGCGGTGAGAAAGACAGTGTTACAAAAGTACGACATTATCGGTTATATAGCCTCTGGAACTTACGGACGGGTATACAAGGCAAAGAGTAAGACTAAGATATCGGGGTCGACTTTTTATGCTATTAAGAAATTCAAAGCTGACAAAGAAGGTGAAGTCGTGTACTACACGGGCATTTCACAGAGTGCTTCGCGTGAGATGGCTCTTTGCCGCGAGCTGAACCATAAGAACATTGTCCAGCTGTCAGAAATTATCCTGGAGAACAAGTGCATCTACATGGTTTTCGAATATGCAGAGCATGACCTTTTACAAATAATCCATTTCCACTCGCATCCGGAAACGAAACCAATCCCAGAGTCTACAGTTAAAAGCATCATGTGGCAGGTCCTCAATGGTGTCAGCTATCTCCACCAGAACTGGGTATTGCATCGAGACTTAAAACCTGCAAATATCATGGTAACAAGTACTGGCGTAGTAAAGATTGGTGACCTGGGCCTCGCAAGACGCTTCAATAACCCGTTACAGTCCCTATACAACGGTGACAAAGTTGTGGTGACAATCTGGTATAGGGCTCCAGAACTGCTGCTCGGTGGACGCCACTACACTCCTGCTATCGATCTTTGGGCTGCAGGGTGCATCTTTGCTGAGCTTCTTGCTTTGAGACCAATGTTTAAGGGAGAAGAAGCCAAAATGGACACCAAGAAGAGTGTTCCTTTCCAAAGAAGCCAAATGCAGAAAATTGTTGAGATTCTGGGCCCTCCAACCATCCAACAATGGCCTTCACTGAGCAAGTATCCGGAATATCAATCAATACAACAGTTCAAACAATTCCCATCGAACCTCCAAGCATGGTACCATTCAATTGGTGCTACAAACAAAAAGGGCCTCGACCTATTGGCAAACCTTCTCATCTATGACCCAGCACGCAGAATGACAGCGTATGACTCCTTGGCGCATGCGTACTTCCTTGAAGGTACCCGTGTACAGGAGAATATCTTTGAAGGTCAGACCTTTAAATACCCTTCTAGACGAATTCAAACGGATGATTCTGACATTACAAGTGCGCAGAATGGCCAAAAGAGAGCAGTCTTTGTAGATGACTCTCTCCATCAAAGGAAGAAACAAAGGTAAATGTCACATGTCTATTAAGGGTTAGTGCATAATTATGACAAGTCATGAACTTAGAGAGTTAAAGTCTTGTAGCAAGTGTATATTAAGCTTTGAAGATAAACTATTTGGCTAACAACAAAGAAGAGATTAAGGGACAAAGATATATTATGCTTTAAAAAACTTTGCTGTGTGTCTCAGTTGGGTCGTTCATTGTTTCGAGAGCACCCTTATGAGAGTCATCGTTATCAGCGCCTGCGGATGCGGAACTCATAGTGTTCAGCAACGTACCCCCAGTTTTTTGTTCAGGAGACAACGACTTCACAGCAATCACACTAGAGAGAGGCTCACTTTCTGGGAAGTACAAGGTGGATTCTTCTTCTTCGTTCTTGAGAGAGTTCAACCTCTTCTGAAGTTCGACAACACGTGTTTCTGAGCCGATGCATCTTTTGATCAACTCCTGGTTGAGTTCTAACAACTTCCCAATCAGATCACAGCTTTGCTTTACCTTAGATTTGTATTTCCTACATAATAACAAGTGATGATCTGCAAATCTGTTCCATTCATCTTTGGTGACAACAGGTCTGTCCTTCACAAGAGCCTTTAACTGCAGAGCATTGTAGGAACTGTTCAGTTTCGTTTCGGAGAACTCAAGAAGATCCTTTAATACAATTTCCATTTCTACCTTCATCTTAGTGGTTCTTTCGTCCAATTGACCAGAAGATTCAGTATAATAGTCTCGAACAGAAAAAAGGTGTTCATGGCCCTTTTGAATCAATTTTGGGGATTTGTAATTAGGACTCTTCTTCCATACAATTTCTAATTGTGGAGCGGCACCCGACTGCAGATTATCCGTATTTAAGTTGTCGGTAGTTCTGAAAATATCCACAAAAGATGGTGCTTTTCTTAATGGAGTCACATTCAGATTGACACCGGATTCGTCTTCAGCCTTGCTTTGCAACTTTTTAGAGGTTGGTCTTGAGTAGTTCTTACGCGCACCTGCTCTTAGCGTGCTGATACTAGAACCAAGATCTTTCAAAAAACCTTTGCTGTTTGGCATGGTGACGCGACGGCTATATGATATAGTAGTCTGAGCATAACTTGGAATTGAATCGTCACGTTCATAAGCAGGATGTGATCGAGAGAGTCCATTGCATGATGGGTCAGAGTGACGACCACTTGAGGTACGGTTGGAAGAAGATCTCATCTTAGATTGAAACCGATAAATATGAGAGAACAATGGCTCACTATTCAGTCAATTTGAGCTAGAGTTCGGAAGTATTGTTCCAAGAGCGTTAAAAAGGTCAAAGCTGGATTTATCAGGAATCACAATGAAAATTCATTCAATGAGAAATACCGACTGAGATAGCTCTGGTTTTGTGTCATTATAGATATGCGTCCCCTACCGAAGATATAAACATCTGCCCGGTGTCCATAACCAACCGGTGGTGTCCAGATGTTTTTGAAAGTCCAAGGCCCGAAATGGGCGCGTCGAAGACCACAAACTGGGATAGTATAAGAGAAGACAAACACCGCGTGATCCCTTTCAATTGGTATATAACGGGCTGTTTTGCAATGAAAGTTAGGAGTACATTGCAAAAGCACACACAGAGGCACCCGCTTGACATTTTCAAGTCGAACGATGTGGACCGTTTGTATTCTGTTGGAGCGCGGCTATGGAGTCGCCGAGTGTTCGACTACTACTTCACAGCGCAACAGCTTTCGGTACTCGAGTCGATCTTTCAGAAATCAGATAGCCAGGGAATCTTGAAAGAGCGATTTGTCAAGTTTCTTCAGGGTGAGGTGTACTTGAAATTTGTTGAAAAGAAACCAACTGAGTCTGAGGATGTGGAGAAGACTAATGAAGACGTAACGAAGCAGAGTAGCAGTAAGGAGCCTGAGAAAACAGAAGAAGAGATATCCGAGGTAACAATAGCAAATGGGGTTGAATCTGCACGGAATTTGGCCTTGAAAGTACGCTATATTCTTTGGGATAAGGCCATTGACTACTACTATGATGAAGATGATGCTGAAGATTATGAGATCTTTGATCAAAGTGACGAATCCGAGAAGGAGAAAATAGCTCCGGTAGTGGATACGGTTGTTAGGAAAGTGGACGAAGATGATGATTACGACGATGACGAGTCTGATGAGGAGAATCCTCCCTCTAAAGAGGACGATATCTCAGTAGATAAAGCTCCATGTCCCGACGAGTACGATGCAAAGGGAAATCTCATACTCAAAGTACCCATTGTCAGTTCTGAGCCTTCACAAGTGGATAACAAGGTCATTATCGAGAACTTCAATAAGATCTACCACAACTTTGAAAACGACAAGGACACACTGATAAAGAGAAGGAAACTCGAGGAGAACGACAAACTTCTCGAAAACGATGCATCTGCAAACACTTCAGAACTTATCTCAATGAACTTGGGAGCTGCTAACTTGTCATTGAAACATTTACTACGAGCAATTGACGAAAACAAAGATAAGCTACAATTTCAGGACAACGAGTTACGCCAGTTGATTATGGATGTCCGAAAAAACAGATCTAAATGGGCATCGGATGACAAGATTGGTCAGGAAGAACTTTACGAGGCTTGCGAGAAAGTTGTCATGGAGTTGAGAGGATATACAGAACACTCCACTGCTTTTTTAAACAGAGTTTCCAAGAGAGACGCCCCAAATTATTACCAAGTCATCAAGAAGCCAATGGACTTGAACACCATCCTCAAGAAATTAAAGGCGTTCCAATACAAATCCAAAACTGAGTTTGTGGACGATGTCATGCTCATTTGGAAAAATTGCTTTACATACAACACAGACCCACGCCATTTCCTCCGTGTTCATGCCCTTGCTATGCAGAAGAAGTCACAGCAATTAATTCCCTTGATTCCAGATATTACGGTAAGAGATCGGGCTGAAGTTGAGGCTGAGGTGGCTACAGAGGAGGCCAGTACACCTGCTCCTTCTGGAAAGTCGACATCCAAAAAGGGTAAGAAAAGGACAAGAAATGGCGAGGTTAAAGAGGAAGATAAATCCGATACACCTATGCCCGATACACCTACAGCTTCACCGCAAGGCAACTCCTCGATAACAGGCTCAACGAATGGGGTTTTGAACGGATCAGTTGTTCCTGAACAGAATCAGGATCCAACTCCTGCTGCTGGGAGTATGAATACTGCTGGTGAGAACACAGAGATCGATGACGATGACAGCGGTGAGACTAATGAATATTTGAACACCGAAAATAATGAGAAAGATGATATGGAGTTCCAGATGTGGAAGAACTTGACGTCCAAGACTCGTTCCGACTTTTGTATAAAGAGGTCAGACTTGTTTAAAGAAAACATGGAATTAAAAACAGATAGCGAGGCTGTCCTTCGGGACCCGAAGAAGATGAAGAACTTTGTGTCATACTTAAAGAACTACACAGAGACCAAGAAGAACATATTCAGCGTCTCTAACAAATCTGCAGAAGAAGATCCTTACCTCATTGAGTACGACATTACCGGTGGATTACCCTCGATTGCTTACAGTGGATTAAGTGAAGAGGAAATGGAAGCTAGAGAAACTAAGCTAGTTGATAAAGTACTCAGTGAAGGTCTCAAGCCGTCCGAATTTGCTCCCCAGGATGGTGGGTTGAACAAGTTTATTAATCAGAATATTGAGGAAATGCAAGAGATCCGAAAGATTTGTTACAAGATATCCTTAATTCGGCAAATGCAGCAACAACAGTTTGTCCACCAATCACAACTGAAACCCCCTGAGATTGATAAAATTGATGACACCATTGATATTGATCCAATATCCAGACTTGAAGACCGTGATAGGATGAATAAGGAGTTAATATTTTCTGTTATGAGAAAACGAGTCTCCAAGATCGCTATGTTAAGTGGTTTTGAGTCTACTGAGTTATCAGCTGTCGATACGTTGACTCAAATAGCTGGTGACTATATGAACAATCTGGTGAGAGCGATCAAGACACATATAGAGACACCGTCTGCCAACAAATCACAAAAGCAGAAGAGTATCTTGTCTCTAGCTCTTTTGCAGAATGGTATAACAAAACCTGATGAGTTGAATACTTATGTCATGGAGAGTGTGCTAATGCAACGTACTAAACTAAGAGATCTTAAACAAAAGTTGGTGAACTTTTTGAAGACACTACTAAGACCTGCTATTGAGATGAATGAAAAGAGTTTTGCCGACAACTCTGAACAGTTCCTGTCCGGTGACTTCTCCAATGAAATCGGAGATGACTTCTTTGGTTTCAAAGAACTAGGATTGGATAAAGAATTTGGCATGATGGGTAATACTATTCCACTTCATCTATTACAGTCCAAATTTGCTGAGTCTAACACAGTCGTTGAAGGGAAGAAGATTCACCGTGAGGAGCTGGAGAAGAATCCACTACCTAGACTAAAGGAGAGTGACATTGCGAAGCAAATTGGACTTGTGCAATCATTCCTTCGCGGATGTCTCGAGAAAACAAAGAACTTCCATTCCAAGCAATACAAGATCAAGAAGGATAACACCGAACAACCTTCTACGCCTGATAATATCGACATTATGGAAGAGGATGACTACCCTTCGAAGAAGCCAAAATCCAAGCTTCCTCCAAACGGCAAGATACCTACAGCTAAACATAAAATAACACCTCAAACGTTCTTCTTACAAGAAGTAGAGGCTCTGGAAGAGGATACCTCGCCATCATCGACCCTCCACTCGTCTGTCCTAGATGGAGCTACAGCAGGAACCTCTGCTAGTAATTTGGACATTCCTCTTATGAAAATGGAAAACGGTATAACTGTCAACGGCCTTTGATAATGTTGAATATGTTTTATTAATGAATGAATTGTGTTTTAGGAGAAATGTCATTTATCTAATAGAATAACCTTTATTCGCTCAAATAGGAAGATATCTTGATACGGACCATTATACACCCGGACACCCGGTATTGACGGGCGCAGTTGTGGAGCGGGTTCTAGCTTAGAAGATCAAACATCTGAAGGAAGGTATTGATAAGCGACAGTTTTTGAAGCCTCACATTCTTCACTAGATTGCCTGCTAGATTCAATTGCTTTCTTTTTTTTTTCATTTATCAGCTAGTCCGATGACTGCGGCCGTTCTCGAGCTCTTCACAACGCCACGTACGGCAGATCCACTCGCCAAACTTCGACTTCCTCTTGTTGACGAGTGGATTGTTCCTTTATACAGCCATGAAACCCTAGACAAGCATATTCATGAACTAATCGCCGCGGTTCTTTTCTATCACTCACTTTACATACTTTCATATGTGTTCTCACCTTTGGCCTGGCCAAACACCTTCAAGGTTTTAAGTGTGAAGACACGCATCGACTTCCACATCCATGTCGTTTCAATGGTACAAAGCATCTTGATCCTCTTGCTGATTATTCCTTTGTTTTACGACCGTGAATTAGCCCAAGATAGAGTATTTGGCTACACTCCATACAGTGGCTTTGTAACGGCAATGGCACTGGGATACTTCCTTTGGGACAGCGCGATGTGTATTTGGTACGTGAAGTACTTTGGGATTGGTTTCCTTGTGCATGGTGTTGTTTCTTCCGCTGTCTTCTATATTGGAATGGGTCCATTTATCTCGTATTATGCTGCCATATTTATCTTCTTTGAGTTATCTACTCCGTTCTTGAACATCAGATGGTTTGGGATCAAAGTGCCTGGATTGTTCTCCCCTACATTCGAGCTCATCAACAACGCAATCTTGATTTGGATCTTCTTCTTTGTGAGAATATGTTACGGATTTTACCAAGCGATAAAACTATTTATTGACTTTTACTACACTTATGGTGATGAAAGATTTAATGTTATTGGTGCAAGTATCATCTTCTCTGGTAACATGATTCTCAACGTCCTTAATGTCTATTGGTTCTATCGTATGGTTAAGGTGGCCTACGCCATTCTCGCAGATATGTTTTCGGGATCCAATGAGCGTGAAGAAGCGAAGAAAGACATCTGAAGAGCAGAAGAATACTAATATAGATAGAAAAAGACAAACCTTTAGAACAATGTATACGGACGTTTCAATATTGACTTTCTATAAGCAAAACGTCTTACATAAACAGCATATCCTCCAATCATTCAATCTCTCTTTTGTACTCTAAGTATTCTGCAGTGTTCAGAGCCCTCAATCCAATCTCTATATCAGTCTCTATGTCCTTGATCAAGGCTTCTTTCGTGGTGTAGTTTAGCTCTGGCCGTATATACCCAAGCACACAGAAGCTTACCAGGGCACCATAAAAGTTTTGTTTATACTCATGCATGATATGCAGTTCAACAGCTTTCTCCTTGTTGCCATAGAATGGGTTCCAGCCTATGCTGAGCACCGTTGGCAGCACTGTATCGGTATCAACGCCCTGTCTAAGACCCAATCCATAGCCGTACTCCACGTCAAGACCATTTGCACGCTGGTGTGTTTCAGTCTCGTTCTTTGATGGATCACACGTAACTTTCGCCCAACCAAAATAGACTCCTGGTTCTAAACTCGTGATATGTGTGCATTCCTTGACGTCAGCGTTCGCTGTTGGGATACCAAGCTCTGCCGACCCACGCCCAAAACCTGCGACAACGTGCACATTACGCTCTATGACCGGGTATGGTGCCTCTGGTGACTTAGGAATGACTGTTTTAGGTCTACTCATGGTTCTTACCAGCTCATCTATTAACCAATTTTTTAAATCAGAATCCTCATGATAAAGCCTTCGATGTAGGTTTCGAAGACGTCACGTTATTGACACAAATCTCTGCCATTTGCGGCTCAACAAGCACTACAGTCATGCTAACCATGAAAGACATTAGTGGATATACTGCTTACGCTGAAATGTGATGTATGTTTATAGAAATTGGCTATTAGGCTGTAGCTATCATCTTAGAAACCCTCTGAGCCAAATCTTTTGGAACTCTCGAACAAAGGTCTATATAAGTTCTCTGTTTCTTACCGTCTCTTCCCAAAGAAGTGCCATGAATTAATACTAGGTCCCCATCCTCAAACACTTCAGTATCCTTAATATCTCGCCGTAGCACCATTTCCATCCTGACAGAATTATAAGCTCGTAATGGCTTGACCTTTACACTCAGCTTTCCAGTATCATTATCTTCAGTCTTCTGAACTACCCCGAAGAGTAATTGTCCTCCGTAGATTAAGCACTCTTCAACATCTTCATCACTTGGAGCAGTTGTGCCTTTAGTAAAAGCCAACAGATTCAACTCACTTAGCATTTTCTTGATTTTTGCCTGTGAATCTTTTGATATTGGGTTTCTTCTCACCTGCTCCCTTTTGTCATCAATCCTGTCGTGGAATACAGAACTATTCACAACATTTAGTAACGTCAACATATCGGAGTCAGGAACCACAAGCCGAGGATCAAAGTTATGAAATTTAATATACGATGAGAGTGTATGAGTACCGACTTCTAAGCAAATTGCAAGAAGCCGAGCAAGCTCCTTGTAGCAACGACCTTGAGATTTCACTAAAGAAATGAACAAAGCCAAAATGTGACGTTGTGGCGGAATATGGAAACGCGAGAGTTCACGAGAAAGCTCAGTTTGTTCATATTCATGGCCGTCAATAATATTTATCAGACCAACGTAGAGCATCTCATCAAATGCAGAACTTACCGAATCAGATGTGGGGGCCCTCAGTAACTTTAGGTGATGGAGCTTCAAAGAAAATTTGAAGGCATAGAGAATGTAGGGCAGAAGAGAAGTGCTCATAATACCGTATTCAAAGTCCACCAGATCAGACGAAGAAGCCATACAAAAATATTTAGAGCAGGCTTGATTCAAGATACTGATGTGCTGCTTAACTTTATTGTTGTTTGTGAGTTTTGTCTCAAAGTAGTCAAAGCCATTAATATCAGACTTTATAACCTCAACAAGCCCACTATCAACAATATACTTTACACGATGATCTATGTCCAGGAATCCTGAGCTCTCATCAGAAATTACTACTCGTCTGTTAGCACCTTTAGTACTATACGAAGTAATATCTGTAATGACTGCAAAGTCCTGTGGGGTAAAGTTGCTTGTGAGATGTTGGTTAAATATGGAAATCTCGGTTTGGGTGGGTAAAATAACGAGAACATCGTATGCGTCCATTGTAGAATCTATATTAAATATCTCCTGAATGGTGGAGACTATTTCTGAGTAGACTCTACTTCGTGCAGGAGAGGAGATAAGGAAGTAGCTGTCGACCTCTGGAGAGCTGATTAGATCTACAACGCCGACAGTATGTCCCTGTTTCTTCAGGTACTCTTCGTATAGACCTGTCTTAAAATTAGACCTTAAAGGAATAAGTATCTTCGAAGTGATTTTATCCCTAGTTTTTTCTAACAATGCAAGAAGAAAATCCGAACTGAGAGTACGTTCATCAACGTGGTCCAAGACTACAAAGTCAAACCCATCAAAGACTTTGGTCGATGCATGCAGACAATGGATGGCACAGTCGTACGTTACCGAGCACGATTCCACACTCCCAGATAGTACTGAAGAGTATCCACAATGTTTATCATTCAAACAGAGTTCATCACTGACCAGTAGGAATCGAGTACCGGCAACTCTCAGCAGGAACGTTGTGAGCGACTTAGAAGGAATACTCGGAAGTAGGACAACACCATGACAGCCTATGGATTGAAGAAGGACATTTGAATTCTCATCAAGAATTTGACTCCTCGTGAGCATCCTTTGACCAAATGTTCCCAAGACAGAGAAAGCTGTCGCAAGAAACGAAAGGTAGAGGAAAGACATCGCTCATCTACTCTTCGCTTTGTTATGTAGCGCGAAAGCCATTGAACACTCTCATCGTAAGTACACGCTCTGATACTATTAACTTGTTCTATTTCATTCTACAGCCGATCGCTTTCTGAAACTATTAGTTAATTGTATATGTACAGATCGTCAATATTCCTTCCCCAGTGCTAATCGGAAGGGCTAATAGTCACTGTTTTCCCCTCCTCGTTTGAATATCTTCAGTTTAATACTCAACGTTTTCCGGCTTGACTCCTCTCTCAGTGCCATGGAAAGGGAGACCGAAGGCGCTGAGAAGCGTTCTAGCATCTGAGTCTGTCTGAGCAGACGTTACAATGTTTACATGGAACCCATAAGTCTTTGGCCACAGGTCCTGGTTTGCCTCAATTTCGGGGAAGAATCTAACGTCGTCAGCAGTCAAACCAAATTGTATGTTACCGAATGTGTCACCAGACTTGTTAGAGATACCCTTGTACTCCCTAATTCTTGGGAGCACAATCTCGGTGAGAGTTGTGAGGAATTGATGCATTGGGCGGCCCTTGAGTACCAATCTGGCACCCATATTGGTATTTGAACGAAGTCCCCAGTGAATAACGTTGGTCTTGGAGAAAATTCTTTTTGGCTTGAGACCTGTTATCTGCTGAAGCTGGACACGAGCACTAATAGCGTGATTGATGTTGTCTTTGGCCTGCTCAGCGTAACAGTTGATGTGGATGGCTTCGATTCCCGGGATGTTATGCGACGTAATTGGCTTGATATCTGGTGTTTCCGAATCGGATCCTTTTGGCTTTTTAAGAGTCATGTTCACATGGAAAGGGGAAGAGCCGTCCCACTGTCTACGTTTCAAACCTGGTATTCTCAGCGCATTGTGTTGTGTTCCAATGAGAAGAAGATCCGACTTGACGGTGTTTTCATAGTACTCTGCAACACGGTCTTGATATGTGGCGGTTGGTCTGAAAAAATTCGATCTGATATCATTTTTAGGGTACCTCAACTGAGTTTTATTTCTGAACACCGATAGTTTATTCTTTTCGACCTTAATTAGGTGATGAACGGGTTTGATAATATTGCAACTAGATCTACCAAAAGAAAATGCAGAAGCTGAGAAAAAGCGCACAGCGGTGCACGATGCCTTTGGTATCACTGTGGCCTTTTGAGATAGCATTTTAAGACGGCGAAAAGGAACGTGGACAAGCAAATCCGGCATTCTTTTGACCCCATAAAGCTCTTCTTCAACGTCCATGTCGCAAAATTTGGGCAAAGAGCTCTCCAGGTGTTCCGAGGGTGGAAAATTCCAGGACTTCCGGGGGTTCTTCGCAGAGCGGAAAAATTTTAAGACTGGGACATCTCTAGAGAAGAGTTAATAAAAACACAGATTCCTATACTTCCAGTTTAAACCATGGCTAAGAAGGATAAATCAGTGAAAGACGACGGTGAGGACAACTACGAGAAGAGAATGCCGGCCGTTCTGCCATTTGCGAAGCCTTTGGCTCCAAAGAAGTTGAACAAGAAAGTGCTTAAGACAGTGAAGAAAGCTTCCAAGGCTAAGCACGTCAAGAGAGGTGTTAAGGAAGTTGTCAAAGCTCTTAGAAAAGGAGAGAAAGGTCTTGTTGTCATTGCAGGTGACATTTCTCCTCCAGATGTTATTTCTCACATCCCAGTGCTCTGTGAGGACTCTGCTGTGCCTTTCCTCTTTGTCCCATCGAAGGAAGACCTAGGCTCTGCCGGGGCCACCAAGAGACCAACTTCTGTTGTGATGATTGTTCCAGGCGGTGGTAAGAACAAAAAGAACGCCGAGAAGGCGGAGGAGTACCGTGAGACCTTTGACGAGGTTGTCAAGGAGATCCCATCCCTTGAGTAAGCATATGATGAACCACTTCATGACCCAACATAACAAATCTCCACATGCACTTCTATTTGTTTAAATATTACACTGTACACTAGCTTCTAATGAAAGAAAAAGAAAAGAAAAGAAAAGAAAAGAAAAAGAAAGGAGAGAGCTTAATGTTGTGAGTTGGGCCTCACCTCAGTGTAGTGGAACCATTCTATGTAATCGTAGAACTGTACTTATCATTAACCCAAATGAATCATGAATTGTAATAAATAGATGCTAAATTTATAAACAACAGATGCAAATCAATAAAACTCCTTAGTCCTTTAGTTGACTGTGGCCAACTCGGATCTAACCCAACCTTCAAGACCACCCTTGATGATGATATCCTGCAAGTTTGTACCAAGCTCTCCCACCTTCTGCTGAAGCACAACATCTCCATCTTTACCATCTCTGACAGTAACTGTGGCCGAGTCAACGTCCCATCTGAGGAACCAACCAGTACGTCTTGTGAGCTCTTCTGGAACACCAGAGTATTTCTCCCTGAGCATATTGATTAGGTCTGGAATCTCCAATGTCAGAAGAGCGTTGTTGATAGAGTTTCTTGAAAAAATATTACCAAAGGAGCCTGCAACAACGAGCTTCATATCACGAGCCAAAATGGCTGTAGCAGCTTGTTCACGGGAGGAACCAGTACCAAAGTTATAACCAGAAATAATGATGTCGCCTGGACCTGTCTTCTGTCCAAACTCCGAATCATAGTTCTCCATACAAACCTCAGCCATTTTCTCTCTTGGAACATCATCTTGGTAGGTATACTTACCAGGATAGATACCATCAGTGTTAATGTTGTCGGCATCACAGAGAATTAATTCACCCTCAATTGACTTTGGAAAACCGTCAAGAACTTCAACACCAGAGCCTGCTGCATCGTCACCAGCAGAAGCAGTTGGCTTCTCTGGAATCGTAATATCTTTCTTAATACCTTGAGCACCATTGCATGGTGAGCCGTCAATCTCCTCTGGTGCACCAATCTTTCCCAAAACGGCAGAAGCAGCAACAACCTCAGGTGACGCAAGGTAGGCAAGGGCATCCTTCGAACCCATTCTACCCTTGAAGTTTCTGTTGGTGGCAGAGATACCAATTTCACCCTCCTTGAGCAGACCAGTACCTAAGCCAATGCATGGACCACACCCAGCAGGTAATGGAATAGCACCAGCCTCAAGCAAAGTGTTCCAAGCACCAATGTCCTCAGCGTCCTTCTGAACGTTCGAAGAAGCAGCAGCAATGTAGAATTCCACGCCTTCAGCAACCTTATGGCCCTTAACAACATCTGCAGCAGCCTTGATGTCGCTGAGACGAGAATTGGTACAAGAAACAAGGTACGCTTTGTTGACCTTCATGTTCTTAGCTGAGAGATCCGCGAGGGAGTTAGAGATCTTAACAGAATTTGGCCCAGAGATGTATGGTGAAAGAGATTCAAGATCAAGAACAAGGTGCTTAGCGTAGTATGCATCGTCATCAGGCTTCATAGCATTATCGATCAAGTTCTGGACGGTTTGCTGGTTGACACGAGGATGTGGTTGTGGTAAGACCTCGAGTCTGTTCTTATACCAGCTAATCAAGGTGTCATCGACTGGGAAGAGACCAGACAAGGCACCCCACTCAGTTGTCATATTAGCAATAGTCAGTCTGTAGTCAACAGAGAGTTCATTGATGTGCTCACCAGTAAACTCGATAGCGTGATTGAGCACCTCATCATTGTTAAAAGCACCACACAATGCAACAATGACATCCTTACCTGTCACGCCATTCGGTAATCTTCCCTTGAGCTCCACTTTGGCGACTGGTGGAATCTGCCACCAAGTTTGACCAGTGGCCCATATAGAAGCAGCATCGGTTCGGACGATGGGCGTGCCGAGGGCACCTATTCCACCATAAGTGTTTGAATGGGAATCAGAAGCGACAGTGAGGTTCAATGGGAAAGCGTAACCTTCTTCAATCATGATTTGGTGACCGATACCACGACCAGCAGGGTAAAAGTCAACACCCTGCTGACCGGCAAAGTTCTCGATATTACGGTACTTCTCCAAGTTCTTTTCCGTCTTGTTTTGAACGTCGTGATCTAGTGTCATGACAACCTGTCTGTTGTCCTTGACAGCCTTTGCCCCAAGACCCATGAACTTCAATGCCACAGGCCATGAGTTGTCATGGGACATACAGTGAGCCGGTTTAATAGAAACATAGTCACCAGACTTGACAACTTTTCCCTTTGGAAGATCAACAGCATACTTTTGAACTATCTTCTCTGTGAGGTTCTGCCCAGCAAGACAACGAGCAGAGGTTGCGAACCCACGGCGTAGTGAGCAGCCCATGGTATGAGATCGGTTCTACAGTGCTTCGACGAGAGAAGGACGATCCAGCGACCGGGGAGGATGGGAAGACGCTCCGAATGGGGTTGGCTTGAAGAAAACTAAGCAATTCTGAAACGAGATGAGACAAATCTCTGCAAATCATCACAATTCAAAGAGTCACAGAGTTTTTCACTCATCTTGAGGTCGTGCGCGATGACACGCATAAGGACCGCGCTGCTGCCGATACCGGCCCGGACCGGAGTTGATGGGCAAACAGCCAATCAGGAGGCTCTGATTACTGTCAAGGACGGAGTTTTAAGGATATATGGGTTTAGAAAGTGGTTGAAAGCCCCAAAAAAGAGGCTGTACTATAAAAATGTTCATTACACGTGAATATCTACTTTTATTCTCAAAATTAGATCTCTAATATTGAAAAATACCATAATTTCTTCAAATCAACACATGTCGTGGCCATACCATAAGTGCGAACTGTCTACAAAGGGAAATTACCGAATCGAGCTCTTTCACGCCTTTTCCGCGAATCCGCTGAGCTGGCACTTGAAAATACAAACCCAACCACAGCACCCAGCTCGACGGTGGTGAAGCAACGGTAGCAGTGCTATTTAAGTGAACACCCAGCGAATAAAAAGCTTCCGGAAACGGCCTTCCAGTTCTGTTGTAACGTGCCCATCCGTCTGCCGTACTCAATTCGTCGCTGAAGAACACCGGCTCGGTGCCAGACCCACTTGTTCCACACTCCCCAAAACAAAGTACGTGTTCCTTGATCGAACCCGTATATATACAACACCAAAAGCCTACAGCGCTAACCTCGCTCGAACAGATCCACAATGGCCGAAGTTGCTTACACGCTTGTTTACAACCCGAACCCGGCCTCCAAGGTGTCTGTGTCTGAGTACAAGGCTCTATTGGAGAAGGGCAGGGACGAGTCGAAAATCGACGCCATGAAACAGATCCTTGTTGCTATGCTTGACGGTAACCCGATGCCAGAACTGCTCATGCACGTGATCCGCTATGTCATGCCTTCAAAGAACAAGGAGCTCAAGAAACTGCTATACTTTTACTGGGAAATTGTGTCAAAGGTGGATTCAGACGGCAAGCTTAGACAGGAGATGATCCTTGTTTGTAACGCGATCCAGAGAGACTTGCAACACCCAAACGAGTACATCAGAGGCAACACCTTAAGATTCCTCACTAAATTGCACGAACCTGAGCTGCTTGAACAGCTTGTTCCTAATGCACGCGCTTGCTTAGAGCACAGACACGCATATGTCCGCAAGTACGCTATCTTTGCCATCTACTCCATCTACTTGGTGTCTGATCATTTGATTCCAGATGCACCAGAGATTATCAACGATTTCCTTATCACAGAAACTGATCCAACGTGCAAACGCAATGCCTTTATAAGCTTAGGTAACTTGGACAGAAACGCTGCTCTTCGCTACATTCAAGAGAACATTACCATCTTGAGTATATGCGATCCATTGTTGCAGCTTGCGTTCATCGAATTCATCAGAAAAGACAGAGCACCCGATCTCAGATCAAGGTACATCAACCTCCTGTCAGAGTTGCTTGATTCTTCTTCAAACTCCGTCATTTATGAGGCTGCTTCCTCACTTGTTGTGCTGACCAGCAACCCATCCTTTGTCTCTCTCGCTGCCAACAAATTCATCGAATTGGCCATTAAGGAGTCCGACAACAATGTCAAGCTTATTGTCCTTGAGAGAGTTCACAATATCCACAAGAAGAATCCAGGAATCCTGGAAGATGTCACATTGGACATTTTGAGAATCTTGTCCACCCCAGACATTGATATCAGAAAGAGAGCTCTAGAAATTTCACTTGAACTTGTTTCCAGTCGTAATGTAGACGAAGTTCTAAAACTCTTTAAGAAAGAGTTGCAGAAGACTGTTGTTTCTGATGCTGATAAATCAGTTGAATACCGCCAGCTTCTGATCTCCGCCATCCACCAAACTGCTATCAAATTTGCCCAGGTTGCTGCTGGTGTTGTTGACTTGCTTCTGGAGTTCTTACCTGAACTCTCTACTAACTCCGCCTCAGAAATCCTAACCTTCATCAAGGAGGTTATCGAGAAGTACCCGGACTTAAGAAGCTCTATTATCAAACGTCTCGTGCTCTCTTTAGATAGTATCAGAAGCGGTAAGGTATTCCGTGGTGCGTTGTGGATTATTGGTGAATATTCTATTGACAGCTCCGACATTCAATCTGCTTGGAAACAGTTCCGTACATGTATTGGCGAAGTTCCAATTCTTCAAACAGAGAAGAAGAATAATACTGATGAGGATGAAAACGAAGAAGAGAAGGCCAATGGCACATCTAAACCTGTTGTTTTGGCTGATGGCACATATGCAACTGAATCTGCCTTCACCTCACAGAAACAAACCAGCAAGGCGGAAAGCAGACCACCACTTCGCCAGTTTATTTTTGACGGCGATTTCTACACATCTGCTGTTTTGGCATCTACATTTGTCAAGTTGATGCTGAGAATGGAAGAGGTTTCAAGCAAAGCAGGTGTGCTTAACGCGATGAAGGCCGAGGCCATGTTGATTTTGGTGTCTATACTAAGAGTTGGTGATTCTTCTTATGTCTCTAAAAAGATTGATGAGGATTCCTACGAAAGAATCTTGACTGCTATCACTTACATAGCTGAAGGTAAGGCTAATCAGAAACTGCTTGAGTTGGCTTTCTTGGAGGCCACTAGAGATGCTTATAAGACCCAATTGGCTTCTGTGGAGAGAAAGAGAGCTAAGAAGGACGCTGCAGAGATCCAGAAGAACATGCAACAGGTTGATGATGTCATCCAGTTCAGACAATTCGGTAGATCCGAGACTTCTGATGAATTGGATGAAGATTTGACGGCAGCTACTGGAATCAAGGTGGAAGAAGACTTATCTTCTAGATTATCCAAGATTGTCCAGCTTTCTGGTTTCTCTGACCCAGTATACGCTGAGGCTTATGTTAAGGTTCACCAATTCGATGTGGTGTTGGATGTCTTGCTTGTCAACCAAACTACCGAAACTTTGCGTAATTTGCATGTTGAATTTGCCACACTCGGAGATTTGAAGGTTTTAGACAAACCAATCACTCAGAACATTCCACCACATGGATTTTTCAAAGTTCAAACGACAGTTAAAGTCACTTCTGCTGATACTGGTGTTATTTTCGGTAACATTGTTTACGACGGTGGTCACGGTTCTGAGAACAAGATTGTCATTTTAAACGATGTCCATGTTGATATAATGGACTACATTAAACCAGCGAAGTGTTCTGAGAACAAGTTCCGTTCTATGTGGAACGAGTTCGAGTGGGAGAACAAGATTGTCATCAAGTCCAATTTACCGACCTTGAAGGCTTACTTTGATGAGCTGCTGAATGGTACGAACATGGCTTGCCTAACACCGGGTGCTGTAATTGGAGAGGAGTGCCAGTTCCTTAGTGCAAACTTGTACTCGAGATCTTCATTTGGCGAAGATGCTCTCGCTAACTTGTGTATTGAGAAGCAACAAGATGGGCCAATCATTGGCCACGTCAGAATTCGCTCGAAGGGTCAAGGCTTGGCTCTTTCTCTTGGTGACAGAGTTGCTGCAATTGCTCGCAAGACTAACAAACCAAAGCTGACTCACGTCTGACATGTATAACAATTTTACTGAAAATAAACTGGTGGTTTTTCTGTTGTTTATCTACTGTAGTAGTGCTATTAAATGCGTTCATTTCGTTAAAATCTCAGTCGCTGTCAATGTCTGGATTAGCGATGAATAGGGTCATCTGCGATTTAGAGCCATCTCTTATTGTACCACTTCTTCCAACATTGACAGAAACCTGTGGTAACTTATCGTTTAATAACGTGCCAGATCTCGTTACACTTACCTGACTCGTTGAACTGGATTCTTTTCTTGGACTCAAGCTCATCATAGACTGAGTTGGCGAGCCAATAGAATGAGCAAGGGAGGTACCAGATTCAAGTCTCTTAAGCTCATTTGATTCCCTTCTCTCAGTCGTCAAGCCGGTATCATCGTCTTCGTCATCTCCAACCTCAAGAGCCAACTGACGCTGCTTGATTTTACCATGCTTCAAGTCATTCTTTTGAAGACGTGATGGTCTCTTGTAAGTTTTAGAATGAACAAATCTTGAATAGTCAATCTCAGCAATACCTATAGGGAGTCCCCAAGTTTGAGCAGGTACATTGGTATTTGCAGTGCCAGCACTGAGACGGAGCATTTCGACGTATGAGGAGGCTTCTGGAGCATGTGTTGCCGGAGTAGCTTCAACCTCATCTTCTTGAATAGAATTGTAGTTATTTGCAGGGGTAGAAAAAGATGTGCTTCTACCTACTCGAGTAGGGACAGCAAGTGCACCTCCAGGAGGAGGCCTACTGGACTTGATCTGATACTGACCCAAATTTTGTACTGGTGCCACTTTTTCATCAATTCGAGTATCATATACTGGCTGGCTGGCAACAGGGACAATGGAATGTCGCTCATTATCTGACAGCTTAGAGCTTTGATGATCTGAGGTGGCAATAGAATGCTGCGGCGTGTTGGCCCCAGAGTTGCTTGTTTCGGTATCACCAAATGTCAAGGAGTTACCGGGTACCGCTAGAGATGGGGATTCAAAGCTGAATTCGGAGCTCTTTGGTGATCTTGCAGTGAAGCTCAATACTTCACGGGAGCTCTCTTCGTTCAGGCTGAGAGCTGTGCTACTCAAATTATGTTCTCCCTGGTGGATAACGCTGTAGTCCTCATTGACTTCATCATCAAACGAATCACCTTCGTTGCTGGAGTCACTATACTGACCATTATTCACCACATGAAAAGTTCTTGTATGTTCTTGGATTGGAGACTCAGTTATGCCACTATCATAACGGCTCGGGCTAGGTGTGCTCTTGCCAAACGGAGAGGAGTCATTCATAACACGGAATGTACGACGCTCAGGGGTCCGACCGTAGCTGTACGTCGAACAACTATCAGCTGAAGGGGAAACTAGACCTTCTGGCAAATGATCCCTGTTGTAAGACAAATTCGAAACGCCTTCCAGCTCATCAGAGGCATATACCTCCGAGTCGGCACCTATGCGCTGACCATACAAATCATCGTACGATTTAGATATTGGTATCGTAGGCTGGGGTTTGCGAGAGGCAGACTCATAATTACCTCCGCTATTATTATTTTCCTCACCAATAGAGTCTTGGGCATCATGGTCGCGGATTGATGATGGTACGAAATCGATCTCCGATCGAATTGAAGTTGAGGGAGACAGTTTGGTAGCTTCCAAGGGAAGAGGCGGTTGTAGGCCAGAGCCTAAGGCTTTCACCATTAATGCTTCTTCTTTTTCATCAGACTTGTCCACACCGGTACATTGAATAGATATTGGTATCACACTTTCGGGCTTCTGACAACTAGATCCATAATCATCACTACTGTGGTTTTCCTCATCGAGTATTGACTCCTGAGCGTCATAGTAACCTACTGATGAGGGCGTAAAATCAATTTCGGAACGAACAGAAGTTGAAGGGGACAAGTTTGTAGCTCCCAAAGGAAGGGGAGGTTTTAATCCATTAACGGAGCTGACAGCCTTTGGTGGCTCTTCTGTTTCACCCGAATTCACTGAAACTGTACCAGTGACCAAACCATACAATTCATGATTAGACTTAGATGTTGATGTCACCGTCTTGGATTGATTAAATGAAGAGCTATAATTTTCACTGTTATTATTCTCGTCATTGGGTTCAAAGTCGTTGACAGTCGGCACAAAGTCAACCTCAGATCGAATGGAAGTTGACGGGGATAGTTCGGCAGTTTCCAAAGGAAGAGGCGAATGCAATCGAGCCTTGACGATTTCGTCAGTTTCACTAGACTTCATTGAGGGCGAACCATTGTTACGTCCATATTGCTCCTCACCCTGCAGAGGTATTGGTTTGGATTGATCATAGATGGATCCATAATCATCGCTACCATAATCCTCTTTGCCAAGAACAGGTTCTCGTGAGTCGCAGTCTTCGTGTGTTGACGGTACGAAGCCGATTTCGGGTCGAACAGATGTTGACGGCGTTATGTCGGTAGCGCTCAAAGGAAGAGGCGGAGGCAAATCAGCAACTGAAGCGGTAGCCTTCGATGTACCTTCTTCTTCTTCGAATGAAACTTGGAACAAAGAATCCTTATCCTCTGGCATTATTGTAACCGAATGATCTTGTGAGTCTTCAGATTCAGATGTAGTGTTGACCACTTTTAGGTTAGGAGTCCTATTTCCATCGTGATTATGTACCCCTTGGTCATCGAAAATAGAAGTCTGCAAAGGGATAGTTGAATTCTCCAAAGAACTCAAGTACAATGGAGTCACAGGAGAACACTCTTCTTCATAATCATTTTTAAGTTCATCATTGCTTATTGCAAGAGTTCTGAAGTTGTCGATATCTCTCATAATTTCATCAGACAGTGAGAGTTGCTTCTTGTGCGTTGGAGTAGGTTCCATTGTGACCGTACTATTGGAAACCGAGCTGATAGTCTTCTTATGGAAATTGAGAGGTTTCACCATACTGGACTGCTGGCTTGCCTCGCTCATCGCAAGAGACCCAACTGTGTTGGTGAATGACTCCATACTATAGTTTTGTGACAAAGACTGGATCTCATGGGCCTCAGTCGATATTGCCGACTCAAAGAGTGCGGAATTGGAGTAAAAAGACTCTGTACGGAGTGGTCCTTCGTCAACAATGGAGTTCTCATTATCGCTATACTCTCCAAACTGGCTGGATTCATTTTCTTTCAAGCCTAGTGCAACCCTTTCCACACTCTGATTAGCATCAAAGAACTCCAGCTGAGAGTTTTGAGAGCTAAGGCTACCGAGTTTACTTGATGACAGACCAAACGCCGAACTAAAAGCAGAACTCACGGGACGATTAGAGAGTGGTACTTTGGAAAGTGGTGCAATAGTCGATGACTCAAGAGTATGATGAGATGCTGATTCTGAATCCAATGACTTTCGGGGCGTAAATGTATCTAATAGTGACTCCTTTGAAAGATTAGAACCCACTCTGTAATTGTCTTTCTTGCTAGAGACAACTGGAGTGAGATCTCCCATGAAATCTGTACTAGTTGTAGTGGATTTAGGCACAAGAGAATTCTCACCAGAAAGGCTCTGTTGTTGCAACAAAGCCAATGGTGCTTTCCGAGTGGATGCCGACCGAGGAACCAATCTTTCTTGAGCAGCATGTAACGAATATGCTGCAGACTCTGACGAAGCCACTGGTGATGCCCCATTCTTTACCCCAGGCGAATGGCTATTGTCTTCCACAAACGAAGGTGGCTTACGTCTTGGTGGCGTGTCTCTTTTCGCCATAGAAACTGTACGTCCATGAATGGTGACTGGTGGAGCATGTGACCTAGTATTGTAATCTGGAACTGGTGGGACGCCCAAGTTGACGCTCAAATTAGCTGGAGGCACGTCTGCCACGCGAATCGAGTTCGAAGGTTTGACACCACGAGTACTGGGACGTGGTTGCGTTGAAGTGGATTTATGTACAGGTTGCGGATCTTTAGGAGGCGCTACCCGACGAGCAACGTCGTCAAAAGGTGTGGGCGTCTTTGTAGTGGTTTTTGGGACAGCTGGGGAAGATGATGAGGACAATGGCGAGGGTGTAACTTTGGCCGCCAGCGGCGACCGTTTTCTGTTAACAACCTCAAACTTCGCCTCGGGCTTCTTTTCGGAACGGAAATGGAAGAGGAATGAACGGCGTTTTTCTGACATCACTGTATTGCTTTGTTGACGAGTTGGTTCAGGTTTGATGGCGTTGAAGGGCCTTTGTGTGTTTACTTGTTCCTGCGCGCAGACACGTTTGGTGTCCGGGTGTATGTAGAGGGTTATTGCGATGGATATACCGAGCCGGCTAGAAGAACAGCCAATCAGAGAAGAGCTCTGCATTTCTTACAACAAGAGGGTGATTTGTAAAGACGAAACTCAATTGGGGCCAGGGTTAACAAGAAGGAGCGTGGTGTAGCATGAAGCTTAGCTATGGCTACTGAAGCATCGTGAAGAGAGCCATGGCTGTGCGAAGAACTGTTTGACGGTGAAGGGTTCATCAAATCATAGAACACAACAATACCATAGAGAATTTCGTAATAGCTTCAAATGGAATGTTCGAAATCTAGTTCTAAGAGAATTTACAAGCAATTTATTTATTTATCTTCGGGCATATGTGTTGATGGAAAGTTCTTCTATAGTAGCTGTTTGGCTACTACGACGCGCTTTCAATCTTAGAACTTCTAACCCAGACAATACCTTCTAAAAGAGTTTTCAGATCGTCAAATTTGTGGTATTGACCTTATAAACAATCCAGATTTATATTTGGTAGTATATGCTGGTAGAAGGTTTTTATCAAGACGAAATATTGAACCAAAGATGCCTATGTACCGTGAGTTCAAACGCACAACTGGTGCTATGCTGCATGTACCAAACTATGTTCGTTTCTCTACATAAATATGTCATTTTCTATAAATTAGCGATGAATTTATGATTCCCAAAGGGTTGAATTATGGTGGAAAGGTGTTATAGAACTATGCCACCTCTTTCTCTAGCACATCCAACGCTATGTCCTAGCAAAACAGATCTCTTAAGAACTAACTCTCTAATGGAATGAAAATAAGATCACGAACCCAAAACCTTTCCCTGAAGGAGGGAGCCCCCTTTAGGGACTATGTGACGGTAATAAAGCCCTATAGAAAAGTGAAGACCACTACTCTTTAAAGATGTTTTCCGAACGGAAATGTTCCTAAATCAGGAAGTACAAGCCGTACTACTATCTATAGGTAGCGGCTAGATCCCTAAATAGCAAATGCAGTTCAGTAAATATAACCTGCTCAATAAAAAGTGAACGACTTTTAGTTTTACAGGACATTCAACCTAGTTTTTCATTTATTTAGACACTTCAATTTAAAATATCCCTATCAACAAATTCCTCCTAGTGATTTTGCCATTAAGTCCTTCGGATAAAATCTTCGTCGCCACGGCGGGCCAAGCCCCAGCCGTGCCTTCGAAGGAAAGCGATCAAATTGGACTCTGCCACCCGTTTTTGGATCAGAAGGTCGCATTTCCCTGTAATACAAACAATTTAAAATGGAATATTCTTCTTGATACTTCCTGTAACCTTTCTCCAATTCAATTGTACTTTCCCTTGTGTTTTTTGCAGCCAACAGCTTCTACAGTTGCCTGGACACCCACTTTTGCAACGGATTCATATACACAGGAAAAAAACATAACAGAGAATAAATAGATATCCTGATTTTCCTTTTAAGTCATACTGGAATTAGACTCGGTTGTCAGTCTTGGTTTCACTCAATTTGCCTCCTTTTCATCTCTATCTATCATTCCTGGTCATTCCTACTTTCTTTCCCTGACACCCGCCGCCTTTATCTTTTCGATCATACTTATCTCTTCCATCAGCAGACACATCATCTCATTTCGGGCGGCGCACAATGAACGTATGGCACCCGCCCAGCTACCCGTTCAGATATGAAGACCCATTCCAAACAAAGCATGATCTTCAGTACAGTCATATCTTTGAAACTAAACACAACATAAGAGCATACCAGTACTTCCTTTCATGTGCAGTGCTAGTCCTCGCAGTATTGAATCTTATTATAAAGAGTTACAGGCATTTTAAGCAAGGCCACTCCCAAGGGGAGGTATCATCAGCTACGTCCATAACGCAGTCGGGATTCTTCAGGAGACAGTTAATCAAAGTAAATCGGTTTATGTTATCTGAGCCGTCCATACCAGTACTCAAGAACTGGTTCAATATATGGGGCAACTTACTTCTAATATCGCTATTTTATGCCATTAACGCCTTTGTATTATTTTATCGCTTCCAGATTGACGATTCTTTTAACTTCTCTTTGAGAGCAGGATTAATTGCAGGCTCAAATGTCCCGCTTCTCTACTTGATTCCGCTTAAATCTGGCCCACTGCTTCACTTCTTTAACATCTCCTACGAGAATGTGCTTGTCTACCACAAGTGTGTTGGAGTTTTGGTAATATTCTTTTCTCTTCTCCACGCAATTGGCTTTGTCTATGCTCTAGCGTGGGAGTACGTTTTTACAAATAGCACTGCAACTACAGGCTGGTTCATTCTTTCCACGTACATTTCAATTACTTTTACCTCATTTTCATTTGTCAGAACTAAGCTATATAGCTTCTTCTATTACATCCATATTATTGCATCACTCGCTTTTCTTCCAGTATTCTCAAGACATCACTACAACTGCAAGCCTTTTACCCTTCTTGTTGTTTATGCTCTCATTTATGATCGCGTTGTTAGATGGGTTTGGTATCTCTGGTGTCTCCAATGTAAGGTTTCCATAATCACGGGAGCCGATGAAGAAGACAGATATTTATTTATTTCAATTGACCCAAACGTGTCATCACTATCTCCGTATAAAAAAATATTTTCCTGGATACTGTTTAAGTTTAACAATCATTGTTTTAAATGGGCGCCATCAAACCATCTCTTTATTCAGATACCAGCGATCAGCTGGTTTGAGTCTCATCCGTTTACTATTGCATCCATTGCAGAAGAAGATAAGGCTATGCTGATGATTAAAGTATGTCATGGATTTACAGAGAGACTTTATAATCTAGTTAAGAGCTCAGACTCCCAGTGCGTCTTTTTTACTTGTTTTATTCATGGTCCATACGGCCTCTCACATGAAAATTTACCTCAAGTCAATCCAGGGCATAGAATATCCACTACATCTTACAATAGGGCTTATGAGATTATTGAAGATATTTCTGGATGTGTGACTACACCTTCTTTCTCAAGAGTACCGATTGACGACAACTGTATCAAATGCACTGTCAACAACCATGATCATTATGAAGGATCAGATCGCCAAGATGTTGATAGTAAGACATGTCTTCTTTCAGGTCAATCATCCACGCGGATAGCAACATATACTCTATATCCCCTTGCTGACACTCCTCAAACCTCAGATGAAAAAATTATTCTTTGTGCTGGAGGTGTTGGTGCAGCACTCACTCTTCCACTCCTTCAATACTATCACAAATCTGGTTACAACGTTTCTTTCATTTGGATTTGCCGCCCTATGTGCCTTCTTAATACCGTGGATTTTGCCCCAAACGATAAAATTGAAATTTGGTGTACTGAAACGCGAGGCAGACCTGATATCCAGCATCTTCTTTGTAACGCCATTGATACCCCATTTAAGAAGCTACATATAATTGGATGTGGTCCACACGAGTTGATGAGTGAGTTGAGGAAGTTTGGGGTCAGTAACATGGAAACTAATGATGTAAACATCGTATTAGAGGAATTCACGTTCTAATTATTTATAACAGTTGAAAATCATGATATTGATACATTATATCACATGGAAACATAAATATTCACTGTGGTGATGATAGACCACCATAAGACACCAACAACTCCGATGCGCCTAGCTATCTTCCAACCATTCATGGGTATAGAAACTGCGTAGAACAATAACATAATCCCTAAACCAACACCGCTAACTCGAAAATTTTCATCCAGGATAAGCTTCATTTCAGTTTTCCCCTGTATCAGATTTATGAGCAAACCATTAATGCCAATACCAAAAAGTATGTATAGTAGTGGACCACCAAAGCACGCATTAAGCCCCACCACACCCATATCTAATCTTGCAAGTGTAAGATTGGATACCAAATCACCCACAGAATTACCAATGGCAAGAATAGTAAGCCCAAGAAGAGATTCGGGCATATGCAATATGACCCCAAGGTTTTTAAGAAGTGTGATCAAATGGGATGAAGTAAGGATGACAAGTAGAATAGATACCAAGAAACCGACGACTGGAATTAGAATGTTATCCGCAACGACTCTTTTCAGGAAAAGTAATGCAAATGTAAGTGGAATTGTAAAGATGTATGTCTCTTCGATGCTAGTAAATGTCCACAACAGAAACGTAGGCATTGTGGAGATCTGTAACAAGAACAACCTATGCTTGAAATTGATTTCTGGAATATGTCTTTCTGGGAATTGATATAAATATTTTGGAAAAACTGGGTTTAGAAAATTCAAGATAAGAATTACTGGAGAGGTGACAAAGGTAAAGAAACCCTTCGGCTTATCATCCGTTAATGGTAAGAATACAAACTTCCACCATGGCCCTTTCCTGGGAGGTTCGGGCTCTTCTGTTGCAATATTTATGATTTCTCCTGAAAGAATCTCTCCCCCTGTGCTGCAATTAACAGCGCGTAGTACTGACCGGGATTCTCCTGAATCCTCAATTTGATAAGTAGATGGAAGCTTGGTTGGCAATGGTGGAGCCTGCTCCACGTTGCGGAATACTCTCACCGGCTGTGATTGACGCAGTAGTGGTGAAGTTTCGTCATAATCAGATGCCGGATAGACCAAAATTCTTTGAGACTCGTCAATAGACTGAATTTTATGAATCTGGTCCGCATCCAGAGACATCACGGACACCGACCCAGAGCACTTCGTGGTGGTCAAAACTCCTTCCTCCATAGACTGGCATTGTACATAATCTTCTTCAGTTCCACGGGTGCTCAGTATCTGGTATGCCACATATATCAGATACCCATTAACCATGATCAAACACTCCCAGTTAGTCAATCTTCCATCACCAATAAAAAAACATGTTAATCCAACAAGCACCGCAAACATCGCCAAGTCCCAACCAAAGCTTTTTCTGTCAACTTCAAACGGTCTGAGTATACCCATACCTCCGATAACAACACATATAACAAAGTTAGCAGCACCTACGAGTTCTCCGAGTGCAAGAGATGCGGAATGATGTGACATGGCGGAGTAAGTGCTGAACACATCAGGCGTAGCGTTTCCAAGTGCAAGTAGAGTCAAACCAGCTACCTTCGGGGAAATACGGAGCAGATGAGATAAAAGAGAAAGATTAGGATAAAGAAAGTGTTGAGTTAGAAAGGCAAACATCAGGAAATAAAGAATCAGTTCTCCCGATGCAACTAAGAGGAGAAATAATCGTGTGAGTGATGATTTTGAGCAATAAAAATGCCATGACATAGAAAACGTTGTAAGAGAGCAGTGATCAGTGATATAAGCACAAATATTTGGAGTATTTGACTGTGGAAATGAAGAAATATCGCAAAAGTCGGAAGATCTTACTGCAAATGACTGACCCACTGATGAAACAGCTTCTGCAGGGTGCGTAGATCTAGCAGACGTTCCATGGATAAGAGTGAAGTAGAGAAAAACACTTAGGGCCTCTGGTGTGGCCGAAATCATATGATAAGAAAATGGCAAAATGGTCCGCTGAAGGATCCGAACCGATAAATGACTACAGGAACTCAAAAGATTTGTCTAAGAAAGAAGGTGAATTACCTCCAGGTTGCTTAAGCTGCATGCAGTTCCATCTGGTGTTCGGGTGTATCAATCACGATTAGATTAGGGAGTTGGCTAAGAATCAGTTCGTGCATAGCCACAGGAACATTTCACTATATAACATAAGGAAGAAAGCATGAAAAAAGAAACACAGATAGAGATATTGCGACAGAGTTGTATATTATGTATCCTTATGACCATTTTCCACCAGCCTTAGCCTCCAGCCTTTCTTGTCGGGATTTCATCCAGACACTGCGTAAATCTATCAGTCTGCAGAAGCCTTCAATCCACCCTATTCTGGATATCTAGAGAGTACAGTTCAAATTCTAACATGGAATTGCCGCATTCTAATGTACAACTTATTAGATCCTGAAAAATCAAAGTGGTTGGACGCTGTTTCCAGAAGTGCCGGATAGAGAGGTGGGTCAAGGTGATCAGACTCCCCACCATTTCGTGATATCTTGTGCGACGATGAAGGCAAGGACTATGCTTCTAGGTTATCCCAATTCAAGTTTCAGAGTTTTTTTAGGTGGCTTTTGAAATTTTATGGAACAGTATTGTATGGAAGCTCCCGCACATTGAAGTATATTGTAGCAGCATCGTAGATGATGGAGATATTGCTCAAATGTTACATACGTCAATACTCATAAGCCAAAACTAAACCTTTCAAAACGATTCATCTTTTTAGAAGGACTTCCATTTACAAAAAAAGGTTCAAAGCACTTTGAAGGATCCTCTTGATTTCGAAGAAGGAGTACAATCATGCCCAGATTTCCGTCACGTGTTGTACAATGTATGGTGTTCAGGTGTTATCGGTACACCCCATCTGCTGGTGCATGCATGTTTGAAGCGATGACCCATTCTCTTTCTCTAGTTTATCCCTCCAATAAAGACCTTGTACTCTAATACTTTCTTATCAAGGAGATTTTCATGGCAGGTAAGACCCGCTACGAAATAGCTAAGGCATGGTGCTGGTCCAAGGCCCCGAGCCGGACTTTGTCGCAGCGAATATTCAAGAGCACTGTGAACTCGACCATTGCGCTTATCCTGTGCTTGAATCCAACTACGCTAAAGCACCTAGGAGATGACCCAGCTATGCTACCTCTAATTTCAGTTATGGTTCATCCTGGTAGACGTCTTGGATCAATGCTGGAGGGCGCATTTCTGAACTCCACGGGACTTCTACTTGGAAATGCTTACGCTCTGTTCTCTAGATTCGTTGCCCAAAAGATCAGTGACTCAGATCTCCGAGACAGTGAACAGCTTCAGCAGAACTACACTCACTACCGAGCCGCTTTGGCATGGCTAGCTGTTATGCACGTGCTAATGCTCTTTTTTCATGGATGGATGAGATGTATCTCCCACAAGTTCTTCTTCATGGTCTTCCCACTCTTTTTGGTTGTACACTTCATGTTCACAGATGACCTTGTGAACACCACAACTACCGAGGTTAGAAACTTTACTGTTCCCTTTTTCCTGGGTATTTCAATATCTCTTGTTTGTAACCTACTGATTTTCCCAGAGTTTGGCTCTTCCTATCTCGGCACCTCAATCTTGCAGACAATGACAGAGCTTCAAACCACAATCGAGTCTGCAATGAATTTTTTTATTAATCCTGACCCTGCATCGTTTGCACCTATTGTCAAGAAAAAGGATACGCTTAGATCAAAACTCATATCAACACAAGCAGTTCTCCAAGAATGTATGTACGAGATGACCTATTCGTATCTTTCTCCAGCTCAACTTAAACCAATGATTGACATTATAAAGGATCAGTTGTCATATACCAATGCTTTGATCAACGCTTGTCAGGTTGGGATTACAACCGATGGAGAGTTGAAAAACACCATCAAAAGAACCAAAGAACTATTGATTGCTCTACGCGAGCAAATTACCAAGTCTTTGACCATCATTAGTCTGGCGATTGCTTACTCCTATGACGTGGACTTTAACATTCCTAATTTTTCATTGCAAGAGGTTGACTTTGAAAAGCAACTAACTGAACTTACTAGATCAATGGCACAGGTTGATATCCAACTGCGTGAAGAGTTTAAGAGCCTGAGCACGGATGCTGTGGATTTCCTTTCTCCTAATGATGAGATGTTTCTTCTTTCGTCATTTCTCATGAACTTCAAGGAGACTGTTAACTCAGTCTGCAACTTGCTAAAGCAAGCTCACATGATTTACACATATCGAAAGGAAAGGGAGCTTAGGGGTGTTTTTGGTCGTACCGTTTGGGTGTCGTTTTTGTCATCCAAGAAAGCTATGATGGAATGGTACAATGCGAACAAAACTGATATAGTGAACAATGAAACAACTACTTTAAATGGTGACGCTAGTTCCAAACTGTACGTGGAGGATCCTCAGATGTACGCTGATCAAGTTAACACAACTAATCCAACAAACTCTGTTTTAGACTTTTACGAATCACATAAGCCACACATCCGTTTTGGGTTCCAGATAGCTGTGGGTCTGACTCTTGCTACCTTCCCAATGTTTGTTCCAGAAGCACGGAAATGGTTTGTTGACATTCGTGGAACTTGGATTGGGTTCGTGTGTATCCTTGTGCTGGAACCTGAAATAGGAAGTACTTTCTTTGTCTTCTTCCTCAGAGGTGTCGGCGTCATCAGTGGAGCAGCTTGGGGTTACCTCTCATACGTTGCTGGAATTAACCAAACTAACCCATATCTTGAAACTGTAATCACAGTTATTGGTGCTGTTCCTGGGTTCTATTTTTTCCTTGGAACTCCTTATGTGAAGGCTGCCATTATTGGTATAATCTCCATTTACATCGTTTTGTTATCTACAGTTATCCCATCTGAGGTTGGTGGCTCCATTCTGCAGAACTTTGGCAAGCGTTGTCTTGCAATGATATATGGTGGTGCTGTTGCCTTGTTATGTCAAGTTTCTTTCTTTCCAATTAAAGCCAGAGATGAGTTGATCAAAGAAGTGGTTCTTTCAGTTGGAAATATATCGAAGATGTCGATGCTGTATGCTGCTGCTCTCGATGGTGAGAGCCTCCAGATTAGTATGTCCCAGAAGAGATATGATATCTTTAAAAAACTCTCTGCTAGCACCAAGTCCTCTCTTGTGAGAGCCGATGCTTACAGATCTAGTGCAAAGAATGAACCACGTCTGAAGGGAAATTATAATGACATTGAGAAGATCTTCTATGAGATTATTTTCATATTGAGAGAGATCCTGGACAGATTAGATAACATTGTCCAATTGAGAAGGGCTTATGGCTCTGCTATTGTTGAGGAATTTAATAACGAAGCACATCCTTACAGAAGACAGTTCACTGCATCCATGAACAACACCCTCAAGGCCGTTGAATTTGCCCTACAAAACAAGTCACCTTTACCACAGTACCTACCGAGTTCCAAAATTGCGCATAAAAGACTGATAAAGAAAGTAACTGAACTTATTAAGGGGAGATACCAAATGTCACCGGCATCACTAAGCTCATCTGAGAGTGATGGAGATGACAGTGATTCTGAAATTGTGGTCAACTTCGGGAATAGAAGAACTGGTCCTGTTCACCGTGTCCTAAAGGAAAAATTCCTGAGCTGGAATGCTACGAGCTCCGCTACTGAAGAAGTGATCAGATATATTGAAGAGCTAATCGAGCTAACGAAGGTTCTTGTTGGTGTGAACGAGTTTAAATATGGATTCCTCAGTCGGTCGTTGTACTCCCAGTACGCCGCAGAAGCAGCAAGGGGATACCAAGCTTTGATGCACACCCATGCTCGCGCGTTAGAAGATTTTGATGATGATACAAGTATAAACTCTCTTGAGCACGAGGACAATGAGCCTGTGGCATTGCACGACAGCAGCTCTATAGCATCAAAAGAAAGTGTGCTAACAAATGGCTTTAAAAAGAGAGTCTCTTCGATTAGCTCCTGGCTGCGTGGAGATGATCAGACAAGCACAAAATCGTTGGGTCAGTTATCAACTGATGATGAAGGAGATATTCCGCTGTCACTAATGCGGGTTGTGAGTCGTAAGACTCTTAATGACGAGTAATTACTGGATAATATTGGCAAAATTATAGAGATCATGAGAGAAAAGTGGCTGTCTTTATTTTCGTATTTGACAGCCACTAAACAGAACAATTCCACTGAGTTCTTTTTTCTTAACTAAAAGTACACCTAATAATGAAGATGATAATAAATATATTGATCTTTTCTCTTATTGAAGGCATTGAGATATGAGTTCTAGTCTCTGATGAGTTTAACGTATCATATAAGGAGCCCAAACCACGCTTATCACGAGATCCTGGGAGATCGACTCGCAATTTTGAACTCAATAAATACGACACTGGAGTAACGAATAGTCACTTTCAAACTACGAAATAATCATGAAAATTAAAGTCCCTCTGGCATGAAAACACCATGAGCTTTTAAGGACATTTGACTAGAACTGCAAAAAATCGATTTCTTAAACCGGAACAGAAATTAAAAGCCCAATAATGGAACCTTACCATGTCCATATATTTGAAATTCGATGAAAAAGTCTTTATGGTAATTTAGAACACCAAGTTTAATAAGCCGAAGGAGCAGGGTTGAACAAAAGGGACATCACAAACGAGTTCGCGGAATATGTGTTCAATGTGTCCTAACCATTTTATTTTCATCTTTTTGCATCATCTTCGACGGTGAAAAGTTCAACATTGTTCAAAAGAGAAGATTTGAGAAAAGAAGTCTCTACATCGTAACCCAGCCTCTATTCCCAGAAAATGCCACCAAAGAACAAGAAGCAAGAAAAAGGTCCAAAAAAGGATGCTAAGAAAAAGGTGGAGGATAAGACCTTCGGTATGAAGAACGTATGTATTGTATCACTTGAGAGAGATGAGCCCGATCTATTGAACACACGACTAATGAAATATACAGAAAAACAAGTCTGCCAAGGTTCAGAAGTTCATGCGTGAAGTTGAGCAGACGGCAATGAGCAGTGCACAGGCCAAGCGCGAGCTTGCTATGCAGAAGCAGAGGGCAGAGGAGAAGAAGGCCGCAGAGCAGGCGAAGAAGGAAGCTATGCTCCTTCTTAAATCGCAGGTTGAGCAAAAGGTGCCTTTTGGAGTTGATCCAAAGACAGTGCTGTGTGTGAATTTTAGGGATGGTAAGTGTCAGAGAGGTGCCAAGTGTAAGTTCTCCCACGATATGAATATCGGTAAGAGAGCAACGAAGAAGGACTTGTACACCGACGACAGAAAGCAGAAAGAACAGGATACAATGGACTCTTGGGATGAAGACAAACTCAGAGATGTCATTAAGTCCAAGCATGGGAATACTAGAACAACAACAGACAAGGTGTGTAAATTCTTTATTGAAGCAGTTGAAGATGGAAAGTACGGTTGGTTCTGGGTTTGTCCAAACAACGGAGATCAATGTATGTACAAGCACTCTCTTCCTGAGGGTTTTGTACTGAAGACGAAAGAACAGAAGAGACTGGAGAAGTTGGATGCAGATGCACAACCTAAGATCACCTTGGAGGAGTTCCTTGAGACGGAGAGACACAAGCTTCCAAAGACCGGCTTGACTCCAATTACCCTGGAGACATTCACAAAGTGGAAGCAGAATAACGAGATTAAGAGATTGAATGCAGAGAAAAAGAACAACCCTAAGGGAAGATTGACAGGAAGAGACATATTTGAGCAGAAGTTCCTCAATAAACCATATGTTGAGGAGAACAACGACGAGTCTGAAATTGCATTTGATATGTCTCAGTTCAGAAAAGCAATCGATGATGAAGATGAGAATATTAAGGACTATGGTGATGGAAAGAACATCAGTTTTGCCATGATTGGCGAAGAGCAGAAGCCAGAAGAGAAATCGGAAGACGATGCAGAGGAAAAGCCAGAAGAGATCTCGGAGAGGCCAGAAGAGACACAGATTGTGGTCCCATTAGCGGTTGCCTAAGTAGTATTCTCCTTCGTTCCGTCTGCATTTGCATGGATCCTCATTCCACTATCCGCAAGGATCCTCATCTTGATACATTGTGACGACCATCTTTGTATACCAGTTAATGTTTGTGCCTATTGTTCTATTCCCGTCTAAAAAGAAATGTAGAGAACTAAAACATTGCCAATTAAGAGTACATAATATCAAAACATGAAAGAAAAAATCTAAAGAGGATAACAGGGGTATCATAGAGAGTGTTTGGCTGATGGCGTATAAGCCTTACACCGATGGGGGGTCCGAATATACAAAAACCGTTTCATGCCGTTTGTGGCTGTGGCGTACCGGCCTGCTTATGTGTATTGGCCAACCAACTTAGGCCTTCAACGAGGCCCTGGCCAGTTAAAGCATTCGAACCAATCACAGCATACAAGTCTGATTCCATCATGTCCTTCAAATCAAGTATCTCAGCGATTTCCATCGCTGACTTGGATCGAGGAAGGTCCTGCTTGTTGGCGAATACAAGAAGCAGGAATCCTTTTGCCGACGCAGTAGATTTGAGCTCGTTAATTACTTTGCATAAATGCTTCTTACTTTCTTCGAATCGTTCAGAATCACACGCGTCAATTACATACACCAAGGCATTCGTTTTAGGATAGTAATGACGCCATAACGGACGAAGCCGATCTTGTCCACCGACATCCCACATGTTGAACTTGATATTCTTGTACTGGAATGTCTCGACGTTGAAGCCGACAGTTGGTCCTGTGGTTTTGCTATAAGAGGAGAGAGTTAGTGTCGCTTCCTCTTGGTAGATAGTTGGCAGTAGCGATGAGCACTGATAGCAGCTAGCTATACGACATTGCAGACCACACAATCCAGTGGTGACATATCTGTAACTTACATTTTGTTCAGTTTGAGCTTATAGAGAATAGCTGCGAGGATTGCTTGTTAGTCATCTGGTTTTGGATCAATATGGACTCAGGCAACAATGGCTTGTGCAGAGTACTCACTTGTTTTACCAGCACTATCGAGACCGAGCATGAGGATTCTATGGGTTTTGTTAGTACTTATCGGGAAAACAGTCGAATCGCAGTAGAACCAGCACACCAATGGACGACCATGGATACTCACTTCATCTCTCTTGTGCCGAAGAGCTTCCCCTGTCGATTTTGTTAGTACACGCATGAGTTTCAGTGTGCGATTCCGAGTGCGATCGAGGTCCAAACAAAACACGAGTTGTTGAAAAAAACACACGGAAAGTACTTCTATAAAAATCACCAACATACCAGCAGCTTCGATACCGAACCACCCATCGTCGTAAGAGGTCTTTCTAAGGTGCTTCTCGTCAGCACCAGACTCCTGTCTGGGTGTGAGCCGGAAGACGTAGAGTCGATACGCAGTGTTTTTTGAACTGTTTCCAGTACACGGTAGGTTCGCGTTTTTTCGCGTTTACACTGCATTTGTTCAAGGCCAGAGAGCATCAGAGAGGGTCCTCTCTTTAGGCGGTCGTCCCAAGGGGTTTTAAACTATTTCGTTTTCCCTGCCGAGCCGTCGAGTGTCTAAGGTGCCGGGGTTGTTATAAATAATAGGAATTGAACAGTATTAAGAATAATTAGAAGTGGTTAAGAATAACTAGCCGTGTGACAGGCCGCAATGTGGCGTGTGCGCGCCGTCGAGAGGCTTTCGATGTCCCAATATGGTAAGACATCCACACAAACAAGGGTCTAGAGCTTGACCGGGAGGTACGGTAAACACCATTCCCGCCGAGCAAAACGGGGTGTTGATGGATGAAAGAGGTTAAGAATGTGATTTGAGCCGTGAATTCTCGGCTCAAGTCACAGGGACAGGGACATTATCAGGGAGTGCACGGGGCACATAACCCGGTGTACGAAGATGGGGAGGGACCGGAGGGGCACGTAACCATGGAGCCTGACCGGGCACATAACCATCGCGAGGAGTCTCCCGAGACCACCCTGGGGAAGCCAAACGATACAGGAAGTTCCATGCACTGCCCGGTAAGACACACCATGGAGATCTCACAGGTGGGACCTCGTGTTCAGCGATAGGAAGCCCAATTAAACACAGGCTTAATGGCACAAGTCAGCATTGGTAACGAGCTAAAAGACTCGTTCAAGGAGACAGACAATTGGGTGAACAACAATCTGGTGTTCCTAACAGATGTCGAGCAGTTTTATAGACAACGCTCTCAAATTGAGAAAGAGTACGCAGCACAGCTCCAGAGGCTGTCTGCGGAGTTTCTGAAGAGGAAGGCGTCCAGGTCGACTAATGTCTCTGTAGGTGACAATCCAAAGTTCACCCCGGGGTCACTGGAGAGTGCGACGCTTGTCGCATGGAACTCTGTGCTTTCGGAGACTGAGACCATGGCGAAGAAGCACCAGAACTTCGGCAATGAGCTCTCCATTAAGACCGCAGACCAGGTACTGGCATTACAGAAGAATTGCGAGGCTATCAAGCTACGTATCGAGCAGATCTACCAGGGAACACTTATAAAGAAGAAGGACGAAGTGTTTGAGATGGTGAACCGTGCAAAGAAACACTACGACGAAATGTGTTCTTCGATGGAATCTACTAGAGCCAAAGCCGAGAAGTCGGGTAACAGAGACAAATTCCAGCAAAAACTTGCCGATAAAGAGACCGACATGAACGTTGCCAAGAACCAATACCTTATTAAAATAAACATTGCGAATAGAATTAAGGACAAGTTTTACTATCAAGACCTTCCGGAGTTACTCGACATACTTCAAGATGTGTCTGAGTTCAAGACTAAGCAGCTGAACAGACTTTTGAAGAATGCTTCAATACTCGAGATCAACCAAAACTCCCGTGATATCAAGACGATGGAGCGCATGATGGCAGTTGTGAGTGAGAATTTACCCCATCTCGACTCTGCCATGTTCATCAAGCACAACCAAGCACAATGGAGCGACCCACAGGACTTCTACTATATTCCTTCTTCCATTTGGCATGACGATGAACAGTTTGTAACTAAACCTGCAGAGCTCCAGATTTTGAAGAAGTCTCTTGTAATGGCCCATAAGAATGCTGATCAGTATGAATCAGCTTTGGAACCAGAAAGAGAGACATTGAATAAGCTTGCTCAAAAGAGAACCGAGATCAAGGAGAAGCCAGATGAAGAATTCGAATTCAAATTATCCATGCAATCGCTCCAGGACTACTTGAACACATTGACTCGTTTTGTTGTTGATGAGACGACAAAGGTTTCCGCTCAGGTTGAAATCGAAACCATCGAGAACAATGCGGGTGAACAAGACTTGACACTGGATAACCTGACTATTACCAAGAAGAAGAGAGGATTTTTCTCTCGTCTTAAAGGTGGACCAACAGAGAAGGAGGTTGTCCAAGACTTGAGTGCTACTAATGGAGGTGTCTTTGGAGATGAGGGGTCCATTACTACGACCAAGTCCCATGGAGGTTCAAGTCACTTCAAGATTGGCTCATTCCTTAGAAATCGTGGAACATCTGTCTCATCTTCATCTACACAGGCCACTACTTCGGTCCTTCAGGGAACAGCCCTTTATGCGTACCAAGCTCAAGGCGATGACGAGACGTCCATTTCCCCACAGGAACAATTCACTGTTCTAAGGCCAGATGATGGCTCGGGTTGGACTGAGATATCCAAGTCTGATGGGGCCCAGGGCCTTGTTCCAACATCGTACATTCAAGTTTCCACGGTGGAGAAGAAACAACCCCCAGCAGTCATGCCGAGAAAGGGCGCACGTAAGATTATATACTGTGTTGCCAAGTTTGATTACGCAGCTGAAGATCCTGGAGAACTCTCCATCAGTGCTGGCGATCGCATTGAAGTGCTGAAGGAAGATGATGGCGGATGGACAGAAGGCGAACTGAATGGTCAGAGTGGCTTGTTCCCTACGACCTATGTGGAGTTTGAGTAAGTAGGCAAAGACAACCGGATGCATAAATGAAGTTTATTTGTAGAAACCAAAGTGAAAAAAACTCGAACTAATGACTATTCATTATTCATCAAAATAACCAAACCACACTAGAAATACTTAAGCAGGCCTTTTCTTCATGAGCTGCTCCCTCGTTATCCCGGAAACCTTCTTGTTCTTTTCCCTATCTTCTGCTCTTCTGGCTGCACCATCGACAAAGTTAGCATATTTCTCTCTTCTATTTTCCTCTCGGATTGCACCATTCATGAACTTCTCGTAACCATCCAGTGGTCTCTCTGCTTTATGTGCATCAAGCCTTGCACGTTCAAGGAACTGCCGCTGCTCTGTCATGCTGATGAGCATCTGAGCATCACTAAAAGTGGAGCTGCGTCTGGTCTGCGGAATATCTTGGGGAATAGATGAGTCAGTTTCACTACGATGGAGAGCTCTGCGAACATAGTGTGGAGGCTGGAAAGATTTGACCGACTTGATAGGAGATGTTGACCGGGTTGGCTGGGACGATGTTACGGAATACTGCAACTGGGTGTATTGGTGGTTATTCTTTTCAGGCTCTTTGGCAGTTTCTTTGGCAGTTTCTTCTACCACATCAGCTTCCTTCTTGCTTGGTTTCATAGCCTGGCTTAAAACAATTACAAGAATGATCCAGACGCCTATATGGCGAAAGAATGAGCCAAATACTCCAAACCATTGGTCAATGTAGGTAGCAAAGTATGGGAATGAGAAAGCACCAACGACAGAAACACCGATTCCACCTAAAAAGCTCTGAAGATGGACTTTCCCAAGGTTCTCAGTGGAGATGTACCCTGTGCGGAGAAGTAGTTCTGCGATAGTTGAGCCAGCTCTCTTAGCCAAGCTGAAGATAGCTTGAGGATTGAATCTTTCCAGGAGGTCATCGAAAACGCCGAGTTCCAAAACAACGGTTGTGGGCTTCTTGTTCTCTGCTTCAGTATCAACTGGACTTTGAGCAGATTCCGGAGCTTGTAGACCTTTGGTCATTGTTGGTGAGTCTGGTGGAGGTTGTGGAGGTTGTGGAGGTTGTGAAGGTTGCGACGGTTGCGACGGTTGTGGAGGTTCAGGGGGTTGTGGAGGTTCAGGGGGTTGTGGAGGTAGGGAATAGACGTAGTGATCCCTTGATGGTAGCTTTGGTGGCGTTTTCCAGGACCGTCTGCGTGAGTTTCTTCGGGAAAGCGGGGGTTCTTCTTTGAGTGTTGCCGTGTGGATATAAATCTCCTCGTCTTCCTGAGTTCTTGGTCTCGGCTTTTCAGGTTCAACAGTTGGAGAGTCTGGTGTGGTCTCCAGAGGCTCGCTATCTTTCTTGGGGGAATCACTAGGGTCTTTTGATTGGGGCTCTGTTTCCCCCGGATCTTTTGACTTCCCACCAGATCCCTTGCTCTGAGTGCTCTCAATATCAGTCTTTGCCTCTTCGGGTTTTGAACCACTCTTGAAGACTGCGTTGCGGAGTCCTGCTATGAGGGCGTTAGTAGCCGTCTTTGCCTTTGTGCTCATTGCGTACCACCACCGTTCTTCCACTACGATCCCAACAAAGGACCCAGAGTCCTAGAGAACACATCTTCATCAACCCTAACAACCATGAATTGCTTCAGCCAAAAAGTATTTCAAAGGTTCAACATACCAACCAGAAATGTAAACGAGATATGTCCGCTCTCGGTGAGATCAACGCTTGAGCGACCTGAAGAAGGCTCCCAGATAGGTGTGTATGGACCTTTCTTGCAGAAGAATGCGGTGCTTTCCTTGCCGTGTCTAAGGAATGTAGCTCGATTTCGCAGTATTATCCTTCTTTTGGGACAATATTTCAAGGAAATTCACTGCAATGTTTAAAAGTGTGCCTGCGCTTTCCTTTATTAGATTGTTTACGGCTTTCCAAATGCGGAAACGGTTATGCCGCACCGGTATGATGGGGATGGGCCCTGGAATGCTCACAAGACCTCTTCGGAATACACAGAAAACAGGTCTTCTTCGAATCCATTACTTGATCTGAGGGATAGTTCGATGTTTACGAGGAAGGTGCCATATTTTCTGGCGCAAGTGGGCTCGGTGGGGGTGAGTGTGGGTAGATGATCGGTGCTGGAGTGATGAAGGGACACCAATTGAGAGTACGCAAGAAGGACAATTCTACAATGACAACTTTCTTTACATATTTTTGGAAGTTTATTAAGATAAACAACGAAAAGACGGGAAGTCTGGCACACATAACCCCATTGTGTCAGAATCCTAGTGGTACAACGAACTCGCCTCACCTAAATACTTCAAACCCCTCGGACATAAAACAAATTACATTGACATGCTAAACTTAGAAGTTCTCACCTGGGATCTCGAAAACAACCTGCTTACCGGTCAACTTGTTGTAGATGGACTGGAAAGACTCGAGCTTGTAGTCGACGGACTGAGCATCCTTGGAGTCCAAAAGAACCTTCTGGATCTTGTTACCACCAACCAAGTATCTGACTCTCTTACCGACAATCTGGGTTGGGAAGACAAGGTCCTCCAAGATCTTGTCGTGAACAGCAGTCAAAGTTCTGGATCTTGGTCTCTTCTGCTGCTGTCTGGAACGACGACCTGGCTTTGGCAAGATTCTACGCTCAGCAAGGAAGACAACGTGTCTGTCTGGGAACTTCTTCTCAAGCTCACGGGTCAACTTGGTCTGGACCTTGTGGTAAGCAGCGACAGATGGGACTGGGACGAAGATGGCAATGGCCTTCTTACCACCGGTGACGTCAATCTAGAAGGAGACTAGTTAGTATTCTGGGAGAAAATTAAGGGCAAAAGAGCATGCGCTTGGGTCCACATTGAGAGAGGGAGAGAAAAACCAAGGTTCAGAACACACAGAAACACTTTCCAAGCGTTAAAATGCTTGTTTCCGAGCTGAAAACTTCATCCAGAGGGAAGTCCATGAACTTGATCATGTGTTGTGCTTTCAATATTCCTCTGGTAGTTAGCTATTAGTGATGGAAGCCTAAAGTGAAAAACTTCGTAAGCGAGCGTCCGTCTCGACAAGGGCAGACAACGCCAATCGCCTTTGTAGTAGACACTGCTCTTCTGTAGCCATTCGATGTGATTCTTCTGCTCTCTCTATGCATGGACTCTGATAGCACTTGTTCCTCGTGTGTGTGTGTGCTGACATACCTCTCTGATGGACTTGAACTGGAGGGTTCTGAGGTCAGCCTTCAAGTCTGGGGAGTTGGACTCCAAGTCGAGGAAGGCCTGGGCGACCTGCAACTCCAACTCGGATGGCTTCTCGTTCAAGATCTTAGCAACAGCAGACATTGTGCGGTGGGTGTAATAGATGCTTCTTCTAAGTGCTGATTGTCGTTGATGGAAAGTTTTTGGAGTTTTTTCACAATACACAGAGGACGCTCTGCCGCCACAGAGGGCGGCTCCGTCCAATGCGCGCGAGTTCGCGGGACTGCTGAGTGGGCCAGGGCGCCGTGACCGCTGGCGCGCGGTGCGCGGTGTGCGCCCTTTGCTCCCGGTTGGTGCACACCTTTGACACATGCGGCGGGATAGTGGTGTGTGGGTGTTATAACAAGGAGCCCTGAGTGCTAACACGTGACATAACTAGGGCACATGCCTCTTTCCTAAGAGCTCTGCGCCTGCCTTATAGCCGATGACACAAAGACGCCGAAGGCACATGGATAAAGCGCCAAGGACACAGAGATGGGTACTAAAAGGGGGACACGGTTTGGGTAAAAGGGTATTACTACGCACAGGAGTCCTTGGGCAGAGTAGAGTGTCAATTGGAACCAAACGGCTCCAATTGGTCCCCAATGGTCGGTCCCCTATTGTGCCAATCAGTGCGTGGAGCATCCTGGCAGTATGTGCCCTGGCCGCACGCTAAAGCCCGTAGCCGATGGCCCCCGACGCGGACGGCCTGGGAACGGACGGAGTAGCGCAGGCGAGAAGCCTAGACGAGTAGCCACTCGAACAACTAACTACAAGCGGCCAAAGGACTAAGGCTTCCATGGTGTGGGTGGTGCCGGAAGTAGATAGTAGCTTGTGTGGTACCCTGGTCGCTATCCTGGAAGCTATCCTTAGCCCCTGGAGACCCTTGTGCTTTCCTTGCGACCACCTCAGCGTCGTTCTACTCGTTCTCCAGGGCTCTTCCTAGCGGTATCCCCGTAGTGTAGCGTAGCAGTCGCCCAGTCGCCCAGTGGCCCAGTGGCCCAGTGGCCACCCACTACGAGTAGCCACTAGGCAGCCGCCCCTAGGCGGTCCCCCCTCCCCCCTCCCCCCGTAGCCTCTGCTTTTGCCGGTGACTCCTCCCCTCTGGCCGGTATACGCGCACAGTCGCCACAACCAGAATTGCCCCGGACTGCAGTGCTCCTCCCCCGGGACAAATATAAAGCGACACACAGAGCCTGTTTTCCAGGGATGCTGGGAAGACTAGCGGTACGACAGATCCATTCCCCAAGTACCCGAGTGTTGAGGATGCCGCTAGTCCCATATTCTGAGCTGCCGCCGCTGGCAGACCTGACAGAACAGTCGAAGCGTCTCGCTGCGTACAATGCTGTCGACGAGAACTTCCCTCCGTCTGCTAAGGTTGTAGGTATAGGCTCAGGATCAACCGTGGTCTATGTTGCAGAGAGGATTGGCCAGAGAGACGATAAGGAAAACTACGTGTGTATCCCTACTGGGTTCCAGAGTAAGGCTCTTATTCTGCAGAATGGCCTAAGGCTCGGATCGATAGAACAGTTCCCACAGATCGACATCGCCTTTGACGGCGCTGACGAGGTCGATACAAGTCTCAACGCTATAAAGGGCGGTGGTGCGTGCTTGTTCCAGGAGAAGCTCGTCGCTTACTCGGCCAGGCAGTTTGTTCTTGTAGCTGACTTTAGAAAGAAGTCTGCCAACCTCGGCATCCAGTGGACAAAAGGTGTTCCTATCGAGGTTGTCCCAAGTGCATACGTCTATGTCCAGAACAAACTCCAGGACCTCGGCGCTGAAAAGATTGTATTGAGACAAGGTGGCTCTGCTAAGGCAGGTCCCGTCATCACGGATAACAATAACTTCCTCATTGATGCTCACTTCGGTGCCATTGCCGACCCTGCGGCGCTCCATCAGAAACTCATCAGCATTGTGGGTGTTGTGGAAACTGGCCTGTTCTTGGACCACCCAGAAAAGGCGTATATTGGAGAACAGGATGGCTCTGTCACGGTGAGAACCAAGAGCGGTGATACTACTCTCTAGTTTAGACTAATGAATCCATTCATGATTGACATGACCGAGCGTAGCGATGACGAAGTAACAGGACATGACTCTGAGTTCCATAACCATTCTGCTGCAGGGGCCAAGCATTGAAGAAGACTCTATCTCACTGCTAGCTCAATAGAATGCGAATGCCACATATCCCCGTGCTCCTTCTCTTTTGATGCTGATGGTGACAGCACAGTTTGCCGTTTTCCCAATTCTGGTGAGGTGGTCTTCTCCAGACTCGATGCCCACATCAGGACACGTTATTGGTATTCTTATTTGGGTTATCATCACTCTGGCACCCAAAACGTCTAGATATAGTTTTTATGGTACTGTAGTCAATTGATTATGATGGTATGTGGCCTGGGTAGCCTATGTTTTGTACTATACTATGCATATGCATACAAGGACACGCAAATGAGAGCATCTTGTGCTTCAACAGTAAACATTTATCTCAACCCCAGAGTAATGCTTCTAATGGAGACTACATGCCAAACCTGTTACTACAATATAGCTGCCTATTGCTACACTATCGCTACAATATCACCGGTGACTTCGTTAGATACAGTGGATATGGCGATTCACCCCAACTCACCGAGCACAATAGTGTACGGTGAACTGACTATGAAGACTACCCTGGGTATATCTTCTCAAGCTACCAATTGCCACACTCTCAGTATGTCCACTCAGTATATCCCACCCAGTCCAACTACATCCAATTTCTCTCAATTGCTCACCAGCCCACTCTCTGTTCATCGCTGTTCTACCCCGGATTACACACCACACTCTTCATGAAGTAGGGCACTGCGCCATAGCACCGACGCAACTAAATAACCGAGCCTACGGGTTTGGCCGACGGCCTGGTAAAAACACCCGAACACCACAACGGCCACTAGCACGTCAATAGCACTCCACAAGGCGTAGAAGATGTGTAAGAGTCATACTGCCCAGGCAGCACTTCCACAGGCACACACACACAGCCCGTACCGCAGTGTTGTGTGTTAATCTTGGTCGATGTGATTGGCTAGAAAAGGTCATGGCGGTGGCCCCTCACTTAAAACCCCGTAGGTGGTGCGGGTCTCGTGGGACCCGTTCCCCCGGTGATGAGGGACTGGGGACTAGAAGTAGGGCTGGGATGTCCCCACAGTTGGTCGTATATTCACAGCCTTACAATAGGTAAGGAAGGTGCGGACGAACTTGGGAAACGGGCATACCAGGCGAAGCCGGAACAACAACCACGGTGTTAGCAGTAAACCCGTGCGACGACTCGACGGCGATATCACGACATGTTGATGTCATTCATAAGTAATAGGCGAGGCTAAGCTTCAGGGGTAGTTAGGGGATGGTAAGCGGTGGTTGGGGCTGTAGAGGGGCCGTAGAGGTTCATAACGGCACAGACGTGAGTAATGGAGAGTCCACCGTAGTGGAAAAAAGCATGAAGGAATATGAAGACGTGTAATGGAGCTCAATGGATACAGTACAGACATTACAGACAATACGCTAGAACCGTATATGTATATGGTGAAGTATGGAACAGTATCATGTATAATGTAGCACTCAGTCACGTGCAGTTGGTAAAATCGCACAGTCCTAAACCACGTGACACGCATTGTGTATCACGTGACAGTTATGGATAGCACGTGATCCAGGCGCTAGTCACGTGTGGGCCCAGCCCATGCCTGGCGACTGCGCGCGCAGCCTGGAGCTCATCATCGAGGAGCCCACCACGAAGAGCTCATGGCGTTTCCGCACTCTCCGCAATTGTGTGCCTATAGAACCACTATGACACTGCTATGACTCATTAATGGCCCGTATAACCCACTATGCAAATACAACTGCAAAAGCCCTTTTCCCTGTCCCCCCCCCTCAACGGAATGGTGTAACAACTGAAATGGCCGCACTAAGTGTAGGGTGTGAGACTAAAATACTTTCCACATTGCGGGGGAGGGGAAAAACGAGACCCGCGAAGCGCCGATCAGGCTTGAGTCTGAGTCCCGCCGAGACTTGAAAAACCGGATTTCGCTGACTCACACATACTCACATATACATAATTTTTTTTCACTTTTAAAACTGGGGTCCTCTTCTCTGTCATTTCGGGCAGATCTGCTGTATAAGAACAATAGCAAAGGCAACCCCAAAGCTGGTTTTTCGAGTTGCCCGACAAAGTTCCTTCTATTCTGCTCACTATGTTCAAACGAAGTGCTACTATGATGCAGAAGGCTATCAAGCCTTACGCTAACATGCTGCGTGATCCGTCCGTCAAGTATAAAGCGTTCCCACAAATCCCAATCAAGAACCGCCAGTGGCCTGACAAGACCATCACCAAGGCCCCAAGATGGCTGACGACTGATCTCCGTGATGGAAACCAGTCGCTGCCTGACCCGATGAGTGTTGAGCAGAAGAAAGAGTACTTCCACAAGCTCATCGAGATTGGCTTCAAAGAGATTGAAGTTGCGTTCCCCTCAGCCTCGCAAACCGATTTCGACTTCACACGTTATGCCGTTGAGAACGCTCCGGATGACGTAAAGATCCAGGCACTTGTCCAGTCGAGAGAGCACCTCATTAGAAGAACGGTGGAGTCTCTCACTGGTGCTAAGAATGCTACTGTCCACGTCTACCTCGCCACCTCCGACCTCTTCCGTGATGTCGTTTTCAATATGTCCCAGCAGGAGGCTGTTGAGAAAGCCGTATGGGCTACCAAGCTTGTCCGTTCCCTCACAAAGGACGACCCAGCTCAACAGGCCACTAACTGGACATATCAGTTCTCTCCAGAGTGTTTCTCTGACACTCCTGTTGAGTTTGCTGTCGAGATTTGTGAGGCTGTCAAGGCCGCTTGGGAGCCAACTGCTGAGAATCCAATCATCTTCAACCTTCCAGCTACTGTCGAGGTTGCCACGCCGAACATCTACGCCGACCAGATTGAGTACTTCCACAGACACATCTCCGAACGTGAAAAGGTTTGCATCTCCACACACGCACACAACGACCGTGGATGTGGTGTTGCAGCTTCTGAACTTGGAATCCTCGCTGGTGCAGACCGTGTTGAGGGCTGTCTCTTTGGTAACGGTGAGAGAACTGGTAACGTCGACCTTGTCACCGTGGCATTGAACATGTACACACAGGGTGTGCCTCCAGAGCTCGATTTCTCCGACTTGCAATCTGTGATTGAGGTTGTTGAGAAGTGTAACAAGATCCCAGTCCCAGCACGTGCTCCATACGGTGGTGAGCTTGTTGTCTGTGCATTCTCTGGATCTCACCAGGATGCCATTAAGAAGGGTTTCGAGAAACAGGCTATTCGTAGAGCTCAGGGAGACCAGCGTTGGAGAATGCCATACCTTCCTCTTGACCCTAAGGATATCGGCAGAGACTACGAGGCTGTCATCAGAGTCAACTCACAGTCCGGTAAGGGTGGTGCTGCCTGGGTTGTTCTCAGATCCCTTGGTCTTGATCTTCCACGCCAGCTCCAGATTTCCTTCTCTACTGCGGTCCAGGAAGAGGCTGACAAGCTTGGCCGTGAGCTTAAGGCCTCGGAGATTGTTGATCTGTTCAAGGTAAAATACAACTTTGACAACGTTGGCCCTCTTGCCATTGGTGAGTACGACATTGTCAAAAACCCTAACGTTGCTGACGGACGTATCTTCCGTGGTGACTTCATTGTCGATGGCGAGACGGTCACAGTTGAAGGTTTCGGTAATGGTCCAATCTCGTCCTTCCTTGATGCTGTAACCAACTTGACTGGTTGCAAGCTGGGTGTGCAGAACTACACAGAGCACTCGGTTGGTTCTGGCTCTGGTACACAGGCTGCCACTTTCATCCAGCTTGTCTACGTTGATGCTGAAGGTAGCAAGGAGTCCAGATGGGGTGTCGGTATGCACCAGGATGTTTCCCTCGCTGCTTTGAACTCCATCACGTCCACTGTCAACGCCCTCATCACCTCCGGTGCCATCGAACCTGAGTACACTATCACAAGTTCTAAGGAAGCTGCTTCTGGTAACTGATCTCTCTAGAGATGGGTATAATCTTGAGTTGTGGGGATCCCATTGAGATACGGAGCTTTCATGAGCCTTGAGTTCACACTCAACATGGTCCGTTGATATACTTAAAAGGCTGGATCCAAGCTTCAGTATCCAGTATAGAAACATCTCCACAACCAAGAGTCATAGAGCTACCAAGAAAGAAAAAAAAAGAACGGCTGGATGCACCACCCCCCTGGTGCTTTCCTACGTCATGTTATTTATCTCGATATTTCGTTTCAACTATATGTCATCTGTCATGATCTTTTGCTGATTTGTCGATTTCCGTTTGCGGAGAAGCTCCCAAACTATCTGTAGATCTCCTTAGATGTCTTACAAAAGTTGTCTCTCACCGACCAAAGAACCACCCGCCTGAGCCATCTTGGTAATATATTTGAATTTTTTTTTTTGGTGAAGCCCTGATGGCCTGGCGCGCGAGCACCGAATCGTCGCCCAACTTCACCACCTGGTAAACAACGTACGAGGTAGAACAACCATCCACACAGCGATCACCAGGAACGCTACTCGGATAGCGTCGGTACGACTGGATTCTTCACAACCACACGAACACAACTGTACCCTTTTTACTCGAACCTCCGAGCTGGGCCGTCCGTTACAAGCACCATAATAACAGCGGATCATTTGTGCTCGTTTGACGCCGGCTTGAGCAAGACCTCTTCAGGACGCCTTTCTTGCTTGATTCTGTTTGAATATTCTCCGTTCAAGCTCTCATCCACCATCCCCAGTACTTAAAGAGCACATTAGCCCCTTTTTCCAGACACTGGTGACTCCGTTCTACCAACTGTTGAGCTTGACGTCTCAACCATCTGCTCCGCTTCCCCCACAGAACACCGCTGGCTTATCCAGTGCTCACGTTGCTTCTGAAAGCTTATCCACTTGCTTCAACACCTTTACCTGGTTCCTGAAGACTTAGACATACACACTGGACCGACGGCCTCTTTGTTGCTATCTTGCTGCCGTCTTTCAGGCCCTTTTCAGCCCTTTTGATAGCCCTTTCTGTTGGAACCTAGTAGTACCATGGCCCCAGAAATCGACGAGGACATCCTTGAAAACCCGGAGCTTTACGGTCTTAGACGCTCAGGACGTCGTCATGTGAAGCCTTCATTCTTTGCTGAGAGCGAACCTTCGGATACCGAGGAAAAGGCACCAAGGAAACGTAAGAAACGAGCTCAACCTGTGGAGAGCGACACTGATGTTGATGCAGATGCTAGTATCATGCAGGATAATGATGGAGATGACAACGAAGAGTCGGAGGACTCAGACGATGAAGAGTTTGGGGTATCAAAGTCCAAGAAACGCTTTGGCAAGAGACGCAAAGTGGCAAAGAAGAAGACAGCCACTCCGATTGCTGAAGAGATCCGTTTCTCCTCAAGAAACTCCCGCGTAGTGAACTACAACGTGGACGATGAAAATGATGATGATCTCCTGGAGTCTGAAACCGAAGAAGGCGAATACTACTACTATGATAATAACACAACGACTAACTCCCCTGAATCTACTCAACGTGGGGTTGACATGGTTGTTGACCATCGCTTAGCTGACGAATCACCCAGCCCGTCTCTTAGACGAGACCTTGCTCAATGCAAGAAAGACTTTGAGTTCCTAATAAAATGGCAAAACGAGTCACACATTCACAACACATGGGAGAAATACTCCGCACTTATAGGCTCTAAAGGTATCAAGAAAGTTGACAACTACATCAAGCAATTTGTCATTTTGGATTTTGACATCCGTCATGATGCTCTTACTACTCGTGAAGACATAGAAGCAATGGACATTGAGCGTGAGCGCAGATTGGATGAGATTGAAGAATACAAAAAGCCAGAGCGTATTGTGGATTCAGAGAGACAGCTTGATGATGAAGGTGACGAAGTGCTCAAGTACTTCGTGAAATGGCGTCGTTTGAACTATGATGAAGCTACGTGGGAAGATGCGGAGGTGATTGTCAAGCTCGCTCCACAAGAAGTAAAGCATTTTCAACAGCGTTTACAATCTAAAATCCTACCATCTCTATCATCCAACTATGGTGCTTCGAGACCAAGATTTGAGAAACTCTTGGCCCAGCCCAAATTTATCAAAGGTGGTGAGCTACGTGACTTCCAGCTTACAGGATTGAATTGGATGGCTTTCCTTTGGTCACGTAATGAAAATGGTATTCTGGCTGATGAAATGGGTCTTGGTAAGACTGTCCAGACTGTGGCTTTTCTGTCGTGGTTGGTGTATGCCCGTAGACAAAATGGTCCTCATCTCGTTGTTGTTCCTTTATCCACAGTACCTGCTTGGCAGGAAACATTTGAGAAGTGGTCCCCTGATTTAAATTGCGTTCATTATATGGGTAACACTGATGCAAGAAAAACAATTCGGGACAATGAATTTTACAACAACAAGAAAGTCAAGTTCAACGTACTGTTAACCACTTATGAGTACATTCTCAAGGATGCCTCGGAACTTGGTTCTATCAAATGGCAATTCCTTGCTGTTGATGAAGCTCATAGATTAAAGAATGCGGAATCATCTCTTTATGAGGCCTTGAACTCTTTCAGAGTTTCCAACAGGATGCTTATCACTGGTACTCCACTTCAAAACAATATCAAAGAGCTTGCTGCCCTTGTTAACTTCCTCATGCCAGGTAAATTCCAGATTGATGATGAAATTGATCTTGAATCTGGTGACCAACAACAAGAGGAGTATATTCGTGACTTACAGACAAGACTAAAGCCATTCATCCTTAGACGTTTAAAGAAGGATGTCGAAAAATCGTTGCCATCTAAGACGGAACGTATCCTCAGAGTGGAACTTTCAGATTTACAAACCGAATATTATAAGAACGTTCTCACAAAGAACTATGCAGCTTTAAACGCTGGTCTCAAGGGTTCCCAAGTTTCTTTGTTGAACGTGATGAGTGAGCTCAAGAAGGCCTCCAATCATCCATATCTCTTTGACTCTGCAGAAGGCCGTGTTCTTGCTAAATACGGCGAACCCTCAAATGGTATCCATTCTCGTGAAGATATTCTAAGAGGTCTCATCATGTCTTCTGGTAAGATGGTTCTCCTTGATAAGCTACTTACTCGTCTCAAGAGGGATGGTCACAGAGTTCTGATCTTTTCTCAGATGGTGCGTATGCTTGATATTTTGGGTGATTACCTCTCTATCAAGGGTGTCAGTTTCCAACGTCTTGATGGTACGGTTCCTTCTGCTCAACGTCGTATTTCTATTGATCATTTCAATGCTCCAGAATCTAATGATTTTGTCTTTCTGCTTTCGACGAGAGCTGGAGGTCTTGGAATCAACCTTATGACTGCTGATACAGTTATCATCTTTGACTCTGACTGGAACCCTCAAGCTGATTTGCAGGCCATGGCTAGAGCTCACAGAATTGGTCAAAAGAACCACGTTATGGTTTACAGATTTGTGAGTAAGGATACAGTTGAAGAAGAGGTCCTTGAACGTGCAAGAAAGAAAATGATTTTGGAGTATGCTATCATTTCTCTTGGTGTGACTGCCAATTCTAACCAGAACAAGAAGAATGAACCTTCGACTGGTGAGCTAAGTGAAATTTTGAAGTTCGGTGCTGGTAACATGTTTAAGGCCACTGACAATCAAAAGAAATTAGAGGACTTGAACTTGGATGAAGTTTTGAACCATGCCGAGGACCATATTACTACACCTGATCTTGGTGAATCAAACCTCGGTGGAGAAGAATTTTTGAAACAGTTTGAAGTTACAGATTACAAAGCTGATGTCGACTGGGATGATATTATTCCTGCTGAGGAACTTGCGAAATTGAAGGAGGAGGAGAAAAAACGTGTTGAAGAACAGTATTTGCAAGAACAGATCCAAATGTACGCTAGAAGACAGGCAGCTATCAATAAAATGCAGAATCCTGGTGCATATAGTCAAGACGATGAAGATGAAGATGAAGATGAGAGCAACAAGAAATCAAGCAAAAAGAAGAAGGACTACAACAAAATCACTGAGAAGGAGATAAGAGCAATTTACAGATCCATCTTGAAATATGGTGATCTCTCTTCAAAGTGGGATGACTTAATTCAAGAAGGAACATTGACTGAAAACAAGAACCCGGACCTTTACAAGAAGACATACACAGATCTCACGGAGACATCTAAGGAGCTCGTAAAGACCGAAGAAGAGCGTCGTAACTCTCTTCTTGCGGATCTCGAGAAGGCCGCTATTGCGTACAAAGAAAAAGAAAAGTCTGGTCAATTAGCACCGATTACCGGACCTCAGAACCCAATCTCGATATATCTTGCAAAGAAAAAAGAACGCAAAGCTATTCTTTTTGAATACCTAAGCGTGAAAAACATTAATGCTGAGTTAATTTTATCTAGACCTGAAGACTTGGAAGTTGTCCGCCAGGCCGTATCTACTTTTGACGATCTCCTTAACTTCAAATTTAACACAACTATTAAACCAGTAAATGGCTGGACTTATAAGTGGTCCCAGCACGATGATGAGATGCTTTTGGTCGGTGTAAGTAAGTATGGTTATGGTTCTTGGGTTCAAATCAGAGATGACCCTTTCCTCGGGCTCAGTTCTAAGGTGTTCTTGAATGATGTAACTCCTGGGCCTAAGAAAAAATTAAAACAAGAAGTTAAAACTGATGAACCTGAAGATATCAAGGAGGCTACACCTGCAAAGCCAGAATTGGAAATCACCTCAGAATCCAATCATATAAACGGCACTACTGAGAGTGCTGCTGATTCCTCGCCCAGTGATACGGCCACAAAGAGTGAAGTGAAGACTGAAGAAGAAGTTGCTGGAAAGAAAAACGACAAACCTGAGAAGGAAGACAAGAATTCCAAAAAAGTTCCAGGTGCAATCCACTTGGCCAGAAGGGTTGACTATTTAATCAGTGTCTTGAAGGGTGGTGATACTGATGACACTGGTAACAACACTCCTGCTCCTTCTACTCCTATTGAAATCAAGAGAAGAGTAAGAAAGCCGAAGGGAGAGGGTGCTTCAGGGAAGTCGTTGGCAGCTAAGACAGCCGGTGCTAAGATGTCTAAGCCTAAGACTGTAAGAGCCAAGACTCCAGATGGTGGTAAGGTTGTCAAACGCCTAAAGAAGTCTGATGACAAGTTGCTAAAGAAACTCCCGTCTGGGCCTGCTTCTATGACAAAGGCGGAAAAAGACAAGAGGGAATTAGACAAGAAGGAGAGAGAAGTTGTTGTTGACGAAGGGTACGAAAGCATGGATGATCAGAGGTGTAAGACTGTTCTCGACCCAATGCGCCACTCCCTAAAACGACTCATGAAAGGTCCTACGGGCTTGGATCGTAAAGAATGGGCCCATGTTCTGAAAACAGAGCTCGTCAGTGTTGGTGACTTTATTTCTAAGACTGTGAGTGAGTGTAAAGATGATAAGGATAAATTATCTAAACACTTGTGGTTCTACACCTCTTACTACTGGCCAAACAGAAAGGTGAAGAGCAGCAAAATAAGAGACATGTACAAGAAGATCAAGGGCACTCCAACCGAGAATTAGAAAATGGGAACGAATGTAATATAAAAATTCTAATGATATTAATTTTCTTTTGTAGAAAGCTCTTTTCGAGCTCACTATTTCAACTTATATTTTGCTTCTTCAAATAGTCTGCTATGTCTTGTTGCACCTCTGCAAACTCGATAAACAACTTCAATTTGATGTTTCCTGACTCTCTGAGTATCAAAAGAGCAGTTAGCAGACGAGTAATCCACTGCTCAGTCTCTTCACCAGCGTTGAGAGTAGCATTGGTATTGAAAGAAGGAGGCGGAATTAGGTCTGTATGTCTTGCAGTTATGCCGAATCTCGATGGCCGTGGTGGAAGAGCAGGTCTAGGTGGCAACGATGTAGTGTTGGCAGCAGTAGAAGATGAGCTGCTTGATGAAGACGGAGGATTGGAATTTGAGTGTAAAGATGATGACTTCAGGGCTTTTGGTTTTGGAGGAACCGGCGGTTTGGCCCTTTGGGCAGAGACTGGTCTCGATTCGGGAGCTCTAGACGTGGTGCCATTGGAATTACTGAAAAACGAGTCAGAACTACCCTGTTCCAAATCCTCCTGTTGTTGACTAATGTTGTGCAACTTCCTCTTAGAATCTTCAACCAATTCTGCCAGGTGTTCTTTCGTTATTGCTGGCGCAGGATCATCATCCAAGTCAATCAAGTTCTCTTCACTGGTTTGCAGTTGGTCGAACATCTCCTTCATTTCACCACTTGTCTCCTGAACCGAAATGCTTCTCTTGTTTATGATGTCATTCAAAACTTTGAACGTTTGGGTGCTCATTGAGTTCTCTGCGAGGCGGATGTAGATTCCAGCAACTTTATCTGGATGAGATCTTGCAATATCTGTATATGCCTCTAAGTCTTGTTCGGAACTATCACCAATGAGGAAAAATTTTTTATCAGAAAAATGCTCCATGATTCTCTCTAGTGGTGCTTTCTTTCTTGTATGAGAGGCCTCAAACAAGGAGTTCAAAATGTTCCCAGAGTATTTCTTCAAGTACATTGAGCCGGGAGGAAACTCAAATAGGTCAAAGAACTTCACCAAGTTAGAATAGAGTTGGTACGGACTGTTAGATACGTAAAAGAAAGACATGTCAAACTTCTGGTAGAAATAACGGTAGCAGTCAGCGGCACCTGGAATCTCCCATGCCTCCATGTTCTCGGTGAAAGTGTTTCGGAATATGGTTCGCTTGTCACCACAAACGCCAGTATACTTGATCGTATCATCGATGTCACTGATGACACCAAACTTGGAAGAGCCAGGGAATATTGCATCCCTAAACACAAACACCTTGTCGTCTTGGGCAATAGCCACTTGGATGTATGACGGCTTGAATGTGGTTGCCACGTCAAGGTTGAAGTTACCGTTTGCATCAGTGAGTAAGCTCACAAGCTCGAGTTGTTCTCTGTCTGCACCGCCAACGGCAATTTCTAATTCAGTGTTTCCCAACGATCTATTTACAAAGCTCGAAATTCTCTCCCTAAGTACTTCATCTGTTTCGGATTGAGTTGACCCGAATGACATATCACTTTGAGCACTTGAAGCTGTACCGGAGCGTCTTAATGGCCGGCCAGAGCCCAAGTGTTCCGAAGAAGCAGATGATATCGAAGAAGCACCGTCATCATCTTGCATGCTATTCAACTGTTCGTCCAATTGTCCAGCCGTGATGTCAGATACAGCGCTATTACTTGATTTTGCCAACTGGCGTGCGAGGGTGAGTATAATCTTTTTCTTTCGGCTAGAGCCTTCTGTGGTGTACACCCATCCATGTACCTGTGTAAAGTACCGCACATCAGAATCGTCGTGTCTTGTGAAATGCGGATACAGCAGGATCTGAGCCCCTTTTATGTCAGTGTTGATGTCGAGATCTCTAGCCGTGGTGTCTCCCTCAGCGTAGTTAAGTGCCTTTGTAGTTGCTTCGTTCGCAAGATGTGATACCGTACTTGCGATGTTGGGGATATAGACGTCCTTTGTAGTCTTCATCAACTGGTAGAGCCGCTGTCGCTTCGACTGGGCGGTGCCCTGATGCTCCGACATCTCGCGTAGCTTCTTGGGAGGCTTCCTCGCCAGCTTTGAAGTGGACTCGATCCAGCGCTTAAATGGGCCTACAGGTTTCCAGAAGGTACGGAGAGGGAGAGTGTATGTTCCCTGTAAAGATCCACTATGGATCGTGGTAGTACTGGGTGTTAAGTCGTGACACAGCGGCGAGTTGCCTATGGCGAGAGCCCTCGGTGGAATCGCTAGCCGAAGCAACGTGGAAGTGGACGTGCGGTTTTGTGCAAAAGTGTGTGAGGCGGTACGCTCGAAACGTCGCCAGGTGTATATACGGGTTCTGTGGTATTCGAATGGATATAAAGAGAAAGTGGAAACTCACTGTTGCTGCTGGACCGCGCTGTGTTCTCGGGGTTTCAGTGTGGCGAGCCATCTGCAATGCTCCATTGTTCCATGTTTTGTATGCGTTCGCGAAAAGGCGATGGAACGAGGACCAGGGCTCGTATGCAGGATTGACGTGGAGTGTGGTGTATGGGTGTATAATGGATGGGGATTATGGGGATTATGGGGATTATGGAGCTTATGGTGTATGGGACTATGGGACTATGGGAGAAAGGGTTCAGTGATACTCCTCAGTGTTCTCAAATAGGATGCAGCAGCTACTGACGGTTCTGTGCCACTTTCAAGAGAGAGAACGTGGGTACTGCTTCCACGCCGTGTAGCCATGGAACGGTCTTTCCATGGCTGAGCATGTCCATGGAAGAGCATGTCTATGGAGGCAACAATGCTAAGGAATACACCCAGGGACAGTGTATTCACGGAACCGAGGAGCCTGGGTATTCATTGAACCGTACTCACCACACGATCTCGTGCTGCCGTTCTCTATTGTACTGCTTAGCTCTGTGTGGTTGCCTAGTGCGCAGGGAAGTGCACATCCATGGACAGCTATTCGACAGGAAACCATTGAGCAGGAGCACCATTGGGGTTCAAACGCTCCGGCCAGATACTCCGGAATACAGACCCCGGATATGTGCGGACCAATGCTTATGACAATAGCTTATGCTGATATTGTGTTCTCTTCTGTGTGGTTGGCTGTGTGCTTACGCCGGGCTAACTCCGGGCGTGTGCGCTAAACCCCGGTGAGCTCCCCGGGCAGCTCCGCGCGTGGGGCTCTGCGTGGGGCTCTGCCTACTGCCTACTGCCTACTGCCTACTGCCTACTGCCTACTGCCTACTGCCTACTGCCTACTGCCTACTGCCTACTGCCTACGACTCTCTACCTAGGCTGCACCAACCACAACAGTGACCAACCACCAACCACCACTGACCAGCTGCCAGCTACCAGCTACCAGCCACCGGCCACCAACTGCCAACTGCCAACTGCCAATTAGCAATCACCAATTACCAGTCAACGACCATCCCCAGCCACCACCCCCACCCCCACTTCTCCACGTATGATTCCAGCTCCACTAACACTCCACTACTGCCCGCCAGCCCCAGCCTGACATTCGCTCTCTCGGCGTTCCCTGGCTCTCCCCGGCTCCCCTACGGCGCGCCCCTGTCTGAGTTCCCTCTGCCCTCTGCCCTCTGCCCACGCCCACGCCCACGCCCACGCCCACCGCTCTGCCTGGAACCCACGCGCTCTGCCTAGCTCCCCCTGGCGGCCCGCCCATCCGCAGGCGTTTGCCCCCAGGCTCCACACCCTCCACTCATGGCAGCGCCGTAGCAATACACAATACCACCACAATACCACCACAATACCCACCACTAAATCCACCACAAAATCCACCACAATCCCCCACAATCCCCCACAATCCCCCACAACACCACGATAATAATGCCCTAGCACCACCGTAATAATACCCCCATAATACCGTAATAATACCACCCACTACAGAAAAAACCCCAGAATACCAAGCTCTTCCCACTGGCGTGTGTGCGCCTCCCCCACGCCGTGGGAATCCCTCCGCGCTCGCTTTGGCACCCCACGCAAAAAGCACACGCCGTCCCCCATGCCCCCCAAACTGCCCAGTGGGAGGCGTCCCCGAGAACCAGGCGGGAAAGGCCAGTGAAACACCACAAAAAACAGCCCAAAAACATACAGGCACACCGCCAAAAACGGGAGATCCGGGCATGGGTGTGCGGGTGTTTCGCACCCACCCTGGGCAGCGCTCCCTCACCCGATGGCACCACGCATTGGCGTTGGCACGAAATGCGTGGGATCAACATCGCAAAACCAAAACCTCGATTTTCAACCAGGTCCTTTTTAGCATTGAACATATTCTCGGCTTCATAGCGAGGGAGAGAGACAGACACTCACAGTCAGAGAGACCCTTCTCATCACATCATACGAAAATGTCCATCATCACTCTTGCCAGGGTTGTTGCTCGTCCAGCCGTCCGTGCTCTTCCAAGGTAAGTTCTTTTTCTGTTCCTTTAGCTGGGTATTGGCTCCCCCCACCCTCTCTCATGGGAGTGGTTGCATCACCACCATCACCACCACCTCAGCCAGAACCACAACCACCATTCCACCTAGTACCGTGCCTTAGAACTGCTATCATAGTCATGTGGTCCCTTCAGAAGCGGACTTGTGCTCATCTTCAGTGTCCCGTGTAGTTTCCGCAGCCAGTCTTTGGGCTCCCCATTGGTCTAAGCCATTGGTCTCTATGCCATTGGCCCATGCCATTGGCCAGAGTATGCCCTCTGGATACGACCCAGTGGGTCATCCCATACGGCCCCATTCGATTCCATGCGTTCTTATCAGTCCCTTCCTCTGTGTGTGTGTGTGTGTGCTGTATTCACTGCCACACCCCCATCCTCAATGCCCACTCAATTGTGTCACTGCCAATACCCCATGCCACAGAGGGACGTCACCCAGTGGGAGATCCCTCAATGGGCTTCTCCCAACATCCCATTAGCCCTATTAACACTAACAATTCCTCGCAGATGCACTCAATTGAGCCAGTTCGCCGTCCGTTTCCAGTCATCCTACCCACCACACACCGTCATCAACATGCCTGCGCTTTCGCCAACCATGACAGAGGGTAACATTGCTTCATGGCTCAAGGCCGTCGGTGACGAGCTCGCTCCTGGTGAAGCCATTGCCCAGATCGAGACTGACAAGGCCCAGATGGACTTTGAGTTCCAGGAGGAGGGTTTCTTGGCCAAGATCCTCATTGGCGATGGTGCTAAGAACGTCCCAGTCAGCACCCCAATCGCTGTCTACGTTGAGGACAAGGCCGACGTCGATGCTTTCAAGGACTTCACCGCCGATGCTTCTGCTGCTCCTGCTGCTGCTCCTACACCTGCCAAGGAGGAGCCTAAGGAGGCTCCAAAGGTTGAGGCTGCTGCTCCAGCTCCATCTGCTCCAGCTTCCGAGAAGTCTGCTGTCGTTGCCTCTGCTGGCAGAATCATTGCCTCTCCGTTGGCCAAGACACTTGCTCTTGAGCACGGTGTTTCTCTCAAGGGCGTTGCAGGCTCTGGTCCAAGTGGCAGAATCGTCAGAGAAGATGTCGAGAAGCTCATTGCCCAGGCTGCTGCTGCCCCAGCTCCTGTTGCCGCTGCCGGTGCTGCTCCTGCTGCTGCTGACTTCATTGACATTCCAATCACTAACATGCGCCAGATCATTGGTAAGCGTTTGTTAGAGTCCACACAGACAAGCCCATCCTACCTTGTTTCCTCCCAGATCTCCGTCTCCAAGTTGCTTAAGCTCAGAGCTTCTTTGAACGCTGCTGCTAACGACCGTTACAAACTCTCCATCAACGACATTTTGGTCAAGGCCATTGCTGTTGCTGCCAGACGTGTCCCAGAGGCTAACTCCCACTGGATCGAGGCCGAGGGTGTTGTGAGACAGTACAACAACGTTGATGTTTCCGTTGCTGTTGCCACTCCAACCGGTTTGCTTACTCCAATTGTCAAGGACGCCCACGCCAAGGGTCTCTCTGCCATCTCTGCCGAAGTCAAGGATCTCGGTAAGAGAGCTAAGGAAAACAAGCTTGCTCCAGAAGAGTTCCAGGGTGGTACTATCTGTATCTCCAACCTCGGTATGAACCCAGCTGTCAACTTCTTCACTTCCATCATCAACCCACCTCAATCCACTATCTTGGCTATTGGTACCGTCAACAGAGTTGCTGTTGAGGACAAGTCTGCTGAGCATGGCTTCTCCTTCGATGACAAGATCAGCATCACCGGTACTTTCGACCACAGAGTCATTGACGGTGCTAAGGGTGGTGAGTTCATCAAGGCTTTGAAGGACGTTATTGAGAACCCATTGGAGTTGTTGCTCTAAGAAGGTTGTCGGTGTTGTTTCCTACCAAGCACTCGCAACGTATAATGACCATCTACCTCTCCATCTCTATTTGATGTGGAGGTGTATTCTCTTCAGAAATGACAATTAAAAGAAAAATATCTTTGCTTCTTCTCTTTCTTCATCACACCCTCATAAATATTCAGGTGAGAATATATTTATAGCTCTCAGCTTGTTGTCGTAATCCTTTAGCTACAAAAGACGAAGCCTGGATCAAGCTCTGCCCTACGCGTTATATAAGATCTAGAGTCGTAAACGCAGTGTAGAATCCTGTGGTTTCCCACCCACTCCATCGAAATGTAGAATAGCATATCGATGGCGCTGTGTCTGTGGCGCACCAATTGGCCTAGTTATGTTCGTTGGTTACCGGAAATATACTGGCGAAGTGCTCACGACGACATATCCTTGTATATGTATATGAATGTGTGTATCTGTGTATTGTTACACATTGAGTAGAGATAGAGACATACAAATACACGCGCATACGCATATATCTGTTTTATAAGCCTATAGTGAATAAGCCCATCACCATATAAGCACATGAGCAACACAACAAGGCACCTAATGAAAGTATATATTCCACGTAGTATATATATAAATATTTCAAATAGTATATATCTCATACAAATAGCAGATAGAAAGATTGAGGCATACAGAAGCGTACACATACCCAGATCTACCAAAAAACAAGTAACAAGTACGTAATAAAGCATATATTTCACAAATCACATAAATACAACTTGAAATAGTATCTCTAGCATACCAATACCACATTCAAAGATCGAGACATAGAGATATAGTAACAGAGAGACGTAGGTTTCTTCGTATACATATCCCCCTTGTACTCGGACGGCCGTCGCGCACCTCTCGTATCAGGCCCAGCGAAAAAAAGCGGGAACGGTCAAAATATGGCGGACGCTTTTGTGATAAAACCTGTTCTGAGCATACGATTAGCCAATCCAACTATCAACAACACGCGACAAAATGGCTTTCTCTCTCTCTGACGAGTCTAAAGTATGTTTGATTGAAGATATTCTCGGGAGCTTCGTGTATTCTTTTGCGCCCGTTTTCCGGACTTTGCCCACGACGTCTCAGTGACGTATAGTGGCGCTGTACCATATACCCTAAAGCACAAAATACTAACAACTCTTCTTTTCTCTTCAGGAACGTATCACGAAGATCCTCGACTCTGCACGTGTCATTGCCCACTACGGCTGGATTCCATTTGTGCTCTACCTCGGCTGGGTCCAGACTCCAAACAGACCACCTCTTTTGGCTCTTTTGTCGCCTCTTCCATCTGTCTAAGTAGTCCAACGAGTCCAGGAACACTAACAGGTGGGACAACAGCTAATGACTACTACTGCTGCGAAACCTGTTTCTTGTGCTGCTGAGTATGATACGAATGGTATTATATGGAAGAAAAAAGAAAGAATAATGAAAATGCTGTACATAGTGATTTTTACAGAAACGTTTGCCCGTTGATTTATCGTGGTATTGTAGCCTAATGGTAGTGTATCCTCAGCTTACGCTAAGTTACCGGAAAATGAAATCAGTGCTGCTACCAGGCGGATCCCATGGTCCCAAGTGGTATTCTTTATATATATATCCAACCATAATCCTGGAAATGTCATGGAATGACGCTTCTTTGCCCCATACTCCACGCTTCTTTATGAGCGAGCCCCCGGCCCCGAATGAAAAAAAGCCCGACTCATCGCTCGTTCTATATAATGAGACAACCATGCCTGTGTTTCCCAGGGCATAGAACCCCATCGAGAGTAGAAAATTTGAAGCCAGGATCCAGCACAATACAGCAACACATACACAGCTGCTATTCCTGCAGATTTGCTAACTCACTCTTTCTCTTAAGTATATGGCATCCCGGCTGTCTCCGACCCAGCGAGAAGTACTCTCGGGGCTCTCTGCAGGCTTCATCACTACAACAGTAACACACCCATTGGACCTACTGAAGATTCGGCTACAGCTGGACGCTTCAAACACCACATTTATCCATGCGACACGACGGATTGTTTCTTCTCTACGACAACGGTCTCCGTTTGGGACTCTAATGGAGGTTTACCGTGGCGTTGTGCCTAACATTGTAGGGTCCTCCATTGCGTGGGGTGTCTACTTTGCCAGCTACCGGTACGTCAAGGACACCTTTCACCTCTATGCTACACAGCCGACAGACCCGCTTGTTACAGACCATTCGGTACACACCAACAAGGACTCCAGTCTACAAGCGTACCATTATCTTTGTGCCGCATTCATTGCGGGATCCTTTACAGCTTCTGTGACGAACCCGATCTGGGTCTTGAAGACAAGGATCCTTAGTACGTCAAGGAACACACCTGGAGCATACTCTGGGATCCTGGATGGAGTAAGGCGTGTTCTGCGTGAAGAAGGCGTTTCAGGGTTCTGGAAAGGCTTTGTTCCATCGTTGCTGGGTGTCAGTCAAGGAGCATTGCAGTTCACTGTGTACGATTCGCTTAAGTTCCATTGGCTTCGTAGTGACGAAAGACAACTTACCGTTTGGGAGTACATTGGCGTCAGTTGTCTCAGTAAAATCATAGCCACTGTTGCATTGTATCCTTGCCAGGTTCTCAAGTCCAGATTACAGGACTATGGATCAATTCATAACAGAAAGACTCTCACGGATGTTTGTAAAGGGCTATACATGCGTGAAGGGCTCACTGCCTTCTATAAAGGACTTGTTCCCAATGTCGTGAGGGTTCTCCCTGCCACTTGCATCACCTTTACTGTTTACGAGACCATCAATAGGCTCATTTAGCATTGTTAGAGTGCATTTGCGATTTTTAGCTGCTAGTAGTTTTCTCCTTCTCTCTTATCTTCCTTTTTTTATTTAAGGTTATTTATTACTTTTCTTGTTAGGCTCTTCTTGCCAACTCCTTGCTCCAACCTGAGACATAATATCTACAAATATCCATACATTGACCCAGAAGATCAATCACTACCACGGTCGTGATGAGGCCCTCTTCACTACGCCGAAAGGAAGCAACTCGGTGTTTAATTTACATAAGGAATAACTTTTTTTAGAAGTTCAAAAATTACTTAGCCTATTACAAAATGTACAACCCCATAACACACTTAGTAACCCAAGGTAGCCAACTGCTTGGAGACCTCAGAGTCAGCCTGGGCAGCCTTAGCAGCATCAACGTTCTTGGTCAAAGCCTTCTTCTTGGCGTAGTACTCAGCAGCTCTCTGGTGTCTCTTCTCCTCCAACTTAGCAACAACGTCGCTGTACTTCCAGCCGACAGACTTGGACAAGTCACCAAGGGTGGTGTACTTTCTGCCCTGCTTCAATCTCAAAACTCTGAGGGCCTGTGGAACGACAACTCTCTTCTTCTTGTCGTATGGTGGTGGAACACCCTCGAAGACTTTGAGTCTCTCCAAAGCGGCCTTACCACGAGCAGTCTTGTGGGAAATCATACCACGGATAGCCTTGTAGAAGATTCTGGATGGGGCTCTGAAGTGGAATGGACCTCTGGTCTTGTTGAAACGAGTACCCTTTCTCAAGTAGTCGTGGTATTTCAACTTGGTTCTGAAGAACTCACCAGAGACGTTCAAGGCCTCACATCTGACAACGACGACCTTCTGACCCTCGAGGAGCTGCTTAGCAACGATGGAGGCGAGACGACCCAAAAGGTGACCCTTACCTGTGATAAGAATGTTAGTATACTGTTCAGTACAAAGCGGTCTTTCACCTGCTTAGGCGATGTCTTTGAGTGTGCAAAAATCGAAGCGAAGGAAGAGTAAAACAAGGGCAAGAGATCACATTTCAGGGTATAGGATCGATATTACGAATCTCATTGTGCTCTGAAGAGTCTCACTTTTATTAAGCAGGTCCAGATTATGATCCACTTAGAGACGCACTCTTTTAGTAATTCTCATGATCATCCTCTGTGCTTCATCCAGTGACCATTCGAGCACCTCCCAGAGAACTTGCCACAATTATATGCACCAAGCATATATGTATGATCCCATCTCCCTTAATCTCTCTCTCTTTTCATCTTTGTGCGTGTGCTTGTGGTGGGTCTCGTCTTGTGTATTCGTCTTCCATCCTTGCCCATGTAAAAATCTTCTTGTGATTGCTCTTCGACATCCGCTTCTTCTCCTCTTCAAGACATCGTCCAGTTCATATTCCAAACGTACCGTCAACAACGACAACTGGTTCGAAAGAGTTCATTCTTAGTGTATGCTCTTGCGAGTGCTGCTCTTCTGTCCTGTTCGTGGTGCTTGATGGTGTGAAAGATTTCAAGTGGAAAAAACCGAGTCGCACGCCCGCACACAGTGCCTGAGGGGCCTTCCCACGCCAGCAGTTCGCGCGTTGCGAGTCGCGAACGACGGTTTGCACACTCTGTGTGGCCGTTGGGGATGTTGATTAATGGTGTCCAGGTGTTTAGTGTGTGACTGTTTGAACCTTTGGGTGTTTGGGTGTGTATCACCTGGACACCAATATTGACCTGTGTATTAGCACGTGATTTGGAATGTGTTGCTAGGGCTGCTGAATTCATGCAATGAACGTAGTATACTATACGGTCGATCTGCTACACTATACGACTAGTCTATACCATAACTCTACTGTACCACTCCGTGACCAACTGCAATGGTTCCGTTGAAATTGTTTCCAAATTTCATATCTTACACTGCTGTACCGCCATCTACGTCCTCTAATGCCGCCTCTTAGACCGCCTCCAATAGCACCATCTACGGTGTGTATCAGTACAAACCGTGCTTCCAACATTACTGCGTTACTATTTTCCTGAATTGGTGTATTCATCTTTATTAACTTATGGACACGGGATAACCAGCAGCTTCGCCATCTACTACCGTTTAACTATCCTCTCCTCAATAGTAGTTTAAGCACTTCACTGTGGTATGTGAAGATGGAATTAGAGATTGTTCTGCACGCCAACCCTTACGAATCATAAAGCCCATTTAAGCTATCTATCCCTTTACTGGAACTATTAGAGTAGTGGATATCAGGATTTCTCAGCTCCAAACCACATTGTTTCTACCATCTTTAATGCCCTTTCAACCCTGTTATGATGAGGCAATCTCCTGACTACATCGTTGGTGGGATATCTACCACATTTAAATTCGTATGTTTACTGATTATGCAGCTCTACCATATCAGAGCACTTTGGATGTACCACCAGTGTCATCTTAAGTTTACACAAAATACCCCGACCCTTCAATTCAACGGCACGTATCCATCGCACGTACCCTTTTCAGTGCTTTACCACACATCATCACTTCTTCAGTAGTGTATCAACCGAACCTTTATCATCAACGTAGTACTCCAGTATCCCAATGATTTCGTCATTTCCCTCAAGTAGTACGGCATCTCCTCCCTCAGCACAGTATCGCCTTATGGAGAGCATGATATCGTTCAGCTGCCGATGGGACCCCATGAAGTCGTGCACTTTCTCTCTATTGAGCATCTGCTGAAGTCCAAGAATCATCACCACAGTGTCACCATTGAGAGTCTCTGGATCTAGAGACTGTAGCACGCCTTTCAAGTCGAAGCAGTGTACATATCGTACTTTATTGATCTGTTCCGGTGTAATGTTCTGTGCAAGCACGTCGAACTCCAAGCCAGGTCCACCGTCCAGAACCACAATATCGTCATGAACAACTTCCGAACTGCCAATGTCAGCAATCACAGCCTATAAAAGGGCTTAGGGTTAGTAAATCAATATGACTGTAGTCCAGAAGTGTCCCATGGCAAGCTAAACGTGCACAAGAGAAAGAACTACATACGGAGATACTCTGTTCCATTGAGTCCCTTGGGGACACCACAAGACACACACCACGGTCAATTATTGGCATGATCTCACTGAAATCACACTGTTTAGGCCAGTATAGGTCCAAATGTACACTAAGCCCTCAAAGGGCTAGCTCCTAGAGAGCGTGCCACTGGCTTCTCGCAGCTCCCCGAGAGCTCAGGCCGGTCCTAGTGAGTGCTATAAGGCACCAAAAATACCATAAAAAGCCCTCTATCTGGGGCCTTCCACTATCACTGCGCCTATAAACACCCTTGGGATCTCAATAAGACCCAAATCTCGCCTTGTGGCCACAATTGTCTATCTCATGGCCCATACACTCCTATTGTTTAGGAATGTGTCACAGAGGTTCTTCCGGCCCCCGCGAAAGTGTGCTCTGCCTGGCAGCCAGTGGGCATCCCCTCCATTTACTACGCAAACATACAGTTGAGTGGATCATTTGTTTACTGGTTTACTGGAATTTGTTTCTTCACTCAACACGGCGTGTGTGTGTTCTGAGTGCTTGGTCTTCATCTCTGTTGTCGTTTCTGGGCCTCTTCTCCCTCTTTTTCTCCACCCAAAGCTTGACAGCTCCGAAGCCATGCCCGGGGAATCGGCAGCCAGCTTGACGTTGATCTTCCCCGACGGGTCTCAGAAACAAGCATCGCTAGAGGATGTGGCATCGCTGCTAAAAGTCTCGGAACGTGGTATCAGGGTGTCTGATCTGGCGTCGTATATCATGACGAGGTACACAAACGGTGTGATGGAACCCGGTGGAAGCACGGCACCGTGGACGAATAGTGGTGCTCCGCAGAGCCAAGCACAATTGAGGCTTATCTACATGGGGAGGCCGCTTTCGGCCGGTACGAGGCTGGATTCTTTGAAACTGGACGTGATTGGGTTCTTCCATGTGAATGTACGGCCTCTTGAAGCTGTAGAGAAAAGGACTAGAAAGCTGGGCAGAGAGTCCACTTGCTGTGTGACGTCGTAGCCCCTCGGTAGGCCTAAGAACGCCAATGGAGTACTTGATGGCGACACTTATCGTACGAAGTATAAAAGGAATAACAAGGAGAAATATAAAGAGTGTTAGAAGTCTGAGGAGTTCGAGAATGATGGGATAAGACGGATGAAGAATGTAAGAGGATGGACGTTGAGAAGTATGAAGAATACAAACAGATAAGAACTACAGTACATGGACAATGGGACACCACGCCTTCTTTAATATTCAAACATATATGATTCATTATACATCTTGCAAACAATAAAGATCGAGATCATGTGTTTAGTGATGACGGTTTCCATAGCAGACACCTAATGAATGAATCCTATTTTTATTTTAGAAAAAAGAACAAGTTTCCTTTGCTTTACTTTTTGGGGTCTCTCCAGTAGAATTTGCCCAGATGGGACCAATAAAAGCATACAGCGATAGAGAAAAGGCCGGTAAGACAAGCTCGGTATGTAGAGGAAGAGCAACAAGGTAGACCAGTACCTGCAAATCCCTAAACAAAAAATAAACCGATCAGCTCCTCAAACATCTCACCCTTTGTCGTCATACACAAATCTGCTTGTCCCATTGGCAACTTAAGGGCAGCAAATGTTGTGACGAGATGGAAACATCGAGGGCAGAAGTAAAATCAAAAGAAGGAATGACACAAAAGCCCCGATGGGAAATCACGTAGATAAATTTGTACAAAATATAATAAGGAGACTGTAAATGTTCGTCAATCATCCTGCTTATTAAACCCCTTCGCAAGGTCAACATTTAAACCGCCTTCTCCTTTTCCAACTAGGTCCTTACGATCGGTCTTCATCTTCAAAGGAGAATCCGGTATGTGGAACCCATTCTTCGTAGGGCTTAACTGATCTTTCCTTTCCTGGCCAGGACCCAACGGCGTAGAAAACTGTACGAAGTTCCAGAGCGCTGGGGAAGATTGCAGATTAGTGTTAGCACCATTAACAGCGTTATCTCTCCCAGCACCGTTAGGGTTGGCATCCTCCTTCTTTCGCGCGCCTCTCTCTGGAGTATACGCCTCTACTGCTGATATCGAAAAGGGTTTTGTAGGAGACCCAATTATGCCATAGTCGATATGGGAATTCTCATTCTTAGTCTCATTGGTACTATTACCTTGTTCGCCTTCGTAGAATTTACCGCTCTGGTACATTTGGGATTTAATTGGAGATGATAGTTCTGTGTGGGGCTCGGATGGCGTTCCACGTCCCTCTTGCTTCATTTCAGTACGATCTTCAGATACAGAGGTCTCATTGGTGCTTGATCGTAACCCACTTTGTGATTTTGTTACTTGAGTTGTAGAATCATTGCTCTGGCTCTGGTTCTGTATCTGTTCTCGAGGATGGATATTATTTTGTTCGCCTTGTTGTTGTGGAGATGGCTCATGTTGCTGTGGTTGTTGCTGTTGCTGTGGTAGTGGGTTCGATGACGGAGGTAGAGGAATTTGTTGGCCGTAAGAAGGTACCGGTGGTGGAGGGAACTGGGCACTGCCAATGGAGGATCCTCTTGAATGTGTGTAATGGGCAGGAAGCTGTTGTGGGTATGGTAGTTGTGCATGCTGTTGCTGTAAAGGTGGCAATTGAGGCGGATAAGGACCATAGGCTGCACTCTGTGATGGTATAGCTGGGTACGCCTGAGATGGTGGGTACGATTGAGTAGCGGAAGTTGGACCACTCGCAATGAATTGCAGAGCTTCGTGATTCTGGTGTGCATTTGGATCTTGGGGCATGGAACCTGGAGGCTGATATTGAATAGGTGGCTGGAATTGATTTGGAGTTCTATATCTCTGAGCCTGGGAGGCCGGCAAATCGTTGTGCTTGGCCAAATGCAATTGAAGCTGTCTGGAGACCGACGATCCTCTTCTTGCTTTTGATAGTGAACCATTCTGGAATTTTTTCATGAATTCCTCTTTATATGAATCACTAATTTGCCATTTCATACCCTTACCAGGTTCATTTGGTCTTCGAGGAACTTTTTCAAACGCCTTGTTCAAAGACAAGTTGTGTCTGATCGAGTTTTGCCAACCGGACTTGGAAAATCTGTAGAATGCATAATGTTGCGAAATCCATTCGTAAATTTCCGACAAGGAAAGCACGCCGTCAGGGTTCGACAAAATAGCTTGCGTAATCATCGTTGCATAAGAGTATGGTGGTTTTATATCACGAGCATCGTCTTTGGAAAAGTCACTTTCCATAGAACCACCTAGTTCTTTTGGTCCAGTGTTGTCTTCAAACATGTGGAATGCTTTCATGTTAGAGGAAGGACCCATGGTCACTGGAGGAGCCGCTTTGGCACCACCATTTGAGTACCCAGTCGAAGAGCTGTTATAGTTAGATTTTTTAGACTTCGGTTTAGGGATCTTTGGGGCGACCTGGTCTAGGATCTGTTGAGCGACTTTCGGTTGTGCATCTGGTAGAATGAACATCATTTGTGTTCCACCGATGTCAATTACAGCACCAGAGTAAAGCGGAGTCGGAGTGGAATTCGGGCCACATAAAACTTTGATAGCATCTACTTTAGCACCGTTTCTTCCTTGGACATAAAGCTCCCAGAGCCTGGAGTGCACATTATAATTTATGCTAGCGTGCTGACGGGACACAACTTTCGCTGGGCCCAGGTCAATATCGATCATGCCCTCTTTTGGATTGGTAGCAACGTCTGTGTTTCTTCCAATTGACACAGCCAGTGACTTTACATAATATGTCCAGTTACTACCAGCGATCTTGGCATATGCCTGTACCTCGGTTGCCAGATTCTTATCGTTAGCATATGAGTCAGAGACAACAGTTTTCTGCTCGGGGATGTTCAGCGCAGATATGACGGCATTGACAAGCTCTGTCGGGTCTTTATATAGAGATATCTATGAGGTGTATGTTAATAACGGGTTCAATAGGAGATTAGAGAGTGAGAAGGTGAAAAACGGTTGGGTCTGGGCGATTAGGCATGGCTGACTTGCATGGTGGTGGGCACAGATATAGCTCAGATGTGATGCCATGGTGAACGAGGAGCAATATGGGAGAATGACCAACCATCAAGCAGGGAAGTCGTCTGGTGGCAGCGGATACGAGTCTAGCCCACATTCTGCAAGCCCAGCCGAGAAGCACAGACCATGAAGAACTGATAAGAAAGCACCTCTCATTGGCCTTCAAAAACAAGAGAGCAATCATCGACGATGGGCCATAAACCATGGTAACCAAGCAACTAAAGGGTCTTGATCGGCATGAAGAGCCAACCGCCAACCATGAAGTGCTACACACCGCCGTGTCTGCCACAGTCGGTCCACCCACTCCACACTAACTTACATTGTCCGCAACGTCTTCCGCGGTTCGCTTTCTCGAGGCATCAGCCATCGTTGGAGAAGAAAGAAGCCCGTCAAGGAATCTCTGCCAAAGTGTTTGACGATGTGTGAGACTGTGGGAGTACTCAGAAGAAGAGTGCTAAAGAGAAAAGTAAGTAGGTCGAAAGTAAGTATGCTTGTCGCCAGGATGGTTCAGAGACACTTCAGAGCAGCCCCGACACCACGGCGACAAGAAAGAAAGAAGAAAAGAGAAAGAGTCACAGAGTCGTCACAAAGCAATGGGACCAGAAGCGACTCAGCAACAAGAGGACAAAGATCGCAGCACACAGGACCGATACTAAACAGAAGAGTGGTGTACCAGAGTAGGCAGTACGGTAAGAGGAAAGAGACAAAAAGAAACCACCAAAAACGAAACAAAATATAGGAAAACCTCTACACAAATGCGAACGTCCCGTCACTGCGTACCCGAGTATCCGTTCGTGTGTTCCAACAAGCAATAAAAGCCGTTTCTATTCCTTGCCGCCCGTCGAAAGCGCCGCTGTAATGCTGATGAGAATGGCCACAGCCCTTAAGCTTGAAGCCTGTGTTGATGTTTTTTTGTTTTTGTTTTTGTTTTGGCGTCGTTCGGGTAAACACATGCTGACTAAGCGCCGCGCTGCCGCTTATGTCATCCACACCCGGAAACCACCCGTCACGTCCCAAGCCCATTGTGTCTTATCCAGATCTCTGGGGCGTCTGATGGGACGGCTCTTGAGGGATTGTATTTTTAGCGCTGGCGATAGCTATGAAAGATTCACGAGAAAGGTCTAAGGGTAGAGGACGTGCCAACAGACGGGTGGGTCCGTAGATCAGCCACTACACGCGCGCAGGGCTCTCTCTGGGGCCAGCCCAGGGGCCTTGGGCCACGGTTTCCCTCACTATGGGACCACGAGCCCTGCCTCTCGCGGGCGTATGTAAGCAGGGCGCCCTTTTTGCGCGTCTACATAAAAAAGAAAGTGGCGAAAGTGGCGAGAGTGGCGGGAGTGGCGGAGTGGCGGAGTGACGAAAGTGGCGAAAGTGGCTAAAGTGGCGAAAGTCTAGAAAGTGGCGAACAGCGCAGAGCGGAAAATAACTAACAAGAGCGAAAACGTCACGCATTTCCACATATGGCAGCGCTGGACGAAACGCCGGGTCGTAGCCCGGCGGCCGGGGGACGCGCGAATTAATCCGGCGTCGTGCACAACATGGCGTCTGTCGGCATGACCGCACCCAAATCCGGTAATGCGCGTCGCCAATAATTGCGCACAGTGGCGGAACCGTTCCCCGATCTGGCGCGCCATGGCCAAATCGGCAATTGGCGATTAGTGCCAAACCGAACTGAACTCATCACTTCAGCCACGACTATAGCGGACAAACGTGTGGTGTCAAAAAACAAACACCTGCACCTCTCCAGAAGGACCAGGAAGAACTCCCGGCTCAAGAGAACCACCCGGTTTTGAGGCGTCCCAGTCTGCGGCCACTAGCACGTTTGCTCTCTCACCTGGAAAGCCAGTGCGCGCTTATCTCCTTTGTTCACTGCGGATCTGCCTGGCTCTACGCACGCGCTTTTTCACGTACACAGACGCTCACATTAATACTCACACTCTAAGTAGCTCATTCTCTCAACGTTCTGTTGACTGTACCGCAGTGACCCATTGCCAACGCCTTATTCGAGTCCCAGGATCCGAGTTCGACTTCTACTGGCTCTGAAAAGAAAGAACCACCTCCATTATCGGTAGGTCTCCCGACATCGATCTTCCCTTGCAAACTGGTGAGAACCTCTCTTTGTACTCCATCATGGCTCAGGCACAAGACATGGGATCGCCCGCCATCATCATCCCTGCAGCAGGAGACAATACTGCCACCAACAAGTCCCAGAAACGCAAACGTGTTACAAGGGCGTGTGACGAGTGTCGCAAGAAGAAGGTCAAGTGTGACGGACAGCAGCCGTGTATCCATTGTACGGTGTATTCGTACGACTGTACTTATGACCAGCCCACAAACAGGAAGAAAACTGGCGCAGACCTCCATTTGATCGAGTCGAAACTGCGTGCTGCTGAGCAGGTGCTTCATCTTCTTCTTCCTGATCTCGATGTCTTTGATACAAACTTCAGCTATGACACTTTTGAAGAACAGTATTCAAAGTCTAAGAACCCAGATGGGTCTATGAGACTAGCTGACCTCACCGAACAGTACCACAAAAACCTCCCGCCACCTCCTATTAAACAGGATCCTGATAGGCAGGACCTCGATGACGTGACACCGGGGTCCACTATCAGCTATTCTGGTGGCGGTAGACCCGCTGGTACGTCTGAGAACACCCCTGGAAGTAGTTCTGGTCTTGTCGCTGCTGGTAGTGACACAAAGAGGTCCAAGAAACAAAAACTATACATCCCACAACCGAATATCGACGGCTCAATCGAGTCGAAGGATGGACGGGAGATTAAAATCATCCTTCCTCCGAAAAACGTTGCTCTCGAGCTTGTCACGAAGTCATGGGCGTCCCCTTGTGTTCTCTTCCGATTCTACCACAGACCTTCTTTCATCAAGGATCTTGACGAGCTGTACGAAACCGATCCGGAAAACTACACAAACAAACAAAACAAGTTCCTTCCGTTGGCTTACTCGGTGATGGCCGTGGGTGCATTGTTCAGTAAAAAGAATGGGGTTGATGACAAGTTCCTTGATGACGAGGGCTATAGATACTTTGTTGCGGCCAGGAAACTCATTGATATTACTGATGCCAGAGACTTGTACGCCATCCAAACCATCGTCATGCTCATATTATTCTTACAGTGTTCTGCAAGGCTATCCACTTGTTATTCTTACATTGGTGTAGCTTTAAGATCCGCCTTGAGGGAAGGCCTTCACAGAAAACTCGCCCATGACTTCAACCCAATAGAACTGGAAACAAGAAAAAGGCTGTTCTGGACGATCTACAAAATGGACATTTATGTCAACACAATGCTAGGTCTTCCTAGATCCATCTCTCGTGAAGATATTGACCAGGACTTGCCATTAGAGTTGGATGATGAGAACATCACGGAGACTGGCTATCTGAAGCAGAATCCTGGAAAGCTTAGCTCTTCTGCAATCGCAAACTGTCATACTAAGCTTATTCTTGTCCTCAACAATATTGTCAAGAGCCTCTATCCAATTAACAGTGAAGTGAGGCTCACTTCTCATGAGAACGTGTCGGAAATGGAGCTTGAGCTTAGATCTTGGCTGTCCAATTTACCAAAAGAACTGATTCCAGGATATGATGCCCCATTCCAATATTATAAGGCCAACAGATTACTTCATCTGTCGTTCCTCCATGTGCAGATAGTTTTGTACCGTCCATTCATTCACTACATCTCACCAAAGTACACTTCTCAGCCAAATGCGGATATGTTATCCATCCAGAGGGCAAAGAATTGTATCAGTGTTGCAAGAACAGTAGTGAATTTGGCTCAGGATATGATTAAGAAAAACATGTTATCTGGTTCTTATTGGTTTTCCATTTATACCATCTTCTTCTCTGTCGCGTGTTTGGTGTATTACGTTCACGAGGTTCCTTTTGATGAGTTTCATCCTGATCACATTGGTATCAGACGTGATGCTGAAGCTGGTAAGGAGATTTTGACACTTCTAAAAGACAGTTCCACTGCTGCTTCTAGAACTTACAATATTCTGAACTCTCTGTTTGAGCAGTTGAATAGAAAGACTCAGTTCCTTCACCAACAGAGGCATTTTCAGCAGCAGCAACAACAGCAACAGCAACAGCAACAGCAATCTCAACAACAACAGGCGTATAATGGAAGTTCACAGGTCCAAGCAAGTGTTCCTCTTTCCCAGAATCTGACAGCCGCAACCGCATCTTCCCAAGTGAATGAGTTTTCTGATATCTCAAGGGACTTTAAGAACACCTACCAAAACTATCCACATGTATCTCAAGCATCTGTCACCCCCTATGACTTCAAACTGGAAGACAGCTCGAATAATTTCGATCATCTGGCGAGCTTTGACAACTTTATCAACCAGACAACCCAGCCTGCACCATCTCAGCCAGTCCAGAACACGCACGTCGTGTCCAGTTCTACAAGTAATCACAGGGCTGAGTACAATGGTGCTTCATCTGTCGCTGATCCAAGTACTTCAGCTAATCGCGATGGTGTTATGGATGATAAGAACGCTATGTATATGCCCGGTATGATTGATCAGCTCGATATGCAAATCTTCGGAAGATTCTTACCTCCATATATGTTGAGGCGTCCCGATGGTACTACCGGACCTGGTGCCAAAGGTGGAGACTTACCAACAGGTCTAAACACCACAAGTTTCCCTACTTCTTTAGAAGAGCTACCGATGAACAACCCAAGTGACATCAAAGATTTGAACGTTGATTGGAATTCTACGATCGAGCCACAAGATTTTTCATCACTGTATCAAAACTCCTAATTTAACAAATGGGAATAAATTTTGCTTTTGATTGTATGCCTTCTGTTCATTTTCTAATTGCTTGTTTGTATCTGTTGCTTTTGTGTTTGTTTTGTGTCTTTAGGAGACTCTAGGTTAAAGGGAAGAGCTATAGGGAGAAACGGAAATCAGTTTTAGCAAAGTCGAGAAATGATAAGTCGAAAATGTCTAATGTATCATATTCTGTCACTTACTTAATAATTTGGATACAGTGACGACTAATTCATTTCCCAGTATTGAAGTCTACGCACTGTCTATTCATTGTTTTATTGTTGATATGTATTCTTACTTGATTGCCAAACTTCGTACAGTGGTCGAGGCTATGATCTATGATTGTCTAATTTAAAAAGAAGCTTTGTAGATATTTAAGGAAATTCCAATGTAATAGATTTCTATATTTTATTAATTTATCTAGAAACCTTCTGCACCATTGAAACCTATAAAGCCAGTTAGCAAGAATATATTGTAGTATGGTTTCTTTGCAATCTCATTTGTATGGTTCCACGCACTTGTCAAACGGCCATCAATACAAGAACCACTCATGTAGAAGTTATCAGCACCGGAGCCGTCAAACATATGAGCAAATGCATCCTGTAAAATGGTCAATTTCAAGTCATGAGCACTTCCAAACTGACTTTCAATGTACTTCTTTGTGTATGGGTCTTTTTCAAGCTCATCAATTTTTAGAATACACTGATCTATTGGAATCAAAATACTTGGAACTTGGATGTACTTGTTTAAGAAGAATAAGGCGTTGGGGACAGCATCGTCACCCAAATGGATAACCGAGCTTCCAATCCATGAAGAGCAGCGTTGCTTACACTCACCAACGATCTTATACATCTGCTTGTACAATGCAGGACATGCCTTTACTCGGTTCAAGCCTTGGCCGGTTGAAACTAACTTGTAAGGATGGTTGTTGAACAGGTCTTCGTCAGCAATGTACCACAAATGGATCATCTCCCTTTGGATCAGTGACCACAGTGTAAGAGATTGTTGGACATATTCAAACTGTCTCTGGTGATCGTGAGTCAGTCTGGCCCCGGAGCGACCGTATTGGATACCAATGCTGTACTTTTCCTTTACTTCTGGCTTCTGGAATTCCTCCAATCTCTGTAAGAATCTTAAGATTGGTTTTCTATTTGAGTGGGTGTAAGCGTTGAAATCACCAATAGAGTAAAGCACCTGGCGGATTTCCTCCTTGTTGAAACCCCTTGCAGAAGAATACTTCTTAGAGATAGTTTCAATGGCACGTTCCTTAATCTTTATCTCCCTCTGGACCTGGATTCTCGGCTTTCCAACCGGTGATATCTCAGCAGTCGCATTCAGAATCATCTCATCGTCCAGCAGCCCAAGGGCCTTACCCTCATCCTGTGGCCTTGACGATAAGAACGACTGGATTGTCTTGATGGGCTTGTATAGGTTAAACTCCATATGAGCCTCGATCTCTGGAAGCGTTGAATCCATCACCATGTAGCATAGTCTGCCATAGGAGTCTCTCATTCTCTCAGGGTTCATGATCTTGTATCTTCTACCAATCTCGAAGATGCTTTTGTACCACTCTGCATTATCTTCAAAGTTTTTGTTTTCAATGAGCTCCTTACCAACCTTCATGTTGGATGCAACAACGAGCCCGGCAAGCACAGAGCACATCTCCTTGAGCTGAGCGACTATCCGCTTTGACTTGGAAGTGTATGAGAGGATGTCGACCTTATCGGTGTACTCCGATACGTTCAGAGCCGCCTCCAGCAAACGCAACAGATGACGTTCCTCGTACGACAGTCGCAGTGGGATGTACTGGGATTGTCTTTTGATTTCCCCGAGTAGCTTCTCGGTGGCAGAGTCTCTTGTAATGTGGATATCTTTCTGGTCAATCTCGACGTCGATGTCGGCGTCGGTCTGGTCTCCGAGTCTCGGTGTGTCGTCCTTACCGGCATCATCCTCATACAACTTCACGTGTGTGTGGTCCTTTCTCTTACCACCGTGGTGGACAAGGGCAAAGCAGCCTCCACAAAAGGATTCCTCGCAGTTCTGGCACTCCACCTCAATTCTCATATCCTGGCACTCCGAACATAATGTCTCATCGAGGGCTTCCTCCGGCTTTGCATCAAGGTTCACCTCACTTAAAACACGGCTATCGCCGTCAGATTCGTAGTCAGCATCCAGAATCGCTTTCAGAGTTTTTGAAGACATCTTCCAATACTCTAAGCACACTTGATACTCGAAATACCTTCCGAACGGTGCTTCTATGTCGCCACACTTGTGAGAGCCATTACCGTATCGGTGGTGCCAAGCTCGGTTTTTGCGCGAAGCTCGGAGCCCTGCCTGGAAGGTCCTTGAAAGGGTTTGCGAGGCTCTCGGGACTCGGCAGGCTCGATATGGGCCTTGAGGTATTCGGAAAGACTAGAGCAGTACAACGCCATAGATGATGTTTAGGACGCTGGAGCTATAGGCAATGGGTACCATTACGCAGTTGTGATGGGATAGAGAGTTAATGGGGCCAAGAAGAGGCCAACTGGCTCTTCTAGTCGGTGCTATCAGGGCTGGTCTAGAACACGGAGACTAGACAGTACTTCACTTCAAGTGGAGGGCTTGTACAAGGCCAGTAGAGAGCTGGGAGAAAGCTAATAGTGGACTACAATGGCCAATAACAAGCGTAGGTATGCAGATGTTTTCAATTATGGTGGTGTTCTCTTAGTCACAAGAGATATGGTACAGTACAACATTTCATTAGCCCAGGTCGGCCAAGCATAGCTCTCTCGTCCACGCTGGTCCCACTGGGTTCTTCTTTCTTCTTTTTTCTTTCTCATTCTCATTCCCTACTTCTTCACCTCTCCCTCTTGTCCCTCATGGCTCCTCAGTAGCATACTCTGCAGCATTGATCTTCTCGGTGAACTTGTCCTCGACATGTGCACATAGCTCTGCAAGGTCATCAAGGCCCTTGTGGAGAGCCTCTACAGCGGTGATCTTGCCGTAGGTCTGAATGCGAATGTTCACCTTTGTCTCAGACGGGTGTGGGATCGAGTAGCCGCAGAACTCCACCTCTGGGTTCTTCATTATGATGTATCTGAGCGCATTACCCAGTGTGTGGTCCTCTTCGGTTACCTGGAAGGATGCAGCTGTACCGTCCTCGGTGGCACCCGGAAGCTGTTTAACACGGCTAGTTAGTAATATGAATGGTTGTTAGGATCTTGACTCGGTACTTACCATCTTGATCTTCTCGGTGTCAAGGTCTTCCGGCTCGTCCTGCATCGAGACGTCCACGTCGTCTACAGGCTGTTCAGACATGGCGAAGTGGTGTTAGTAGCGTAAGTGGTGTATCGTGGTGCTTGTGTGAAGACTCGGAGTGCTCAGATGAAAACAGATAATACGCTCGTAATCTGTTGCCTGATCTGCTGCTTAATCTGCTGTGTGAGTTGACAGATGGTGGCCAGGGATCTCGTAGGCGGTGATGGTTAAGGCTAGTTAGTGACCCTGAGTATGGGTGTACCAGTGCGTGTGTACGACTCTAATTAAGCTTATTGCCGCAATAGTGCGTGTGTATCCGTCTACGGTGGACGTCGGTAGGTTTAGTAGCAGAAATCCGTAGCGAAGACACCTGGAAACCCAATAAAGACAAGCTCATCTAGTCTCTGAGATGTCTCGAGTGCTTCTTTGTGCCATATAATTTTTTTTCCTCCCGCGCCGCCAGGTTGAGACCTTACGTAAGCCCCATGTTCATAATTACGTAATGGTACTCGGTAAGTGCTTATGTAATGGCCAGGGCCCTGCGCCGGCGTTACCCGGAGCTAGGCCCACGCCTAGTCCCTGGATAGTCCCGCGCCTAGAATCCTGGTATCTGCGCCTCCACTCGCCACACACCCGGACACCGCTGTGCCATCGAACTGACACACCAAACACACAGGCACTGCACTCCCACAGCAGACGCTCAACAAGCACACTACCACACACACAAAGCACAAAGCAACGCCTGTGGTTCGCCAACAACATTGTAATTGGAACCCGCCAGTCTGTCCGTGTCAACACACCGCCAGCCGTTGTCGTTGTTGCCCCAAATAACGGACTACTCTGTCCCCAGGCTCAACACCCCATCCCAAGCAACCCCAGCAACCCCAGCAACCCCAGCAGCTCTCCACACTCAAAAGCCAACATACTCTCTCTACACACTCGGTCCACAAACAGTGTACACCGGCACATACACAGACACATACATAGACACAGCAACACGCCATCCAGGCGTACCACTGTTGGAACATCTCCAGAACTACACCGGCACTTGCTCTCCACAGCAGAAGTGCCATTTCCTAGATAGCGGCCCCGTTCCTCCTACCCTTCAACCGTTCTGCAACAGCTTTCCCTGGCTGCCTAAATACGCACGCCTCCTCACCTAGCACTGCTGCCTAGGTGAAACTTCTAGGCAAGAAGAACTCCCTGCCCCGCGCTAAAGCGCGACTGCGCCGCCTTTTTTTTCCACCCCGGAAAGGCCGCGCCTACCACACCACCGGCCAGTGCGCGTAACCCAGCGTAACCCAGGCCCAGCTCCGAGACTGCGATACACCCAGACCCGACTAAGAGTCGCTGGCCAGACCTGCTTTGTCTGTTTAAGCGGTGTCTCTTGTTCCTACCGTCTTCTTGCTCTTGCTCTTGCTCTTCCTCTTGCTGAGAGTCCATTGTGTCCAGAATAACACACACGCCTTGTCTGTCTGTGCACGGCCCGGCATTGCTGATTGAGGCCCTAGCGAGGCGCCCCAGACCCAGAGACTACAGCCGACTCGAACCGAGTCCCCCAGGCAGGCTCCTAGAGACTGCTAGAGACTGCTAGAGGCTCCTAGAGGCCGCAGACTACAGACCCCACAGCCCCTACAGACCCTAAGGGTCCCAGCTAATAGGACTACGCCCATCACCCTCACACACTCCTCCCCCTCCACATCGCCTCTCCCTGGCCCTCCTCCAATCCCTACCAAAAACACTACCCAGACACCTACTCAGACCACTTCCCAGACCTTTGCCCAGAGGCCTACGCAAACCTCTGTTCCTTCCTACCTACTACCCCTGCTTCGCCACTCCGATCCTGTCTCCTTGGCTGACACCACAAGCGTGTGTTGTGAGCCGACGCCCCCCAGACCACGCCCCCAGACCATCTGATCTGTGAACGAGCGTCGCGCTTCTGCCTAGGCTGCCCCCTGGCTTCCTGGACCTCTGCCCAGCGCCTCCCCAGAGCTCCCCCTAGCGAGCCCTCGCCTCCCCCTGGAACCCCCATCCTCTGCCGAGTCTCGTGGACTGGAACCTGCTCCCCCGTCGCGCTTCCCTCAAGGCCATCTCCAACCGCCTAGAGATATGGACGCTGTGACCTTCAAGAACACCAGCAGCAACAACAACCACAACACCACCGCCACCGCCAGCATCAACAGCCGCAGCAACATCGTCAGCACCCCGGCGCTCGGCACAAGCTGTAGCATCAACAATTTCAACGGCGGCAGCGGCAACAGCAGTAATAGTAATAGCACCTTTACGGACCGGGCTCCAGCCACGGGCGGTAACAACAACAACAACAACAACAACAACCATAGCAACAGTATCAACGGCAACAGTAACAACCATAGCAACACCTTAAACTACTACAACAACTACAATAACTACAACAGCGTGAGCGGCGCCAACAACAGCAACTCAAGCTTGGTTCTCAACACCGGTTTCGCTCCATCAACACACCCGCCACACGGAGCTACCGGAACAAGTCCTCGCCAGTTCGACTCTGAGTACTTTGGAACGGCCTTCCCTGCTGAGTCTACGATGAGTAACCTCCCGCCTAATAGTGCTAGCCAGAATTCCAACTATAACAGCGCCGTGGCTTACAACAGTAACACCAATAGTAATAATAACAACAACAACAACAACGGCGGCGGTGCAAATACCGCCGCCAACATGAACTCCAACAGGCCGCGTGACGACTCCTTCACAAGACAGGGAAGACAGGATTCGCTATCCTTCTACACAAACTTTGCCAATGGACCCCGATTCTCGACAGATTCCAACTCCAGCATCAGCAACTTTCTCAACTTTGGAGCGCCCGACCAGCAGGCTTTCGACGCCAATGGTCGAAGCATGTCCATCATCAACAACCTGTTCCTTCCTCATACATCTGGTTCTTCCTCCTCAGTCAATACTGCTAACTCGTTCCCTCCAAACCCTGCCCTCACAACTGGCCCCATCGCTCCTGGCCCTAATGGCTTGACTGTACACACCCCTCAGAGTGCTCAGAACCCTCAGAACGTGCCCAGTTCACAAAACCCTCAGAGCCTCATGCCTCTTAGTGACTATATCGGTTACAACCAGTTTAGACGCCCCTCGGAACAGCTCGAGCCTTTTAATCCAACCGTTAAGCTCAAGATGCCAGGTTTCTCCAAAAGAGGCTCCATAACGTATCCCCAGGGATCGTCCTTCTCCGAAAACCCGGACTTTGACTTCTTTGCCAAGAGAGACTCGATAAGAACAAGACAGCCCAGTTTCCTAAACCCAAACTACAATGATAATTATCTGGATTTCTTTGCTAAGAGAGACTCCATCAAGAATTTCACAGAAGAGGATCTTTTGAAGGAGGTGAGCATCCCAAAAGCTCCAGGGACGAGGTCTGAGCCTGATACCAATATCTCCAACACCAATAACGCTATCCCTTCACGCCCACAAACCTCTGTAGGTGATGATAAGATCAGCAACAGCAATACCAATGACAACAATACCAATGACAGGAATGACAAGAACGACAAAAACTCAAATACCACCAATAATGCCAACACTAATACCTCTAACTCACAGTTTACGCAGATGAACCAGCCTTATATGCCACATCTTCAGGGCTCGTATGAGATGCAACAACAGCAACACCAACACCAACAACACCAACAGGAACAAAAGCTTCTTCCGCAGAAGCAGCAGTCATCGGATCACTTGGTTCACTCAAAGGCAGATTTCAATTCTGTGGCACCGCTAGCCCAACGGGATGTTTCCACAAAACTTGAACAGAAAGACTCAAAGACCAAAAGTCGTGCATCCAGAAAAAAGCAGAAGATGCAATCATCGCCACAGTCGTTCTCTAATGACTCTGTTGCTCTATCTCAGGCTTCGATACCACATCGTCGCAATGCCGTTCAGCCCAATTACCCACAACGAACTCTATCACCCTCCTTGAACCGGTCTCCTCTGTCTCCTACCACCTCGCAATATTCGAACTCCCCTGACAAAAAGCCCGTCACAGCTCAAGAAACAGCCGTTTCTGACGATGGAAGACCACTACTTGGTGCTACGAAAGTTGACCAGTTAATGCTTGTCATTCAAGCTAGAAAAAATGGCATCCAAAAGCAAATCCCCCAGGCTAGTGATGGGAGCATTATTGATAATGGTAATGGTGTATTGCCACAACAGACAGCACTTGTCGGTGGTGTTGAGAAGCCAAATACTAAGAACGCCAAGTGTCATGAGTGCTCGTATTGCCATAAAACATTCACGCAATCTACACACCTCGAGGTTCACGTTCGATCTCATATTGGACTGAAGCCTTTTGAGTGTACATACTGTGGTAAGAGATTCACGCAAGGTGGAAACTTGAGAACACATTTAAGACTTCACACGGGTGAGAAGCCATACAAATGTGAGACTTGCGGCCGAGACTTCTCGAGAAAAGGAAATTTGGGTGCACATAAGCTCACTCATGAAAATCTGAAGCCGTTTAAGTGTAAGTTGGATAGCTGTGGTAAGGCATTTACTCAACTTGGCAACCTTAAAGCTCACCAAAACAGATTCCACTTGAATATTTTGAATGATTTGACGAAGAAGCTCGCTGAAGTTGATCCAAATGATACCACCATGAGTAAGGATGAGAGAGAGCTTCTCGATTACTTTGCCAGCTTGTATAAGAATTCCAATAGGGGTATCAAAGGCCGTGGCCGAAAATCTGCTGATAGAAATGCTTCTTCCACGAGTCCAGCTGGACGAGTAAGTGAAACACAACAGGAGCACCAGCAAAGTCAAAACGATTCACATTTTGAGTTTAGTAATGCCGAGTCTGTTGACTTCATAAGCAATGATGATAAGAGTATTGCATTCAAGAATGTAAACTATCAACAATGAACTATCTTATTTTTTGGACTTTTTTGCTGTATTTTGGGATTTGATGAGTTTTATGACATTCGTTTTTATCAAGTTAGGACATTAACCTATAGTGTATACTAGTTGGGCTTTTATTTCCCTTTTAAGTCATGTGAATGTTCATCATGACTATGACGACTTCAGTTCTCTTTGCCTTTTGTTACGGTTTAGGTTGATTCTATCTACGTGAGTTTGATAATTCCGTGTCGTTTGTAGACCTGGATGTACTTCATTTCGATATGTACACGTTACTTTGGAACAAGTGGTGTCCAACTATTCATGCTTCGGCTTGGCGGAGGCAATGGCCGCGTCTCCTTATCTTCGTCAGTGGTAGAAGAAGATGACAGTGAGGATGATACAATGGCGGGACTTGCCTTCAGTGCGTCCGGTTTCTTTGGAACAAGCGGAGCTGAAGAGTTGGAAGTTTCCGACCTCTTCAACTCTTGTGGAACAGATGTTATTGTGGATGAAAGAGATTCTGGTTTCTTTGGAATCACAGGGGCAGAAACAGCAGAGGATAAAGCAACTGGTTTCTTGGGGATTGCAGGTGTTGTTGAAGGTTTAACAGAAAGAGATGGCGCAGGTGTGGTGGCCCTCGAGGGAGTAGCAGACGACTTTGGAGTCAAGACAGAGTCAAAGCCAGGTGGGAGAGATGCTGTTTTACGAGGCGACGGTATTGGGGGAGGGGATGTTTTGGTTTGTGTAGTTTGTATACTCGATGGAGTTGAAGAGCGTGGTGCTGGTGGTGCTGGCGGTAGCAAAGTGGATGATCCTGTAGCTGTTCCAGTCGCTCTTCTCGCTGGTGGCTGTGGGGGACCTGGACTTCTGTTTGATGGAGTCAAGATTGTAAAGGACATATCCCTTCTTGAAGGAAGTTGAGGCTTATAATCATCGTCATCATCCATAAAGTTTGGTGTAGATCCACTAGGCTTAATAGAGGAAGCAGAAGAAGAGTTCTCACCTTCAGCATCGCCGATCTCGACAAGCGAAATAGAGCTATCATCCGAGTGTGTGGCCTTGAACTGTTTATACAGCTGCTTCTCTAGGCCTAACTTCTTCTTTTCGTCAACAAACTCAACTGTTGCCTTATATGCGGCGTATACAGGTTTGTGGTCGGATAGCATCATGGAGTCGGAAGAACTGTAAGCCAACGGTTTAACACTTGAGCTCTTGTAAATGATTCTATCTGTCCATGAGGGAGTTCTTGCCTTCTCTGATGAGTCATATCTGTCCGTTCCCTTGTCATACTTGTAAGTTGGTTTGAAGTTTAGTGATGGTTCTGCGTATCCAACAAATGCAGCCCTTGACTTGATCTGGTTTGTCAATTGGTCATTTTCAATCAGGTAATCAAAGTCTCCTTTTTCAACACGGTATCGAACCTCTTCGTTACTAAGGGCTATACGATAGTTTAGATCACCAAGCCAAAAGACTGTATTGTTGTCGTTAATCGTCTGTCCTCGAGTAAATTTGATTCCATTTACAATACTGCTATAATCGTTATTTCTATCTTGGATCTTCTCAGACCCAGCAGCCAGATGGACATTCACAAAACAGAAAGAAGAAGCACCGTAGTCGAATCTTATGGCAACTGCACCCTTGTTTCCGGCCATTCCACGAAGACCGGTTTTCTTAACACAGCCTTCAACACGCTTAATGTGCTCCACATTATCTGCACGAACGAAGAAAAGGAGTAGTAACGAAGACATTTGTTCCGCACGGAGCATCATGTACTTGTCGAACTGGTTCAAGCATTTGTGCACTTCAGATGTCCAGAATGACGATTTCGTGTAATCAGCATTGATTATGGAGCCAGCTGTTAATTCGATTACCTCCTGAAAACCGAGGACAACGATATTTGGCTTAAACTTATCACCAATAGGGTACAGCCATCCGGATAAATCAGTAACTCGATTTATTCCATTCACGTTGTAAGTTCCCACAAATACATTAATAGAATCACCTGAAGTGAATTGGTCTTTCATCTGGTAAATCCGTTCATTGACGTAGTCATTTATAGGGTCATAGAGTGTCACAGGAGTCTGTCCACTCAATCGTCCCAAGAGAATATCAATAGTATTCTGTTTGTTTTTATCCATGAAGTTGTTGATATACATTCTCGAAACGGACTTCGTAGCATCGGACAGTGCACCGGCTAAACTCATCTTACCACTTCGAGAGAACGAAGATTTCAATGCGTTTGTACCAGTATATATCTGGGAAATCTGGTCACCGTGATCAGCCCAAAGTGTATTATGTTTGCTGAAGAAGTCCGATTCTTGGGAAATCCTCTCATCATGATCTTTTAGGAATACAGTCAAAGCAAAACTGGAGAGGAACTGTTGGATCAGGTTCGTTCTGTCAAGACAGTCAAGACAGTTAGTTCGAAATACACCTGACTGCTCACTTAGAACTTTCTGACCTTGGAAATCATAGCTGAAGTAACCAAATTCGTAAAGAGACTCTTTGATGAGGCCAAAGATCTTAGATGCAGCAGAAAAACCTTTGTCAGATGTCTCCCTGTGGAAATCAAAGTCGGTCATATACAACTCTGGAGAATTTGAATGGACCAAGCTTTTGACATGGCTTCTGTATCTCTGTGACAGCGGCAATTCTGAAGACTTGGTGCTGAGAAGATTGACAATGTTGACAGCACCGTATGTAGTGAATAGGTTTTCAAAATGCTTGTCAAAGATTGGTTGGGTTGCTTCTTCAGATCTCGTGATTTGAACCTTTGGGTTTATGAGTGCAGTGTCCTGTTCCCAAAAGACCGGGATGCTTCCTCTAATCTGTGTGTATGCGTAGCAGATATTCGAAGAGCACACTATGAGCTCGGTCTCGACAAAGTTGGCAACGTTTGAATCATCATCAATACCTCTGGAATTGAATCGTGTTCCTGCTCTTTTCCAGCTCTGCCTCGATACAATGGTGATGGCGACCTTTTCTCTGTCCATGTAAGTCTGGAATGTCTCTGCAAACCCTCTAATGACAACAGTAAGGAAGCCTTCGTCATCCAATATTTCCTTAACTGGGATGTCTAGTTTGTTTCTGAAGTCCACAATTTCTTGAAGAATGAATGAGTTCCACATGTACTCTTCACAATATGTGTCAAAACTGAGAGAGTGGCCGGCAATTCCTCGGGATTGCAGAGTCTTTGTGACATCAAAGTCCGAAGAGTAATAGAAGCCTCCGCTGTTAAGAAGCCTCTTGAGTTCATGACAGGGGTGTTTGACATAAGACTGGGCATTTGACGCATAGTTGTCTACATGAGCGTTATCATAGGAAGTAGCTCCCGAGTCCGGTTGGATTGGGTAGCCATTAGTGTCGAGTTCCAGGAAGTCCCAAGTGGAGCTCGAGAGAGAGAAGAACTCCACACCGATGATCTTGTTGACAGATTCCCCAGGAACAGGAGCCGCAACTTTCCTGGCCCCGGTGATACAGCAGATGAACATCTGTCCTTCGAGCTCGATCAGTCCTACAAAGCCATGGACTTCATGCTCGCTGAGGGCCATGTATGGCTTGAGGTTGACCTCATTTCTTGGAAGGAACTCAATGGCACACCTGCTCGAGCCATGCTTCGTTTTAATTGCTCTAAAGAGAAGTACAAACCCCTTGGACACCAGCGCCAGTGTACGCGGACTCTCTCTCACAAGAAGTTTCATAATTGCACCCGTAATGCTGATGTTAAGTGGGTCGTGTGTATTGTGTCTCACAAGCGGATCAGCCATTAAAGTCGGTGGACCGCTGGTCTGGAAACCAGCCCGGATATCGCAATAAATCCGGGCTGGGTTATGAGCCTGTAAGTGGAATTCAAGTGGTACTACGGCGATAACAAAGGTAATAGTAGGTCTTTTAAGGGTTGTTTGGATTTCCTATAATCATGGGTTATCAGTTTCTTCTATTTTTTGGCTGGAGATGTCTTTACTTGTTAAAAATTATATTATTTGTTCTGGTGTTAGTTTGCTTTTTGAGTAGTTGTTCTGTTATCAGACAGAAACTCTTAACGTTATCGGTATCCTCTCACCGTTCTTTTTGTACTACGTTTACTTAGGTATATATATACTACAGAAACCTTTTTTGATTTAATGAAGAATCACACTTCTAATTTCTACTCAACGATACCAGAACCTTTTTATCGCCCATTCCAGTTTCTTTTATAAGATCTTCATCATTAAAGGAGGTGTCCGGATGTTATCTTAGGTGTCCGGGTGTGGAATGTCCGGGTGTTGTGGGATCAACACTATCCGCTGTTCATCTTCACGTCACCAAAAGGCTTCCGTCTATAGCGGTTTGTCAACAGTAATCAGTGGGAGCCCAATGAACTTCTTATCAAAGACACTGAACTCATTTACGGGGGGCTCCATTCCGTATAACATCGGAGAGGAGCTACCGCTGAACCCATCACATCCACGGTTCATTTGGCGATTGCATGAAGGTACCAAGAAGGATGACGGAACACCTTGCACAATCTTCCAGAGAAACAGGGATGGTAGTTCAGACGATACGCTTGCTCTCAATGCACTTCGAAAATTAAGAGGCATGCGCCTTCCGGGTGTTTTGAAGGTCCTCGATACTTTTGAGACTGATTACGCCCTCCATATCGTTACTGAACGTGCCACGCCGCTGGCAGATGCTTTGAAAGGCGTCGAGGCCACAGATGTTATGCTCCAGCTCATTGTGTACTCAGTTGCAAAAGCTGTGAAGTTTATTAACGTTGAAGGAAGCTCCGTGCTTGGGCAACTTACTCTCAACACCATCTTTGTTACGCAGGGAGGCGAAATCAAAGTAGGCGGATTCGAGGTCTGTACTAACTTGCAATCAGACCCGGATCAGCCCTTATATAGGTCTTCCGGATCTCTTCCTGGCTTCCAAGACCACCTTCCACAAGAAGTGCTGGACAATGGCATTGATATATACAGGGGAAACGCTGCTTACAAGCTTGATTCGTGGAGACTTGCTGTCCTCATCTACAGCTTGTTCAATTACTGCGCTACAAACTTTTCCAAGGATGACATGCTCAAAGGGACTCACATTCCAAAAGACATGCTTCCAGCGTACAAAAAACTCTGTGGCCAATCCTTAACCATGAGAGCTACTGTGGAACAGTTTTTGAAGAATGGCCAGCAGACCTATCTCAATTCTCCAATCATCCGGATCTACAAGGAGTTGGAAGAGTTTGGCCTTAGAACTGAGGACGAAAAGATGCGGCTTTTCGAATCATTAGAGTCTGTCAAATGTGACACACCACCGGGATTCCTTGAGTATAGAGTTTTACCAGAACTTGTGACTTTCTTTTTGCAATCACCACAGCAAGCTGCGTTTCCTCTCCGGTTTATCCTTTCATATTCTGAAAACATCAGCAAAGACTCTTTTAACAAGATTGTTAAACCTGTAATTACTAAATCATTCACACTTCCTGACAGACAGGTGCGTATGACGCTTCTCGCGTACCTTCCAAAATATATTGACAAGCTAGAGAAGTCAGATGTGAGTGACAGGATTTTCACGCAATACGTTACGGGCTTCTCAGATTCGAATGCTACCATAAGAGAGGAGTCCGTGAAGGCTGTTATGTATCTTGCATCAAAGCTTTATGATAGACAATTGAACAATGACTTACTCAGATTCTTGGCCAAGACTCAAGCTGATGAGAAGCCTGAGATTAGATGCAATACGACGATATGCATAGGCAAGATTGCCGAGCATTTAAACAAGTCGTCCAGGTCAACTGTTCTCTCTACAGCATTTGCCAAAGCGCTTAAGGATCCTTTCATTCATTCCAGGCTAGCTGCTTTGATGGCACTCTCATCGTGCATCGAGTTCTTTACCCCAGAAATCATTTCCAACAAGATCTTGACTGTCATCGCACCTTCGTTGCTTGATAAGTCTTCCAAGGTTAGGGACGAGGCACAAAAGGCTTTCGACCTGTTCTTCCAGAAGATCAAGGAAGAGGCCTCGAAATTACCAATTGACCAGGAAAATGGCGACGTTAATGCTGTTGACGAGGTGGCATCCAATGTCCAGAACTTTGGGATTTCGTTGTCCAGTACCTTCTCCAAGATTACATCCAATTTAGGTTCGTTGAACTCACAAGCGGGACTCGCCCCCACCCCACAAGATTCTCGTGCTGGGACGCCGAATGTTGTCGAATCTTTCAAGAAGGAGTTGCCAGCTGCTGTTAAGCCAAAGGTGAACTACAGCTCCTGGGGTGATGAAGAAGACGATGACTTCGAAGAAGATGAAGGCTGGGGATTCGGGGATGACCAACCAACGACAGCATCTAAACCTAAACCAGTCTCTTCTAAGCCTGTCGCTCCAAAACCGGTCACTTCCAGTTTCATCGCTCCTAAAGTTACTAGACTCTCTACAGAGACAAAGACGAACCCTACAAAGACTACAACTAAACCAGCAAAGAAAGGTATGCAGCTGAAGACCAAAAGTAAACTGAACCTTAAGATGGAGGTTGACAATGAGGATGATGGTTGGGGTGATGGTTGGTAAGCTCCTAGACTGTTGGAGTCCGTTTTGAAGTGATCCATAAGTAAGAGATTAACCATTTCCATCGTCACATTAGAAAGTGTAGCCGTCATTACTCGTGATCTGTCGTTTTTGGCGCTTTCCGACATTTGCCTTAATAGGAAGATACTGCGACAAAAGCGCTCGAACCCCGCGCTTCAAGGTCCATAACTTCCGTATTAGGAAACACATAAACACCGCGTTTGTGCAATTGTGCGCCGTTTGGCGTCAAAGACCTCTCAAAAGAGAGTATTGAAGACCTGGGATACGAGAATATTGGAGAAAAGGATCCAATGCTTCATATTCGAACTGTTTGAACAGGGATAGGTGGACTTTTTACTCTTGTTTACTTTATCCATTCACGTGTGACTGGAGTGGTAACGAGGACTGACAGCAGAGAAGGACCAAGGGGAAGATTACATAGTGGGCCAACCCTAGATCGTTTCCATCGTACCGAACAGCTTGCTATTAGCTAGGGAAATGAAGAGATCTAACGCCCATTTTGATGATAGCTACGACTTTGGAAGCATATCGCTTCCTTCACCAGAGCACTCGGAAACTGAGGACTTTTTTGAGTCCCCTACGAAGCGTACGAGAGAGATACCAGTAACGCACGAGCTTAATACTACCATAGATGATGCAGTTCTCGAGTTCGTCACCCCTAAGGGCTTGGAGTATCGCAAGTTTAGATCACAAGGGAAACCCCTTGTTCTTGTATTCTTTGGGGTCATGAAGAACGATCTTGATGAGATCAATGCCCAGCACTCTACTATTACAAAAGCTTTCAACGCCGAGATCTTAGGTGCTTCTATGAACCTATCGTCAAACGAGTACTGCTTCCCGTTGTTGAATGGAACGCTACTTACGAAAAAATTCAACGCCAGAGATCCTATTGGTGGAGGCGTTTATCCTCGAGACATGTTGATATTCTTCGATAAGTATGGTAGAAAACGGTACGAGGTGCTTGTGCGCTACAATGGAAGATATTTGATAAGAAAGCCAATAACTGAGATTATCAAGGATGTCCTTGAGGAAATGGCAACAGATCAGCAGATGATACTCTGATAAGTGTGTACAGCACCTAAAGCATTATAACAAAAGATAAACCAAATGAGACAGATGCATTTTGTTTTGTTTATGACCACTACTTTTAATGACATACACCTTGAGCTCTCTCGGGTTCTAAAGTGATCTGCGTAGTATTTCCATCATTATTTATGCTTAAGCACGCTGAGCTTTCAGCTGCTGATACTCTGCAATCTTCTTCTTGAGTTTTTCTACTTCCAAGTTGACCTTCTTCAGCCCATGATCAAGTCTGGCCAGCTCTTCCTTTTCCGTCTCTCTTGAGAACTTCGACTCTGCTTTGGTTTGCGGAATGACATTTCCAGCCTTGGTGGTCATCACCTGGAACATCTGTTCCGTGGGCTCGTTGAATACAATCTCATCATACTGGATGCTTTCTACATGCTTCTTCATTTCCTCTGTGATTTCCGTACCAGGTTGAATGTTGAAAGGGTGTAGTTTCAGATGATGGTATAGCGTGACGTTTTTTTCGTTTGCCTCGGGGACAAAGTAGATTCGAATCTGGATTTCAAACTCACCCCAGCCAGTCTCCGTTACCTCAAATGGTGGCGACTCGATAGAACGAGTGGAGTTATTGTAGGTGTCGTGCAGCTTGAACACAACCTTCTTGATAAAGTACGACAAGTCTTCACCGTTGGGGCCTCGCACAAAGACCGTCCACGTATGTGAGTGCTCATCAGGTGCTCCTTCGGGACGTACGTCGCCGAAGGGCTGTGCGGTATTCCCCCATATGATCGGACGAGATATCGAGAGTCCCTGTTGATGATTAGCATGTTAGTACTGCTCTTGCTCTCTATAGACGACCAAACCAAGACACAAGACACAAGACAATCTCTTTTACAAACATACTTTAATGCGTTTCGAAGAAGCTGTGACGGCCATGACTGCTGGATATAGGCAAGTATTACAATCAAAAGCCTGTAGTTCTCACACTCTGATTCTGTAACTCTGTATATTTTACTGTACTCGAGTACTGAAGAAAAAGCCGTGGAGTAGTACATAATACATTACATAATACATTACATAATGGATTGCGTAATCCGGAAGCGCCTTCCTTTTTTGGCGATGGGCATCTCCTGCGAAAAGAATTTCTTTTTTTTTTTACCTTTTTTTTTGTTAGGGGCTATAAAAACTGGGCAGGTTGCCGCCGTTTATTTCTTCACACAGCCGGCTTCACAGCAACACTCTGCTCCGGCGTTTCTGCGACTACGATAGTAAAGAGAGAATTAATAGAGAACGATGTCTCACAGCGGCTACGACAGACAGGGCGGTTACAGCTCCGGGTACCAGAACAGAGGCGGCGACTACAGAGGCGAGAGAGGCTCTGACCGCAACTTTGGGTACAGAAACGATGGTGGCCGTGGCGGATTTGGTGGAAGAGGCGGCCGTGGTGGGTTTGGTGGTGACAGAGGATTCGGTGGTGACAGAATGAGCAACCTTGGAGACGGTTTGCAGAAGCAGGAGTTTGACTTGAGCACGCTTCCAAGATTCGAGAAGAACTTCTACCATGAGGATGAGAGAGTGTCTGGTCGTTCTGACGATGAGATTAAGGAGTTCAGAAACAAACACGAGATGAGCTGTGAAGGCACTGAGGTTCCAAGACCAATCATGAACTTCGATGAGGCGGGATTTCCAGACTATGTCTTGAAGGAGGTTGTGGCCCAGGGCTTCCCATCGCCAACTGCTATTCAGTGTCAGGGTTGGCCAATGGCTTTGTCTGGTCGTGACATGATCGGTATTGCAGCCACTGGTTCTGGTAAGACTTTGTCGTACTGTTTGCCAGGTATCGTCCACATTAATGCACAGCCTGCTCTTTCCCCAGGCGATGGTCCAATTGTTTTGGTTTTGGCTCCAACTAGAGAGTTGGCTGTCCAGATCCAAGTTGAGTGTTCCAAGTTCGGAAGATCTTCCAGAATCAGAAACACATGTGTCTACGGTGGTGTTCCAAAGGGTCAACAGATTAGAGACTTAGCTAGAGGTGTTGAGATTGTCATTGCCACTCCCGGTAGATTGATTGACATGCTCGAGTCCGGTAGAACTAACCTGAGAAGAGTCACGTACTTGGTTTTGGATGAGGCTGATAGAATGTTGGATATGGGTTTCGAGCCACAGATTAGAAAGATCATTGACCAGATTAGACCTGATCGTCAGACCCTCATGTGGTCTGCTACTTGGCCAAAGGAAGTTCAGGCTTTGGCTCATGACTACTTGAACGACTACATTCAGGTCACTATCGGTTCTTTGGAATTGGCTGCTTCTCACACTATTCGCCAGGTCGTTGAAGTTGTCACTGAGTATGAAAAGAGAGATCGTATGTTAAAACACTTGGAGGTTGCTATGCAAGACCAAAATTCTAAGATTTTGATCTTTGCATCCACAAAGAGAACTTGTGACGAGATTACGAAGTATTTAAGAGATGATGGCTGGCCAGCTTTGGCTATTCACGGTGACAAGCAGCAGCAGGAGCGTGACTGGGTTTTGAACGAGTTTAGAACCGGTAGATCCCCTATCATGGTTGCCACTGATGTTGCCGCTCGTGGTATTGGTATGTTTTAATTTTTTTCTTCTTTTGTCTACTAACTGCATTTGAGATCTTTGACTCTTAATATTCTTTTCGCTCCCTTTGAGGAAGCATTTTGAATGATACCCTTGGATTTAATGATACCCTCTCTGGCCATCAAGGTGCTGGTCACTTTGATGACAACATACATGCATTTTCTTTTCGAAGAGAACCAAGAATACTGATGAAGATTGATTGACATTATATGATGAATTATTTGTTGAGAGCCCCTCCATGGACTTTTGTTTTGGAAACAAGCTAGTGAAAGACGGATTGACGATAGAATTGTTTTGTTTCTTCGTACTCACTATTGTTTTTTGAAAACCAAAGAAACATGAACTGTTTTAAGAGTTGTATGCGTGGCCATTATTTTATTTTGCTTTTTTTTTTCGTCCATCAGCGTACCGTTGTGATTAACGTGAGCTGATATTGCGTTTTAAAGCATTATCTAGTTGTTTTTCTCTAATAATAGGAACCTATGGAGATGGAGACAGTGCGATGCTCTGTTGACTTCCCTCTTCCTGTTGTTCTTTGGAAAACGTCTTGGCCCCAACTTGAATTGAACCAGTGCTATGGAGTTTTATATTTTGAAGAGATTTATTTTTCTTCAGAATTATAATAAGCCGCCTAATGGCTTTAAAGGCCTACTCTTCTTGATTTCATCTATAGTGTTTAATACATCGTGAGCTCATCAGTGAGGCGATCAGTAGCTTGTATTTCTTTCCTGGTATTGCTATCTTACCTTTCAAAGATCAACACATTGTATTGTTAGACACAAACACTCGTTGTGAACCCATACTAACACCATTTATAACAGATGTCAAGGGAATCAACTACGTTATCAACCATGACATGCCTGGTAACATTGAGGATTACGTCCATCGTATTGGTCGTACAGGTCGTGCTGGTACGTCTGGTACTTCCATCTCTTTCTTCACTGACGCCAACTCCAAGCTCGGTAATGCTTTGATCAAAATCATGCAAGAGGCCAAGCAGGACATCCCAGAACAATTGTGGTCCTACCAGAGAGGAGGCTTCGGTGGTGGTCACCCACGTTATGGTGGTCGTGGTGGTCGTGGTGGCTTTGGTAGAGGCCGTGGTCGTGGTGGTTTCGGTGGTAGAGGCCGTGGCCGTGGTGGCTACAACAACGGCGGTTACAACAACGGCGGCTACAACGGTGGCTATTAAAGGACTTGTACTTGGGAACTTTTACGTTTTAAATGGTGGTGGTGCTAATCTTTTTCGCCGTCATTTGTGGAAACTGCTATAGAGATTGACTAGATTTTTGTTTGTGCTTTGCTCACTTTTGTAATTCTTTTTTTTGGGAGAATAGTTCGAAGTTTTATAATATATTCATCTTTTATTAGGAATACTGAAGAATTGTAGATCTATGCTAGTGCCTTCTCCAGAAGAAGGAAGGTCCCTCTAAAGGGCAGCCCTACGATGCTGTAGAAGTCGCCTTCGATCTTGCTTATTAGCACTGCACCGCTCATCTGGACTCTGTATCCGGCAGCTACACCTAATCCTTCACCGGTGTTGACATAAGCTTGTAAGAGCTCATCAGAGGTCGTGTCGTCGAAATATACCTTCGTCTCCTCGACATATGATGTCATTTTCCCATCAACAAGAACAACAACGCCCGAAAGAACACGCTGTGGAGAGTCACAGTCTCTGAAATGTGTGAGGTTTCTCAGCTGGTCTGCCTCATCTCTAGGCTTCTCGTAGATTTGTCCCTCGAGCTCAATCACAGTATCAGCGGCCAAAATGACAGTGTTACAATGCTCGTTTCTCGCCAGCTGTTGTGGGAGTTAGTATTCTAGAGTGTAATGACTACGTGATGGAGACAGACTTACCAGCTGTTGATACACCGCACGGGCTTTCCCTATAGCCGTGTTTCGAACATACTTTAAAGAAAAAAAATAGTGTTAGTGATTCTAGAGCCACACGGGGTTCCGGCTCAGCAGAAACTCACTTCTTCAGGAGTGTATTCCTCCTTTCTCAGGTTCTCCTCGAAGCTCGGTGGAACAACCTCGACGCTCGTGAGACCCATCTGATGGAGGATCTCGATACGGCGAGGCGACGTCGATGCCAGGATAAATCTCCTATTGGCGAGCTTTTCGAACAGCGGGTGTTTTAGAGACGTTATGGCCATTTTCCTTAGTGAGTCTGCCCTTTATCTACGCCAAAATCCCCAAAGAAGGGTGTCCTGATAGTCTCTGACGGACTTCCAGTAGTCTTCTACGTGCTCATCACTGGTTCTGACCCTTTTCGCGACCGCCCTATTATCACTACGGGGCACACCAACCATACGGCTACCATACATAAACAGAAACATAGATTAGACAGAATACCAAGGAAACACATCCAAATAGCTAGCTAGGAGTGACATCGTCCAGAACAACACGGTCACACACCTTGTACCGCTCTTCCAGATCGTCTGTGAACGCCACTTCGGTACCCACAAGCTTCTTCCAGTCGCCCTGGTACACCTCGTTATCGATCTTGAACAGCGGCTTATCGGTATGGAGACCACTCACCTGTAGCTTTGCGGTTGGTGGGATCGTCGTCTTGCTGAAGTTGTTAGAAGGCACGTCCAGCGTCACGAAGACATCCTGGTACTCACCTTCGTCGTCGTTAGCGGAGCTGATGGTGGTACCATTGTTGTTAGATATGCTTGTGGTGATGGCACCACCCGTTGTTCCTCTCTTCACCTCTCTTGCCTTAATATCCGCATCGCTTCCGGCCTCAAACCCGTTCAGGAAGTCCCAGTGCATCTCCTCGCCATCAGTAAGGAACTCTGTGTTTCCATTCATCGTAATTACCCACTTATCAGCTTGTCCATCAGCAGTGCGTACGTACTGGTCCAAGCTACACGCTCCAGCACGTAGCCGTGTGTCCTCATCATCAATTGGCTCCCGAACAGACTCGAAGCCCATAAGGGCCATACCAAGGGCGATCTTGGAAGCCGCATGGGTTACCAGAAGAACTGTTTCGGCCTCAGGGAACTCAAGCTCGAACTTTGGTATGAAACGGGCCATGAACTCCTTACACCGGTCAAAGATGGCGATTTCAGACTCGCCGTTGGCATTAGGAGTAAGTGTTGAGACCCACTTGTCTTTCAGCCTTGGGAAGAACTGTGCCAGAAGCTCGAACCCCGCTGGTTTGGGAATCACAGGTCTCTCAGGCTTGTACCATTCGCCGATACCGTTCTCCAGTACGATATCGCACTCAAGCAGGTCTGCAATGGGCGTCGATGTCTGGAGACACCGGTAGAAAGGTGAGCTCAGAATGAGATCTGGCTGTGGAGTGATTGAGAGCATATAGTGAGCAAGTTCTTTGGCCTGGTCCTCGCCATGGGCCGCTAACGGTGGGTCAGAATCAATGCCTGTAGGAGGCTCAGGGTGTGGTGGTGGCAGCCAGTTGGCTCTATACCCGTGCTATTACTCAGAGAGAGACACATTAGCATCTTCAGAACAGGTGGCATGTGTCTGTGTGGGGGAAAAGTAAAAAGAAGCGTATGGAACTTACTCTTGCGATGTAAATAGTCTTCAAAACCATCGTGTAAACCAAGTAGCCCACGCCTCGATACGAGCTTGTTGACCGTTCGTTGTGACCATCGTGAAATGGTTGTTCCTGGCTTTTTCCATCTGCCTTTGTGTGACGTCCACGGTAGTCCCAGCCCGAGTCCCCGAGTCCTGTTTTTCCGGTTTACAGTCCCATAACCTAGGCGCAGTGGTGCTATAAGTCCCACGGGTCTGGAAAGTGGTACAACAAGTCCCAACGAGTCTGGGATGGCCTTGTATGGTCTGGGACGGTCTCTGGGGGACTCGCGGGACTCGCCGCGTTTATTGCCCGCTTTGGGAAAGATCCACCGGGATTGTATTGTAACGAAGGATCCCGTCTAGTAGTGTCGCTTGACCCAGAAAAAAACCACAGTACTAGCCGTCGAGTCGAGACGTATACACACGGTGCCATATACTATACCTGACGCCATTCGCTATGCCATTCTTTGCGTACGGTGCTGTCACTACTCGTCACGACCTGCTTACGTAACACGCATCGCCATGGTGTGGTGGTTGGATCTTTTTTTCCAGCCTGTAGCAGCTACTAAACGAAGACAGGAAATGCGTCTAAAACCCGTTGCATTGAAGACAAAAATACCTAGCCAAAAAACACACAGATAAAAACAATAAATACACCTGAATCATAGTTAGGGAACCCCTTTTCTTCTCCAGGGAAGAGCTAGCCACCCTTTTCGATGCATAGTAGAACCTCGACGTATTGCTAATGGTGCGAAGCTGATTGGCCGGTGGACGCTATACACCATCCAACCTCTCAACGCTATGCAAAGCACCATTCTCCACTTGATTTTTCTCCCAAATGGGCTGTTCTTACTTGACAAACACGATGTAGGCAACGAGAGCTGCAATCAGCACAAACACGGCGAACACGAGAGGTCCGTCCTGTTCGGTGCCAGTGGTGGCAGAAGCTCCAGCGGAGGCCGTTGCGCTCTTTGAGGTCTGCTGGACCTTCTCAACCTCACCGATAAGCATAGGCTCAAGCATTTCTCTGGCCTCTTCGGAGTGGCCAATATCCTAGAGAATGGGTTAGTAGGGGCAAGGCTAGGGGGCCAGTAGGAATATGGAACCACTTACGTCGAATGGGCCTGTGGCGTCGATACCACCACAGTCGATCATGACTTCATCACCGCCTCTGGTGGGGGTTAGTACATTGAACAGGGCGTATAAGAGACTCCTAGAAAGGGCCTCTAGGAATAGGGCACCGGCAGACCAATGTGTAGAAGCAGGACAGGGCATAGCATACGCCATAGCATACGCCATAGTCCTACCACCACCACCACCACCACCATCTATACTTACGGATGCTCGTCCAGAAACGCTGTGCAGTCGTACACCTTTCCATCAATCACCATCCAGAGGTCCTCCTTGGTGTTGTGGGACCCGATCTCAGCATATGTGTATACCTTAGACATCTTTTGTTACTCTAGCGCCGTCTTTTCCTTCGTTGACCGGTTGCGTGGCCTTGTGGTTCTCCTTAATGCTCGCTGCCCACCGCTGTTCAGTGCTGGGCGAAGAGCTCTTGAAGGAAACAAGGCCTATAAAAAAGAGCTGGGCCCCCTAACGCGATATCTTCCGCCGGTGGTGCGCTTACCGCGTTCCTATACGAAAAAGGGTAAACGCTCGCGGCGTGTTTTATGGCGGTACGATGGGGGGCGCTACGACGAGTGGTTCTATGACATTTGGCTCTACGACATGTGGTTGTAGTGGGCCGTTACATGGTGCTCTACCGTGCTCTACGATGGGCGGAGTTACTCCTTTACCGTGGTTGTTAGTGTACATTTGAGGATCCCGGGGCGGCGGTGGGGGATCGCCTAGAGTATGGAGATGCTACTATTAGAAGCACTGTTGGGATAGTTGGAGCCTTTTATGTGCCAGGGGCTCGTGACACACCGTCGTGTGCTTGGACAGCCGGTATGGGGCCATTAGAGGTGGAAATAAGGGTCTAGACGTGGTAGGGCCTGGATGGTAGGGCCTGGATGGTAGATGGACCTGGAATGTGGCCTGGGACATAGAGAGGGTCTGTAGCCCTCATAGAGACTGGCCGTGACTGGCTAGCACAGCTGTAAAGAGGCAGGACAATACAGCTGGCTAGAGACCGATGCAAAGACATGAGAACCAGCTAGAAGTCGATTCCTGCGTCCTTTAATGCTTTCTTCCGGGCATCGCTCTTCTTCTTGGAACCCTCGTTCAGCGTCTTCGCATCCTTGGTTGGTTTCGATACCTTGAAGAAGGCTTTCTTGAACTTACGGGACGACTTGAAATCTTCATCCACAATGTTCACCTTAAGCTGGTGATTCAGCAGCAGGTAGTTGTTCATTGTCTCTTGAGCCACCTTCGCATCCTCCACATTCGCAAACTCAACAAAGGCGTAGTGCTTGGATCTTCCAGACTTGATGTTTCTTGGGAGTTTGACGTTTGTGATATCGCCGAACTGTTTGAAGTACTGCTGCAGTTCTTTCTCTTCAAACCCTTCTGGAAGTCGGCCAATGTAGATCACACCCTTCTGCGCCTTTTTCCCCTTAGCCTTCTTTTCGAGAGACTTCGTAGGCAGCTTCTTCACCTCGTGCATTTCGCTCTTCTTGGTCTGTGTCTTCTTCTTTGGCTCATCCTCTGGTTGCTCGTTGTCGTCTGAACCATTGTCCTCATCGTCCTCCTCTTCACCGTCCCCTTCGTCGTCTGTACTCTCAAACCCACCTAGTTGATCCTCATCCTCCTCATCCTCCTCATCCTCCTCCCCATCCTCATCCTCTTCGTCCTCTTCTTCAGAGACGTTGAGTTCTTCCTCTGAATCTTCTTCCGATTCCGATTCACTAGGAAGCGACAGCTCTTCAACTGGCAATGTCTTCGCCGGTTTCCGCACGCTGGTTTTGTCTGAAGAAGCAACTGGCCTCTTTGGCTTAATGCTTGACTTATTACTGAGCTTCGTACCCATCCTGTTTCTTAGAAAATCGAAAATACAGAACCAAAAAGGCCAAATCTACACTCTGATGTCTTCCTACTAAGAGAAGCCTGACAGGACAAAATTTTTTTTTCACCCTGAGAGGGTAAGCTCATCGCGCGGGCCACATAACCACTATTAGATTCCTACCCCTGGGCACATATTTCAGAGAATTTCTTGGGAAAAAAGCACTGAAATTGGGATACTTATGAAGTAGACAATTGGATGAAGGTATATACTCGGTAACTTCTCGTTAAAGCTAAATGTAGTTGTGTAATGGGGCTAATCTCTTGAACTGCCTAGTGGGGCCGCCATAGAAATGGCCCTTGGGGTAACGCGAAAACACGAAATACTCCGTAGGCTTCCAAAAACGCGTCAGCTAGTCTTTCTTATCTTTGACTCGACAAACAGCGTGATAGAGAGAGCAACTGGTTCCAAATATGGGAGAAATAGCAGCAGTTGTGCAACAACACGAGATCCTTGGAGACAAAAACCCGGGAACTTTTGAGGACATGCATATCACATCGACTGCTCCTGTACATGGAGCAGATGAAGTAGATGAGGCACACGACCCAGCAGAAGAGAACGAAGAGCACACATCGGAAGGCGAATGGATTCCGCCGTCGGTACCAGGCCACTCGAACACGCATACATACGTTTCTGCTATTCCGAGTGCTGTTGCGGCGGACCCTAGTGCCAGTGTGTGCCTGGGTGTGGACGAGGCCGGCCGTGGCCCTGTTCTCGGTCCAATGGTGTATGGCGTATCATACTGCCTTTCCTCCTACGAGAAGGAGCTCAAGAAGTATGGGTTTGATGATTCTAAGGCACTGACAGAAGAGAAGCGCACTTCATTGCTCAAACAGATGTGCACCAAAGACTCAGAGCTTTTTGCGAACGTTGGATGGGCCACAAGAAGTCTTAGTGCACTGGATATCAGTGCTGGTATGCTACGATCTAGAAACATTGGGAATTACAACCTTAATGAGCAGGCTCGTGATGCTACAATAGACCTCATCCAGCGTGTGTTAGACCTTGGAGTCAATCTCACAGAGGTGTTTGTTGATACCGTCGGCCCTCCTGTAACATATCAAGCAAAGCTTCAAAAGCAGTTCCCTAGCCTGAAAATCAGGGTTGAAAAGAAGGCTGACTCGCTCTTTCCATGTGTTAGTGCTGCAAGCATCTGCGCCAAGGTGACCAGAGATTTTAGTTTGCTGATGAGCAAAAAAGAGCTCTACTCTGAGGACACACATTGGGGCTCCGGGTATCCATCAGACCCAAACACCAAGAGATGGCTCAACCAAAACGTAGATAAGATCTTCGGATGGTCACAGGTGGTGCGTTTCTCGTGGGGTACAGCCAAGGAAGCACTTGTAAATAACGGTGCGGTGGAGATGGAGTGGGAAGAAGACAATGAAAAGGTAGATTATGGAGATGTCACAGGGATGTTCTCTAGCAAGAAGGAAGGGCTAGAGTCCTTCCCGGTATCGTCTTTATGGTACGGCAAAAACGTGGCCGACTTTTAAGCGCCAATTGAGGCATTTTCTTATTTTTTAGCCCAAGATGCATATATATCCTAATGGGTTATTATTATCTGCAGGTATAAATGGACATCTCCAGGGTGCTGATCGCTAAATAAAGCGTAAGGAACGGCGGAGTCTCAAGGACCCTGAGGGTTACTGCAGGGCCCTTTTCAGCCGCAATGCAAACACTCTACAGTAATCTTGGTATAATGCTAGACATTGATATCAATTGGGGATGCAGAGTTATTTCAATTGCATAATAAACTGTCGAGTTCTATATTAACAGGGTGAGGAAGATACCCTGGTAGTCGGGGTACGGTACCCAAGGTAGATCTTGGGCCTCGGGCCCAGATATAAAAAGGGTGTCTAGGGTCTGAAATACTACAATTTCGATCACAGAGCTATAGAATCCACTAGATCAATACCATCGTCACTCTGGCAGAAAATGAAGTTTAGCACCTTGCTCTTGGCTTCCTTGGCATCTCTTGCTTCAGCCTCTCCAATCTACTGGAAGCGTGATGGGATCTCAGCTTCAAATGGCACAAACACAAGTACTCCACTCACCCCAGTTAGTGGGGAGGATTTCGACTACCTCTATACTTGGGACGCAATTACATATCCTTCTGTGAAGAACTGTAATGTTACTCAGCTTAAATACATCAACAAGTACTACCAGGATATGATTGAGTTCGTCTCTGTTGCTCGTGCTCACTTAATCAACAACGATTCCGATGAAGTGTTCACCCACTGGTTCGGAAATGGCAACCCAATCACTGTTCTTGGTGCTCTTGACAACATTATTTTTGGTGACAAGGACGATGTTCTCTATCGTTGTGATGACATCGACGGAAACTGTGCTAGCCACCCAACAACATACCCAGGCTACCACCGTTCCGGCAATGACAGCAAGGGCGAGACTGTTTTGTGTGACTTGTTCTTCACTTCCAAAAAGCCATTGGAAGACATGTGTGTCATTGGAAACTTGACTGATGTCGGACCTAAGAAGTTTGCAGGTATCGACTTGTTCCACCGTTTCCTTCACATCGATTCAATCAGCAAGGGCTTCATTCAAGAGTACACAGAGGAATTCGAAGACATTGTTGACTATGCTGAGAACAACTCTTCTTACGCTGTTATCAACACAGATTCTCTTCTATATTACGTTGCTGAAGCCTACAGTGTTGAGTTGACTGGTGATGGCTGTTTGGGTGAATACCCAACCTCCAACTCTACAAGTACCTAAGCAATTAAACACCAACCTAATTGGGGAAGAAAATATATTGCTTCAATAAACACAAGATTATGATTCAAAGCAAAAGACCCGACAATAACGCCACTCTTGTATATATATCATGTACAGTAGCTTGCAAGGAAAGCTGTTATGAATCCAGCTACAATTCCATTTTTGTAGTTCCAACGACAAGAATGTATGATACATTGTTATAATGAAATGCAGGAACGTGAAGGCCATGGCTTAGCTTAAAAGCAAATCCCACAGGCCCCTCTCGTTTCTGTAGTCATGACAAACAATCGAAACAAGGTAGTAGGAATCATGGATACTCTGGATTAAGTTGTATGAAGGTGAGTTCTTCTTGTAAAGCTTACCCCACTCAAGCCAGATCGAGAATGCCTCATCTCTCCATGCCTTAAAAGACTCTTCTTCGATGATAGTGGTCTGCAGAATCTCTCTATCAGGGAAGACACCCCAAGTCACCGCATTTGAAGACTGAGAGGACATTGAGGTCACAAAACCGCCCTTAGAATCACCCAAATAGTAGCTTAAGACTCCAATATTGGAATTGAGTTTGGGCTTGAGAGTTTTCTCCCATTCCTCCTTTGAGACAAAGAGTTCCACAAACGATTTCTGATACACGTAACCACCTTTTGGACCCCAACCAAAGATTTTATCGTCACTCTGTGTACCATCACAAGCCGGTTGCGATGCTAGGGAAAAGAAACCACGCTTATTCAGTTCAATCAATTCTTCCTGAATAATGGCTGTTTCCGGACTCAGACCCAGCTCAGACCAAGGTAGTGCATCAATAGTTCCTGACAAATACTTGATAAACACTTTAGAAATATCAGAGGCATCTACTGGATATCCCCAAAACTCGTAAGCCTTTTTTGTGGCAATCTTAAGTGAGGGGCCGTAACCATCAATCTCACCGTACGCTGGGGATCTGGAATCACCAAAACGACCGTTAGGGAAGTCATCCCAAGTAGCACCACGGCCTAAAGTACCTTCACCAGAGGAAATAGCAACAATCTCCTTCTTGGAAGGTGTGACGAGTTTGAAAGACGATGCTTCTTCGAACGATGCTTCCTTGCGGACACGGTCCACGAGTACCTTGTTTGAAGTGTTGGCGGAAGATGAGCGTCTGTATTTCTTCTTAACTTCTGGGGTAGTTGCATCGCCATCATCCATTAGAACGTCGCCCTCATCGTCCTCATTCTCAATGACAGCGCTCAAAAGACTCGACGTCTCTACAATCTGCGCAATGGCCTTCTCCAAATTGAGAGTGTAGAAGTGGAAACCTCTAATTCTTCCATTGGTACGAGAGTACAACTCGTGAATGATATTTCTGAGAACTTCAACACCGACAGATTTGACTTTGTCATCATCATATTGAATAGATTCAGGGAACTTAGCCAAGATGGAGTCCGGAATCGAGGCATGGGAGAGCTTGGCGGCACGGTGAAAGAGCTGGTAGGTGTTTATAGGCATTAAACCTGGGAGAATAGGGATTTCAGAAGATACATTCTCACGGATAAGTTTCTCAAAAGAGATAAACTTCTCGACATCGTAAAAGAGCTGGGTGATGATAAAATCGGCACCAGCGTCCACTTTCTCTTTCAAGAAGGGGATATCTTTCTCGACTGACTGTTCAGAGGTGTCAGACCCTTCACAGTGGCCTTCAGGGTAGGCTGCAACACCAATAGAGAACCAGTCACCGTATTGCTGCTTAATATACTTAACCAAGTCAACAGCGTGTTGGAAATCAGCAGAGTTGGGCACAAAGTACTCCTCACCACGAGGCGGATCACCTCTTAGAGCAAGAATGTTTCTCACACCAGCAGCCTTAGCCTTGGAAAGAGCATCATCAATGATACTCTTGTCGATGTTTGTGCATGTCAAGTGCATACATGTGGTGAGGTCCATCTCATTAGCAGCAGTCTGGACCAGCGAGAGAGTCTTCTCGGCAGTGGACCCACCGGCACCCCATGTTATCGTCACAAAGAGTGGGTTTAGAGCAGACATACGTTCCATACGAGCTAAGAGGTTACGAATACCCTAAACACAAGCGTTCAGCGTTAGTACTTTTCTGCTTCTCATAGCATTGGGTAATGGTCCCCTGGGGTATCTCTCTGGTGGGGATTAAGGACTTAACCTACAGGCTCGGTCTTCGGAGGGAAGAACTCCAACGAAAGGAAAACTTCGTCCTTCCCGAGTGCATCAATTTTTTCCTTGATAGTAGCCATGTCGATAAAAGACGTCAACAATCGCTCACAAACAAGCAATGGTTTACGTAGTGTGTAGTATATAACCCATGCCGTAGTATCAACGGGGATGAGCCATTATGAAAAAGCCCGAATCGGTTCGCGCAGTCGACACACCCTCGGAAGTATCCTTCCCGGAACTTGAGTTTTGACCTGGCTCTTGTCTTTACGGCTACCATCAACACTTTAACGATACATTTGGGACTTTCCAGGGTCATAAGATACCATCAGAGCACTATCAGAAACAGATTCGGACATTTTAGGAGGATAAAAGGTCGGGAAAACCGGTGAAGTGCAAATAGAAAGAATATAAAGGGACAGGGCACATAGAAGAGCACAACAGAGCATACTCAGACTTCTAAGACAGGGAGAGATGGCTGTATTCTCACTGTACATTATCAATAAGTCAGGAGGGCTTATCTATCACCGGACTCTTTCAGCAGGATTACAGACGATTTCCTCAAATGACGCGCTGATTCTTGCCGGTACGATCCATGGTGTTTTTGCCATTGCTTCTAAGATCACGCCGACGGCCTTGAAGGTAACACAGCCCCATAACAGCGTTGCATCGACCAATGCAGCGATTCTGAGCTCATATGCTCGGTCAAGTGGTGGAGGAGTAGTGCCGTTAGCATCCTCGAACACCAGTGGGTTGAGAAGCTTTGAGACAGACCGGTTTAGCATGTATGTGTTCCAGACTCTAACGGGAATGAAGTTCTTGCTAGTTACATCACCTGGAGGACCATCGAGCTCTACCAATGGGGATATAAATCGTGGTGGTGATATTGCGGAAAGTGTTTTAAGGAGAGTGTACTCGCTGTATTCAGACTATGTGATGAAGAACCCGTTCTATGAGATGGACATGCCCATCAAAGTGGACTTGTTTGACCAGAAGGTGAGAGAGCTGGTGAAGACACTGGCATGACGAAGTGTACGAATATAAGAAATGCTGGAAGCACATGACTCAAAGAGTACAACTGAATAACAAGAGTAGGACTAAACCTGTAGACTACAAGACTAACGACTCAATAGAAGAGATGCACTGTGATGAGTAACTAGCAGGAAGCATTTCTACTCTGGCGTCTGCTCAGCCTTTAGCCTGAGATACGCAATGTGTTTTTGCTGTAATTCCCTGTTCCAATCTGGAACAATGCCACCAAGGAACTCAACAGTACTCTTCTCTAGTAGAAGAACGCCACGGAAGATTTTGGCCCCAGCTTTTATTAGTACCTTGGATCCCAGCTGAATAGGAAATCCTGAACCCATATTTTTCTGGCTCAGAAATGACAGTTTTTCGAGCTCAACTGCATAAGCTGTATTACCATAACAGTCCTGGAGTGTCAGCTTGAACGTTGACGTGGAATTGTTGATAGTGCCCTGTTGGTAGGGCTGATGCTGCTCCAGGCTCCCATATACCTGTCCCTGTTGGTCATCATCAATGTTGACCTGCCGCACAACTCTCTGCCTTGCGTATCTTTGACGATCTGCTCCTACACTCTCGATGTCAGCAGCCGAGAGAAGTTCGTCTAGCTGCTCATTGATACTGTGCGACGTGTTCTCCAAAAATGCAATCTGGAAAAGCGTTTCTTGTAGTTGTCTGTCCGAAGAGCTGTCATAAGATACTCGTGATGCTGCTTCTGCACGCTGGGACTTCGGATCCGCAGCAAATGTCAGCTCGCTTCTTGGAACAGTGGTGATGTCTGAACTGATGTAAGGAACCATTTATTTGTAGAGAGGATTAGCAGAGGGTGGAAAGGGCTGAAGAATAGAATAGAACCGTAGACCCAAACCGATTCCACCAAAATGCGGTTGAATGGGAAAGAAGTAATCGTATTGATGGGGACATTCGGAAGGGATAGTTTCCTATAAAAGAGCTTGATTTCCGCGCATTTGTTGGTGTTGATGTTTTTGCTATACACCACACCACAGCGGACAAGTTCAAGGTGCTTCGTTGCGGATTCACAATGCCACTTTTTGTGCGCGAGGATGATGACGATGATAACGAACTTGTAAATAATCTCAATAATGTTCCAAACGATGACGACACCGAATCACCTGTTGGGAAGAACGAAGAGCCCTCAGAGGAGTATCCGCTTATTGCTAAGGAAGAGGAGAACCTCGTGGAACATATCGATCCCGTGGATATCTCACTAACACTACCACTACACTTCCAACAGATCATCCTTGAGGATCTCCTGGCCGGTGACTCGCTGCTTATCTTGGGTAAGGGCCTAGGGCTAGAACCTATTGCTGCGAACCTTCTCCATGCCCTCAGCGCCCCAGCCACCATAGCAGGTGTTAAGAAGAGAAGTTTGGTGATCTTGCTAAGTGCTACAGAGGAAGATAATGAAAAGATAGCAGAGGAACTGACAGAGCTTTCGTGGGTTGAGAACAACTGCTCTAAAGGTAACAACAATGATGAAGACCAAGAGAAGAGACCGTTCGTGGTGATTAGAGGAGAGCAGTATACTCCACACAAAAGAAAAGCCCTCTACATGAAAGGTGGGATCATGAGTGTTACTTCACGCATATTCATTGTGGACTTGTTATCAGGAACTGTAAACCCTTCCCATATCACTGGGCTTATTTTTCTCCATGCTGAAAGGGTCACTGACACAAGTAACGAGAGCTTCATTGCACATATCTATAGACAAAAGAACAATTGGGGGTTCATCAAGTCTCTTTCAGATGCGCCAGAAGCATTTGCTACTGGGTATTCTCCTTTACATAAGAAACTAAAGGACTTAAGGCTTAAAAAAGTGCTTCTATGGCCCAGATTCCACATCGATGTTACTAAGAGCTTGGTTCATAAAAGCACCAAGACCGTCACTGAAATTAAGGTTTCCATGACTGATGCAATGAAGCATATCCAGACTGGACTCATGGCTTGCTTGCAAAAGTGTATAGAGGAGCTCAATAGAAAGAACCCGGGACTTGCTGTTGAGTATTGGTCGATTGAAAATGCTTTGGATACCAACTTTCTTAGATCTATCCACATGGTATTGGATCCAAACTGGCACAGAATTTCTTTCGATTCCAAGCAGCTCGTAAAGGATATCAAGCTACTGAAGAGTCTCCTCAAATGCCTTCTCTCTTACGACTGTGTCGACTTCCATGACATAATACAGCTTGTTCTCGAAGCGAACAAACCTTCAATTGACAGGAAGGACAACTGGGAGTCACCATGGCTAATGGCTGAAGAATCACAAGCAGTCATTGCGTTCTCAAAGAAGAGACTGTATGATAACAATGGTTACATTCTTGAAGAAGCACCTAAATGGGAGCAACTTGCCATCCTTCTTGACGACATAGTGATTGAAAGAGCTCACGATCCCTCAAAGACAGGACCAGTTCTAGTTATGTGCTCAGACTCCAAAGTCAAACTACGATTGCAAAAGTTTTTGAGTTCGATGAATGAGGTAGAAGGTGTGACAAGAGCATACTCAGCAAGAAAAATGATGATGAATAAACTCAGTGCATACTTAGGTAGTAGAGAGGAAAAGAAGGTTGTAACAAACACGATTAAAGATGCCAGAGTCGAAGACCAGGAGGAATCATTGTTTATTTCACGAGCTTTTGCTAGGGCTCCGATAACAACAAAGAGAAGAAGAACAAGAGGCGGAGCTGCTGTAGCAGCGGTGAATCGTCTTCACAGCGTTCCCGTCGCAGGTGATGACATTGAGTCTAAGATGAATCAAGAGGACATTGACATGGAAATCCTAGAATTAGACGCACTAGAGGAAGATTACTCCCGGGTTGAAGAAGAATCATATACCGAAGAAGTTCATCAACTGAATCAAGGTACAGACCCATGCCGTTTCTTTGAGTATATCGACCGCGAGAACGAGGTCATCATTGAAGAGTACAGTGACAAGTCAGATGAAGCATTACTGTATGAACATATGCCATCTTTCATTATCATGTATGAGCCAAATCTTGCTTTCATAAGACGTGTTGAAGTTTATCAAGCAATTCATAAAGAGAATCCGGCACAAACATTTTTTATGTACTATTCTGACTCCATCGAAGAACAGCGCCATCTTACCGATATCAGAAAAGAAAAAGAGGCCTTCACCAAGCTTATTCGTGAGAGGGCAAATTTGGCATCCCATTTTGAGTCGGAGGAAGACTTTAATAAGTTTCACGTACGAAAGACACAGGTACTTAACACTAGAATTGCTGGGGGGCAGCTTAAGGATTTATATCAGGAATCACAGGTCATTGTCGACGTTCGTGAGTTCAATGCTGCACTGCCTGGGTTATTACATAGAACTGGGTTACGAGTCATCCCTTGTGCTTTGGTAGTTGGCGACTACATTGTAACTCCAAAAGTTTGTATTGAGAGGAAGTCGATCCCCGATTTAGTTGGGAGCTTCAAAAGTGGCCGTCTCTACGAACAATGTGAAAGAATGTGTAAATACTATGATCTCCCAACGCTTTTAATTGAATTTGACAGCAACCACTCATTTTCCCTTGAACCCTTTGCAGACACACGATCCCGGGGTATAGCTATTAAAGCTAAGAGCCCCGCTGCAACTTATCTGGCCCAAGATCAAATACAGAAAGACATTGCTGCTCTAGTTATGAATTTCCCTAAACTAAGAGTTATATGGAGCTCATCTCCATTTCAAACGGCGGAGATCATGTTAGAATTAAAAGCCGGGAGAGAAGAACCAAGCATAGTAGCTGCTGTTAATGCTGGTTTGAAAGAGGAAAGGCAGAAGGATAATCTTTTGCTGAATAAGAATATCGTGGCTTTGCTTCAAGATATTCCAGGAATAACTAATGTGGACTTCTACACCATTATGAAAAAGATAAAAGACGTTGATTCGTTATTAGTTATGCCAAAATCCGACATCATTTCACTTTTGGGGTTAGAGTTAGGAGAGAGAATCCATGAGTATCTCTCCGCTAATTACAAATAACTAAGGCAATGACAGACATCAATGATACGTATAGCACACACTCTCTTTTCATACAGTTATAATACAGAGAACAAAAAGTAGAGCAGAAATAGTAATTCTTTTAAGATGATGCCACCAAAGATTGATTAATTTTCTTCAAGTACCCAGCAAGTGTCAAGATCTGATCCATTATCACGCCATCAATAGCACTCAGCAGCGAACCCAGAACAGCATCTGATGGAAGGTGAATGTTGGCCTTTTCGAACAATTGGATGTCCTGAGTTCTCTCCTGGAACTCCATTGTTGCTAATGCCTTCTCAGTGAGAGTGTTCACCACTGCCAATGCTCTAGTTGAAATCAACTTTAGTGGTTCGTTCTCGTTAGGTTTAGCAGAATACGCTGCAAGCAAAAGTGCCAACCTTGTCAATCCGTTACCGACGGTTTCAGCACTAACTAACCAGTCCAATGCTATGTTACCATCAATGACATTGGTTGGAATCATTTCGGAAATCAAAGCGGCAGCAAGCAAGGCCTGTAAGATAGCAGCATCCCTCTCCTGTAGCATTGGCTGAAGAGAAAGACTGTTGAGAGGTACAATGGACATCAAGGACCTGAAAACAGATGTCAAGAGATGCATGTGTGGATTATCTTTGCGAACATACAAATGAACCAATTTTGAGTTTATTTCCACAACGTCAGGCGGAGTGGAAGGATCGTAAACCCCGGTGAGGACATCATGGAAATATGATCTGTTAGGAGGATCACGGGCTATTAACTTTGCAAGAATGTCGATTCCATGAGATTGGTATTTGTGGGCAGATGGAATGTAATCTGGAATTAACAAATTCTTGTCCACTGGTGCATCAGCACCAAAGGCAAGGGCCAACATGAGAATACTCAGCGCTTCATTGTGTGATCTTAACTCCAACAAGTGAGAGATGTTAGTCAAAATCATCAATGAATCCTTCAAGAAACCAAGTCTTCTTCTCGTGAAACAGAATCTCTCACCATAAGCAGCAACAGAATATATCAACTTAAACAAGAAGTCTTTAAATATATCATTCATAGCAAGGCTGCTAGGATTGAATTCGATGAAAGATATATTTCTGAATATCATGGAGATGGTTGTCAACTGGTCAATAAGTAAGACCTGAGGGTCCTCAGCAGTTCTTATGTGAATAGTACTAAAAGGATGCTCAGTTTCAGCACGTACAGCTGTCAACATATCGAAGTACGACGGAAAAGCAAAGCTTTCTGGTATTTCCAAATCAATTGGAGTAACACTAGCACATTGACTTACCTGTTCATGATTTTCATCTTCATTATCAATTTCCATCCTATCAGATGAGTTATCAACACTGGTGGAGCTTTCCTCAATAACTTCACCGCTGAAAGAATCAACTTTAACCTCAATTTCATCGTAATCGTCATCTTCCTTGACATACTTTTTGAAGATTTCATCAACAAGAGTGGGAGCTGTAGGATCCAGAGTCTCCAAATCAATCTCCTCAGTACCAACCTGTGCTCTGAGGTTGGTATGAACCAACAACTCCATGAGTACTGATAAACCCAAAGATGCCAGGGCATCCAAAAACTCGCTACACTCGTTTAGGGGAATGATCAAGTTGTTATCAGCAGAGGCCACCAAGATAGTGTTTAAAGCTGTATTGACTTCAGAAGTAATGCTTGATTCCAAACTCATAGTCAAGGCGTGGATGTTAATGGAACCGAGTTCTGGTGCAAATAGGAAGATAGGCTTAGCGGTATCAATCTGTTCACCAACTTGGGACAGCGACTTAACATCATAACCAACATGAAAGTCAACAAGTCTCTGTTCTGGAACGTAATTTTTAACAATACTCGGTACAACTTGCATCTGCGATTCCGGTGGAGCCGGAGCAACAGCCGGTATTGGACTTTGTTGCTGCATCACCATAGGTGAAGCATGAGATGACGGCTTGCTAGATACTTGCCCTGGGATCTGGGTTTGAGTTACTTGTGGGGAGCCCGAGCTGCCAGTTCTATTAGGTAACTGGAACGGTGGTTGAGCCGGCGTAGGTGGCTGGCTTGATGTTAGTGGCTGTTGTGGTTGCTGTGGTAGTTGTGATTGCTGTAATTGTCGTGGTTGCTGTGGTAGTTGGGGTTGTTGGGATCGTTGTGGTTGTTGTGGTATTTGCGGTAGTTGCTGTAGTTGCGGCTGTGGTTGTTTAGTCTGTTGAGGCTGCGAAGGCTGCTGAAGTTGTTGTGGTTGTTGAGGTTGCGGTGGCAAATGAACAGGCTGGGTGGGAACAGGTGTTGGCAATTGAGATTGAGGTGGCTGATGTTGCTGTGGTAGTTGGGGACTCTGGCCTGGTTGGGACAATTGACGTTGTCTCATCAGGTCTGCTTGTTGCTTCTGGAGCATTTGTCTTCTACTCTGGAGATGTCTCTGACCTTCAGGAGTTGCAGCATACTGCTCAAATGGGAATAGATAATCCACATATGCCTTTGTTAATTCTCTGATGATATGTGGACCCTGGTCAGGTTGTAATCCAAGTTTTTGAGCGACAAAACCCCATTGATTCTGCCTAGCAACGTTAGCAGATCCACCCAATTTGGCCACTAGAGCGTACAAAAAGAAAGGGTGAAGCTTCTTTCCACCAACCACAGGGATGTTAGTCAACGGCGTCCCCCTTTTGCTCATGAACTCGGCAAGTGTTTTCATGAAGAGTTCAACCTGCATGGCACTGGCTTGTTGTTGGAGTCTCCGATGCTGGATCTGTTCTGCCGTCAGATTTGTGGAACTTTGAGTACCACCACCCATGGGTATCTGGGGAAGAGGTTGGCTTGAGATTTGAGGTGTAGGTGGCTCCTGGCTATGTGATGGCAGTCTCTGAGAGGCACTGTTGTTACGCTGACCGCTACCGAATGGCAAACTGAATTGGTTTTGGATCAATGGTGAATTAGATGCATCCTGTGGAGTAGGTGGCACGGTATTTTGCTGGCGTACATGATCCTGTTGTTGTTGTTGTTGTTGTTGTTGTTGTTGTTGTTGTTGTTGTTGCTGCTGCTGTTGCTGCTGTTGTTGTTGCTGCTGTTGTTGTTGTTGTTGTTGTTGTTGTTGTTGTTGCTGCTGTTGTTGTTGTTGTTGTTGTTGTTGTTGTTGTTGTTGTTGTTGTTGTTGTTGTTG